>CM053783.1:507181990-507704490 GCA_028749045.1 Cupressus sempervirens | reverse complement strand
GTGTTAGGTTCACCAAAATGAATAAAAATAAAATGGAAACCCTCTTTGCAACCCTAATTTTCAATGTGATGATCCAAATAGATTAAACACAAGAAAGTGTTCAATGCGGAAATGGATCAAGTAATGGATAATCGGGAGAAAAGAGGTTATATGATCTTTCTATTGTGGGGAATCATGTGCTTAAATCCTAAAATAGATCAAAGACAAATACTTACCTTAAAATGGGATAAATCTAGAAAATGCTATTTTTTGAGGTTTGTATGTAATATCTCAAAAATTTGCAACTTATTCTGGACTGGAAATGTTGAGAGAGAGAAAACTCAGAAATATTTTGTCTTTTTGAAGAGAGGTCGACCTTGACCTTGTTAGTGTGGTACAATCTTACCCTAGGGCACAATTGTACCCTAATAAGTTGACCTTGACCTGCACTGCTCTGACAAAAGTTCTTTTCATAGATCTTGCAAGTTCAACAAAAAGGGTATCCAAATCTGCTCTCCAATTTGTTGTTCCACACCTATACCTACAAGAAAAATGGATTTTTTTGTTTGGATGAATGGTTTAACTCAGTCAAACCCTAGTTTGGAATCAATCTTAATAATGGAATTGAAATAGAGAATTCTAGCAAATAGTAGAAGTAAATCTAACAATGAAGCTATGATACTCAACAAATATGCAATTGTATTTGAAATGTTAAAAAATACATTGATATGAAAACTTGAACATAACATTAACAAATGTAAAACAAAACGTCCATGATTGTATGTTTAGAGTCCACCTTGATAGAAGAATGAATAGATCTTCAAGATGAACAAAGGATCTTGAAGGAAGAACATAGCACCATGATGGCTAGATCTAGGGTTTTGAATGATGAATCTTGAATGCTTAAACCAAATCCTATCAAAGGATTGAATGCTTCAATCCTTGATCTTCAATGGAGAACTTGAATGCTTGGTCACTGGTGTATGATAGATCCTTGATATTCGATATATTGTTGCATAGATGAAAAAGTAGATTATCACTCATAGAAAGTGGATGATAAAATGAGGGAAGAAGGCTTCCTTATATAGAGATCTAGGGCACTAACTCCTAGAGAAGGTTGACATAGGAATATTAAATCCCATTTAAACTTAACCCCTAGTAATGGACCTAGATTAAATGTAATTTAAGATTCTACCATTCTAAAACCTGAAACAACTGACTTGGAAGTGGGAAAATAAACTTTTAGAAGCTTGAGATCCTAAAACTCCCAAAAATTGAAAATGGGACTTGGGGTCAAGGATGAGGTTGACCCTACCCTAGGTCAAGGTTGAGGTCATCCTTGACCTAGGTCCATTTCAAGGTCGACCTTGACCTAGAGACCAAAGTCCTCAGTCTCATAGAGCAATTTGTCAAAAATAGGCTATAAATAGAGAGAGAAGAAGAACAGGGGGAAAACAACCAGATCTATGCAAAGACCCATTCAAGGTACTTGACATGACCCTAGACCACTTACTCAAAGGATAAATGCTCCTAACATGGAAGTGCTTCCATTTTAAGATGACACACAACATACAAAGAAATTAAATGTTATAAATTATAGTTTTGCATTATCCTAAAACCATTGCATATTTGAACATACCATTCCATCTACTAGGACCTACATAAGCATCCCACTTATCATTCTTCACATGCTACAACTATATGTCCCATTAGATGCCCTTTTAATATGAGGATTTTTTTCAAATGGTTCATATGCCTACTCTATTTTTAACTTAAAAGAATTCTACATACATATTTACCACTATATTACTTTTCTAGTTGCAAGTTCTAGAAAAAATACCACTCTAAAAATACCCATTATTGCTTGCATATTGTCCAGTGCAACAGTGATAGCTCATAGTTGATTTTTAGAAACTCTTTAAAAATCCTTTGAGGATTGTCATGCATAAATGCATAGAGAGCTTTATCTCAAAGCAAATGCACACATTAAGGCTTTTGACAACTCTTTCATAGATACATTAAAGTAGCTCTAATTGATGAAGCCAATAGGATTCATAAATTTGGAATGGATTGAAGAAGCCATCGAATTGTTAGGTGAAATACATGAGGATTTGAGGTCCTTTATTATGGATCTACTCTTTCCATTAACAAAATAGGTTAAGAAATAGATGGATGAGCATCTAGATGAATATTTTAAATTTCTTGACATTCATGATTTGTAATAAAGTATTTTGTGCTAAGTACACCCTACAAGACTTGATAGGAGAAATCAAACAATAGGAGAAAATGATGCAGAGCCTCACCTTGGAAAACTCAGGAGGAAAACAGTCACTCAACTGAGTTGCTTCAAGGGGCACATACACCAAACTTAACACTTGACTAACTGGTTCTTTGCATATATATTTAAAATGAGAACTTGTGACATGAACTTCATAGATGATTAAAAACTCTTGTAGACTATTAACAAACTGATTTTTTTCAATACCCAGTGAAAATTGGAATGCGACATGAACTTTCTTGACCTCCTATCGCAACATTTTTGTGCAGAAAAATTAATGAAATCTGACCCAAATCTTCTGTAATGTATTTGTAATACATATTCGGAAAAATAAAACCTAAAATCAACTTGACCACAGATTGACTAGCAAATAACATTCACTAATCTTTAAATCTACACCATCTTTTCATGTGTGAATTTTCTTTTAAAAACTTGAGCACAAACCTGACCACCAATTCTAAGATGTTCAAGACACTCACAAATTTTTCATATTCCAAACATAAAATAACTTTTCCCTTTATCACATAACAACTATGTGATTTCAACAATTTGATGAATACATGAATATATTCACCATGAACGTGAAATTCCTTTCCGTGCAGACATGGGTTGAATTGACCAAAAAAACAAAACAAATGAAAAATAAAAATGTATAATACATGGCTCTGCTGTGATCCCATGAAATAGATCGTAGAGAGTCTAATAGATTACCATCCACTGATGTGACTCTCAAAACATCAAATATTTACATTTAAATATTTTGAAAAAATGTGTTTCCTATAACAATTTCAAAATAGCAAATTAAAATCTGATCCCAAAACTTAACTGATACGTTGATGTTCTAAAACACAAGCATCACTAAAATCTTGGAACTTCTGAATATTGTTTTAACCAAGGAAACAAAGAGAACCACACATCCAAATTGCAAAACTCAAAAAAAATTAGAAAAACAAAAAAAACTTTCTATTCCATTCTCCTCAATCTGATCTCTTTTACATTCAAAAATATGCCTTTTAAAACACTTTCCCATCTCTTCTCTTGGGAATCTAAAACATCCACAATAAAACAAGAAACTGAAACCTATTTTGAAATCATGAAAAATCAGATTTTAGAATCTGCCACTAACTCTTTGAAATGTCCCTTTTCTGATTTTGTATGATATTTCCAACCTCTAATCAGATTTTCAATATCAAACAACTATTATTACAAAGATCCACCAAATTTCTCAAGAAACCCCAAATCAGGTATGCCAGAAGTTGTGCCAAAAGATTCACAGCTTCACCTATTACTAATAAATCTGAAAGTGGATATTTTTATAGAAATTTCAGCAGAATAACAGCCTAAAAAATGACATTTCTAGATCCATATAGCCTTTGCACAACAGTTCTCAAATGTAGGACAAAAACTATGCTCATCGGGCTCTCAAAATTAACACAAAAATGCTCGAAAACATCACAAAGACACTAATAATCTATATAAGAAGTTTAATAACATCCCAATACATATATTCAGATCTATTTTAACACCTTAAAGTCTGAAATATAGTAGCAACCCAAACTAATATGAAATACTCAACTGAAAACACCAAACTCATACAAAAAACACACCTGAAAACCCACAAATCTGCACTGTTCAGCACAAAGGCAAACTCTGTATGAGCATGCACATGGAATGGCTTCAAACTCCCATCCTTAGCCTTCTTGGAAACCTAAAAACTCCTATTCTTGGGTCTCCTTGGAAACCTATAAAATCCCGTTCTTGGGTCTCCTTCTCCACAGGTTCGGCAGCCTCTGAAGAATAACAAAGAAAATGAGAAAAATCAACTTCTGGAATCAGCCCAAAATGCCTCCAAACCCCTTAAAAGAGGGCATAACCATAACTCACATCCAAGAGAGATTAATGAAACATATTTTAATAATAATTTTCATTTATTAGTCCAACGGTTTCCAAAGATTAAACCCCTTTTTCCGAAACTTCACTTTCTTGGGCTTGCCTGCCTTAGCAAAGATTATTATTTTTTAATTATTTGAAAAGGGGACATAACAAGTCCTCCCCTCCCAAAAATTTCTTGTCCTCAAGCAATGGCTGAACAATAAACCAATCAATCCACCTGGATCCCAAATGTAGTCATGAACTATACTACTACCAATTAACACAGGCTCCTGCAATATCCTCTGCAATATGACCAAGAGGAATCCATAATCAAACTGACAATTATAGCTCAACCAAACTCCAAAATCACCACTACCATAGTCAAAAACCCATAAGACAGAAACTCTTAGAACATCAAAACCCACGTAAAGTAGACAAATCAAACTACCAACATAGTAAATACCATCAACGCATCCCACTAGCCTATACAGAATGTACAATCCAACTCTGCAAAAATGGTGAACGCTCTCGAATGAAACTGTACCAAGTATGGAGAATCCACACATTGTACAACTCCTATAGTCAACACAACTCTGCAAATCACTGGCCACTATCTCATAACCATAACTCCCATGCACTTCTGATGGTGAAAAGATATTACAAGATAAAGAGTAAGAAATGGAATCCAAACCAAATTTTCCTGCCATCAACTCCTCAAAACAAGGATCAAACGCTAACTGATGTACATACCCTGCAATATAATGTTGATTAAAAAAACCAACCTTATTCAACAGCTCACCATGAACAAGTGATACAACCCACTGTGACTGATCACTAGCTAAGTTAGGAGATGTCATAGCCAAAGGAGTAGAATCAATAACAACACCCATTGAAGCATCACTCCCAAACTCCTTCTCTAAGTCACATATTATCAAGTTGTCAACTGCAAAACCTATCACCATGTCATGCCCATCACAACTCTCATCTTGAGGCATCAAACTGTCCCATAACTGATGATAAGCACTCAGAACCAAAGTACATCTCTGTATCATCATCTCATCAGCATGGTCATCAAAGGTAAATTGATGAGCGTACCTCATAGTGTAATGCCGATAGAATTCACCAATCTTAGTCAGTGGCTCAGACTATAATCTAGATGAAACTAACTACAATTGATCATTAATCATGTTGGAACTGACTACTACCTCTGAAGATATCACCAAGGGAGTAGTATTACTAGCAGGAACCATGCCAACTGCCAACTCACCAACATCACACATGATCTTTGATACATCTCTAGTCTCTGTGCCATTAGTTCTAGAGGTCACCACCATGTCAAGCATACCAAAAAAATCTACTACAACACCCAACTCAACTGAACTTGACTCTAGTGGGAATGAACCTGATATGCCAATGTTAGTATCAAGGATGGATGCATCGCCATCTCCACTGTCTCTGATAATCTCAGCCATGGACATCCTCGAATCACCAAACACCACAGCTTGTGACTGTATAGAATCAAGTAAAGACTATAGTCACTCTAACTCCATGGTCACCTTAGCCAAATAAAATTGTGACTCCTTGAAAGCCAATTGTGTACTCTCAAGAATCTCATAAGTCACCTCAAGCTGCTTAGTAAGCTCACTCACCTCATCTTCCTTGGCCAACAATGCATCATATGCTGTACTACCCCACTCCATAAGATAATCTTTGTCGGCTACCAACTACATATAATCCTATCTCAAAATTTGGATAGCCTCCCATAAAGAGTGGAACTTTGTCAAGGAAAGATAACTGCCTCCCTGCTCATCACTAGTAGGAGAACCCCATCCATAAAGTGCTAACAATTGATGAGAAGCATCAAAATTTTGGCAAGTGATAGCAATGTCTCAGTCACTAACTCTCAACTGATTAGACACATGATGGCATTGGCTTGACTGTCTCCTACAAACCTCCTCTGATGCACTGTCTAAAGGAGTATCCTCAAAGTTACTAGTCTCTAGAGTATTACCATCCATATCATGTGAGTCAAATCTAAAGCTCATATCAACATACAGAGTATCAAAAACATTAGCATTGCTATCCAACTCCTCTATACCCAAGGAAACTAAGTCTTCAAAACTGCCCACTGCATCCTCTTGGATGTCATCAATGCCAATATGATCCTGAGACTCATCTGTATACACTACCAAATATGAAATATCATCAACACATTCTAGCAAGTATGGTCGACTAGATATATGAACAAAGCCCAACACCGATGTATAAAAACTAATACCAACATCGAATAAGCTCCTAGAACAAGAAAAGACAACACCGTGCAATTTGCTAATCAAATCCATGATAGCACCCAAACAATCACTGCTACCAAAAAGTGTTAAAGATTTCCAGTCAACTGAATCCCAAATGCCAATATAACAATCTCAAGTCCATATCCATAAACTATAATTAGTTGGTAACTCAAGAAAAATCTTCACTTGAGTAATATGACCAATACCAACTAATTTCACATACCGGTCATGATGAGATAATGTAGTCACAATACTGTCTTCACTCACCTTCAGCTGGCGGGATAAATCATGTAAAGTACTACTAGCCTCAACCTCATGTGACGAAACATCTAACTGTGCCTGGTACTCTCTCTCAGAAAAGTCATGAATGCTCAATGTCTGCTCATCTCTACCAAGTATCTCACCATCATGCACAACAAAATCCTCATAATCATCATCCTTGAGGTCAAATCTATCTATCACTCTTTGACTAAAATCATCAAATTTAGTTACCTGATCATGACCTTGAGTAGTCATTCCATGATACCACCAATCATAGGCTGCATCTTCCAAGTGTAGACTTGCAATTTGAATAGCATCACTCTCCTTCATGGGGTTAAGTGTGAAGAAGGTCTGTAATTTTTATAGCCATGCTCTAGCTGAAATTTTATTTGTTCCATCAAAAGTAGGTGCTATAAACTTGCTTATTTTATTTTTGAGCTCTCTTCCACTTATGTCATGCTCCCTTCTGTACTCTTTCTTGGGCATCAAAGTGTTCATCATATCCACATATTCTCTAAAAGGAACTGAACTACGAAAGTCATTATCTAAGCCATTGTAAGTAGCTCTTAATGTAATCAAGTTACCTATAACCTCTTCCACAGGATTAATGGCTGGATTTGGTACTAGTGGCTCATCTGTAGGCAAGAAAATAGTTTTGGTTGATTTAGATGGTGTGGATTTCAGATTTCTTGGCTCCTCTGAAGTGCTCCTTTTCTCATTAATAGATGCAACTCCTTGTAGTTTTTCTGTCAATATTTGCAAGGCCTCTCTAGTTTTTGCCAAACTATCCACTGTTTGCTTCTGAGTATTTTGGATGTCTTGGAAGAATTTCTTTGCCATCTCATTTGGATCAGCCATACTTTTCCCTTGGATTTTGTACTTTTACTTTCAATTGGAGGTTTGATCAAAATTTCTTTATTCTTTTCTCGCTACAAATATCTTTTTTCTCTTTCACTTAGTTGCATGCAACCATAAATTTTGACATGCAGCTGATTAGAAGCAACATGCAACCACCAAATTCACCAAGAACTAACATGCAAATGATTAGAAGTAGAATGCAACCATAAATTTTGACATGCAAGATTTGGGTAGTTATCAAAACTGACACGCAAACTTCTACAACCACCAAATTCACCAAGAACTAACATTCAAATGATTAGAAGTAGAATGTAACCATAAATTTTGACATTCAGCTGATTAGAAGGAACATGCAACCATAAATTATGACATGCAAGATCTGGGTAGTTGTAAAAACTGACATGCAAGATCTGGGTAGTTGTCAAAACTGACATGAAAACTTCTACAAACCCTCAGGCTGGCAAGATCATGGCTCTGATACCACTGAAATGCTCCTTTTCTGATTTTTTATGATATTTCCAACCTCTAATCAGATTTTCAAGATCAGACAATTAATATTACAAAGATCCACCAAATTTCTCAAGAAACCCCAAATCGAGTATGCCAGAAGTTGTGCCAAAAGCTTCACAGCTTCACCTATTATTAATAAATCTGAAAGTGGACATTTTTAAAGAAATTTCAGCAGCATAACAGCCTAAAAAATGACATTTCTAGATCCGTATAGCCTTTGCACAACAGTTCTCAAATGTAGGACAAAAACTATGCTCATCAGGCTCTCGAAATTAACACAAAAATGCTCGAAAACACCACAAAAACACTAATAATCTATCTCAGAAGTTTAATCATGTCCCAATACATATATTTAGCTCTATTTTAACACCTTAAAGTCTGAAATACAGCAGCAACCCAAACTGATATGAAATACTCAACTGAAAACACCAAACTCATACAAAAAACACACCCAAAAACCCACAAATCTGCACTGTTTAGCACAAAGGCAAACTCTGTATGAGCATGCACATGGAATGGCTTCAAAATCCCATCCTTAGCCTTCTTGGAAACCTGCAAACTCCCATTCTTGGGTCTCCCTAGAAACCTATAAACTCTCGTTCTTGGGTCTCCTTCTCCACAGGTTTGGCAGCCTCTGAAGAATAACAAAGAAAATGAGCAAAATCAAGTTCTGGAATCAGCCCAAAATACCTCCAAACCCCTTAAAAGAGGGCATAACCATAACTCACATCCAAGAGAGGTTAATGAAACATATTTTAATAATAATTTTCATTTATTAGTCCAATGGTTTCCAAAGATTAACCTCCTTTTTTTGAAACTTCACTTTCTTGGGCCTGCTTGCCTTAGCAAAGATTATTATTTTTTTAATTATTTGAAAAGGGGACATGAAACTCTTCTAGGTGTTGGAAGTTTCCCAAAGTTATCGATTTCTAGTTGGATTAATTATTTAAAACACACACACAAAACTTTAAAGAAAACTGACTCAAACATAAAATTGAAATTACTTTGTCCTAAGTGGCTATAATTGGAGAGCTTATATGATTTCTATTCCATTTATACCACCACATCATAGGAATTTATTACAAACATTAAAATTTAAAAACACTTTAAAACATGACATTTAATTTTTTACATAACTTCCTGTCGTATTTTTAATCCTGTTAGTTCCTGTAGTAGAAACTACCAAGTCTGCCACTGCAGCATACTCCCTTGTAGAATGAATCTCAAGTCCTATTGAGATGAGGTGTTGTAGTAATGAACCATGCTTGTTGTTTTGTTCCTCATCCATCTGAATATCTTCTAGTGCAGGTTTGTTCTTCCATTTCATGAGATACTGAGTATTTTGTCCCCTTTGAGTCTTTTTAGAAACACCTACAAAAATAAATGTTAGAAAAGAAAAATATTTCTTCATCTTTACTTTAGGCTTATACTCATCTTCTTGTTGCAATCTTTTATTTGCTTGTCCATGACTCCATTGTATTTGTCTTTCCTTCTTCATATTAATCTTTGGTTTGTCTCTGTTTTGTAACATTAAAACTATTTGTTGTTGATCATTCATTTCTAGCAACAACTTTATTCCCTGTAACACTTCCACTACTGCATACATTTGTAATTCCACCAAATATGCTTTCCAATGAAATTCCTCTTTCTTGTCCTCACAAACATACCATTTCTCCATACATAGAGAATACACAAAAACTTGATCCCTTTCATAACCCATAAACAAATTTGCTAAATTTTCTTCTCTTGGAACCAAACCATATTTCTCAATCTACATTTCTTCAATCTTGTCATAAACATAATCAGAATTTATTACCTTGTCATAAACATATTCAAAATTTGTTATCTTCTCATAAACATATTTAGCCTCATCTTCTTTTTCCATAACATCATCAGATACCTCTTCTTTGCAAACTTCTTCATCTTGAGTCTCCATACTACCACCATTCCTTTGCCATTCTCCCATGATGGCTGTAAACTCTTCCCATAAATCAAATTCTTCTTCAGAACTTGCTGTTACACATTCTTTATCTTTATCTTCATGCCAATCCTCTTGACATTTTACTTCATCATGCATATTTAAGACTTCATCAGTTGCCTCCAAAATATTTTCCATAGGAGTACCTTCCAACATTGTACTCTTCTCTATTTTCAAAGGACATGTTACTGTTCCAACCAAAAATTGTTTGCATTCAAATCCCATAGGACTTTTCTCATTACTGCTCTCATCAATAGTTACTTGCTACACTTATTCTTTCTACATTTCATGTTCTTTCCCTTCCAAAGGACAACTTACATCTATCATTGTTGAGATTTCTATCCCAACTTCACATACATCTACACTCTTTATGGCTGCCTTCTCTACAATTTCATTAGCCTCCACCAAAACTTCTTTCACTTCCTCTTTCTGCATTTTATTTTCTTCCAACTTAGCTTCATTCTCTTCAAGTTTCCTTCTCAAACTTTCTATCTCCTCTTGTATCTTGCTCATCTCTTCTCTTTGTTTTCTCATTTCTTCTTCTCTTTTATTCTTTCTCTCTCTCCTTAGCTATGGATCCTTTCTCTATTGATACTTTCTAAATAGGTAGAACCCCACTATTAAAGATACATTCCCTCACTCCATTGTGTCTCACCTTGGATTATTTTTTTCTAGTCTCTTGGACTTCTTCTCAGATTCTTCTCTCAACTTGTTATAACTGAACAAACACACACAACCACTTTTTCACAAACCTTTTTCTGAGCTCTGATACCAAAAATGATGTAGAGCCTCACCTTGGAAAACTTAGGAGGAAAACAGTCACTCAACTGAGTTGCTTCAAGGGGCACATTCACCAAACTCGACACTTGACTAACTAGTTCTTTGCATACATATTTAAAATGAGAACTTGTGACATGAACTTCATGGATGATTAAAAACTCCTACAGACTATTAATAAACTAATTTTTTCAATACCCAATAAAAATTGGAATGCGACATGAACTTTCTTGACCTCTTGTCGCAACATTTTTGTGCACCAAACTTAATGAAATCTGACCTGAATCTTTTGCAATGTATTTGTAATACATATTTGAGAAAATAAAACCTAAAATCAACCTGACCACAGACTAACCAGAAAATAACATTCACTAATCTTTAAATCTACACCATATTTTCATGCGTGGATTTTTTTTTAAACTTGAGCACAAACCCGACCACCAATTATAAGATGTTCAAGACACTCACAACTTTTGCATATTCCAAACATAAAATAACTTTTCCCTTTATTACATAACAACTATGTGATTTCAGCAATTTGGTGAATACATGAATATATTCACCATGAACATGAAATTCATTTCCATGTAGACATGGGCTAAATTGACAAAAAAAATAAAACAAATGAAAAATAAAAATGTATAATACATGGCTCTACTGCAATCCCAAGAAATAGATCGCAGAGAGTCTAATAGACTACCATCCACTAATGTGACTCTCAAAACATCAAATATTTACATTCAAAATTTTTGAAAAAACATGTTTCCTATAACAATTTCAAAACAGCAAATTAAAATCTGATCCCAAAACTTAACTGATACGTTGCTATTCTAAAACACAAACATCACTAAAATCTTGGAACTTCTAAATATTGTTTTAACCAAGGAAACAAATAGAACCACACATCCAAACTGCAAAACTCAAAAAAAACAAAAAAAACAAAAAAGACTTTCTATTCCATTCTCCTCAATCTGATCTCTTTTACATTCAAAAATCTGCCTTTTAAAACACTTTCCCATCTCTTCTCTTGGGAATCTGAAACGTCCACAATAAAAAAGAAACTGAAAACTATTTTGAAATCATGAAAAATCAAATTTTAGAATCTGCCACTAACTCTTCCAGCTATTGAAAGTTTCCCAAAGTTATCGATTTCTAGTTGGATTAATTATTTAAAACACACACACAAAACTCTTAAAGAAAACTGACTCAAACATAAAACTGAAATTACTTTTTCCTAAGTGGCTATAATTGGAGAGTTTATATGATTGCTATTACATTTATGCCACCACATCATAGGAATTTATTACAAACATTAAAATTTAAACACATTTTAAAAAATGACATTTAATTTTCTACATAACTTCTTGTCACATTTTTAATCCTGTTAGTTCTTGTAGTAGAAACTGTCAAATCTGCCACTGCAGCAGAAAAGTGATAAGTCTAACACAATCTCTAACATTGAGTATTGTACTACCATTTTACCCACTATGAAAAAATGATTTCACTTAGGGAAGAAGATATGTTGAAGCAAGGGTAAGTTTTTCATGAGGTCAATGCATGGAGTGAAGGTTATAACCCTGCAACTTGGGGCCCTAAGATTGTAGATAGTTGGAGAACAATAGGAGATATACATGACAACTGGCACAAGTATTAAACATACATGACACTTTATTGTTATGGATTTGATTGTAGAGATGAAAAATTCCCTCTTTACATATAATTCTTACTACTAAAGTTTCATGATTTAGAGATCTTCTTGGTCCCTAATTTGCAATATCAATGTACAATCTACAATGGTGCTCCAAGTACATGAAGTCTTCAATTGGAACAATTTTGAGAATCTACTAGAATAATGTCTCATCCAATTGGAATACCCCTATTGATTATTTATCTAAAATTTGATTGAGGAAAACATAATTGTCACTTAAGGATGATGAGAGAGAAGTTTGATTACATGGCTTCCTCCTCACAACTATCACTCATACCCTACACTTGACAAAAATTAAAGTGATAAAGTCTCTCCTTTCTAAAAATAATAAAGAGCAACATCCCACACACACCACATACCACAATCATCACATCACCTTATTTCCCTATCCTTTGGTGGAGTAGTAGCTATCCAACCACAAAAACATTTTCTTTATATTGCTTTATGACAAGTTTTGGAAAAAAAATGAAGTATTCCCCTGTGGTATGGTTGAAATTTTTTGTGCCTCTATATCCCTTTCCCCTTTGGTGGTGTATAGGTGCACTAAATCCTTTAAACTCAATATCTTAAAAAATCCTCAAAAATCTAATGCAAGTAGAGACATATTCTACCTGTTCTTTTTACAACTCTTCCTCTTGGCTTGTTCCAAGCTTTACAAAGAATATCACCATTAGTCCATAAGGACTCTCACAAGGCAAGAGATTAGGTGGTTGGCCTTCTTCTCATAACACACTCACCTCTTCCTAGTGTCCCTACCTATATCTTCACAAACACAAAAAATTACCCTCTCACCACACAACAACTCCACTCCCTTACACCCTCTAGGATCATTCATAAACTCCACAACCCAAATGCTTCCAAGGGCTTAAATAACCATAAAAAAAGTTATTTAAAAAAAAACTTAAGGTTCTATGCACCTTAGTGGGCTCAAAACACCACTCTTAACAAATTGATCTAACGAGGGCTCTTCCTTATAGCCTTATCTTGAGGTTTTTAAGAAAGAAATCAAAATATTTCAAAACAACTACCAAAAATAAAGGAGGATTTAGATACCCAATATTGAGCTCTACTAAATTTCAAAATCTTAGGTTTTTAACTATTCATTAAGGCATTCAAATTGCAAGCCCTAATCTAGACTAACAGGCTTAAAGACACACTCAACCCACAAACTTACAAAACCCTCAAAGAACTTGGACAAATGAACTTTCCTACACATTTACCTTATCAAGAGTGTCCAAACTTCTGACTTTTGGGCACCTAGCTTCTGTCAAGATGACTAAACCACCAAACCCTAGCCTTAATGAGGGTTTCATTACTATTTTAAGAAACTACTTCAAACCTCCATTATCTTGGTTGCCTAACTCTTTCAATGGATTCTTCAACATTCCATGAATGACTACAACCTGCCAAATACCATGTAGCTTATACACAAGCCTCTATTACATTTCTTGAATATTGATACCTTTTATTCTTCATGCATTAGATAGTGTCTTATAGAATCTTGACCAACTCCATTACAAAGAGCAGGGGTATGGTGTCAACCTACAAGATGGCAACATTAAACGACAGAGAAAGGTGAATCTTGGAATGTTAATTCATCAATCTTCTGAATAATCTTTCATTTGTAGCATTAATAGTCGATTAGTTATTGTGTTTATATAAATGATTTATGATTGTTTTCAATTCAAATCGCATTTTTGTTAATATTAGTATATCTTGCTATTGTTTTGGGGTGTGTAGCATTTCAAGGTGAGTTAAGTAGCCTCTTCTCACTTTTTTGAAAATTTGGTTTTGGTTTTGATTTTGTCTAATATTTAGACATTTTAGATTAGTTGAATTTGATTTTGATTCAAGTAGTTGGTTCATGTAAAGTAAAGCTTACACAAAATTGTTTAATAAATGATATTATATAAATAAAAAATAGTGAAATTTATTCATATAAGTTAAAACATGAGTGTACTATTTGAGTTTAGCCTTAAATCTATTTATGTTTTTGTCAATATTCTAAATTTACATTTTGCTATGTATCATTAGATTGGATGGTGTATATTTTTTTAGATGTTGATTAACTTAGCTATATGTATTTTTTTAGACATTTTGATTATCAAAATAATATAGATAATAAAAACAATATGTTTTGAAAGGTCTAAACGTTATAGATAATAAAAACAAAAACTAATTAGTCACTACTTTATAGATGGTAGAAAACTTATAATTTTATGTAAATACTAATAACAACTTAAATTTCAATGTTTTAAATTACATTCAGCAAGGTATCATTGAATTTGATTATGTATATTTTTAATTGTCATAATTGATTGTATTTTGTATAATTTGTTTAAAACTTTGAAAAAATAGACAATCAAAATGAAACCATTCATTCACGACTTCATACACCCACCATCAACATCATTTTCTATTATTGTTTGTAAATATTAAGAATAACTAGATTTTCAATTATTAAGGTGAGTTATTTTGTAATTTTTGTCGAGGGGTTTTTGTTGAACAAGGGTGGCGGATACATCATGAGTATATTTGTAATTCTTCTTGGAGGCTAAAATGTGATTTTCTTTTCTTCAACCCTATCTTGGATTATAGGAATAACTTTTATCTTTATTATTTGATGATGTTGATATGGAAGCATAAGACTTTTTAGATTCTTCTGAACAAATAGAAATAGAATGAACTTGGTCATTCTTTTATATGGAAGTTTTGATATGGCTGGTCATGTCATATTTTTTGAATTGTGATACTTATATATAAGTTCAGATGTTATATATTTATGCTGCAATATAGCCCAAGTTTTAGGGGACTTCCATTTTGAAGACTATTTATATATAATTTTGTTTAAAATATTCTAGAGTTTAAAATATGCTGGATGGACCCAATTTTTATGGGCTGCTTTTGTACAATAAATAAGAAGTTAGATTGGGTTTGCTTCTTTTTTTTCCCTAAATTTTCCTACCTTGGTAATTGCTAACTTCAAAGGGCTTCACAATAAATCATGGTTTCTCTATGATCTCACATGTTTTAATTTTATGGATCTCACTTATTTTTTGGAGATATTGTATTCAACTTAGCAATCTAGTTTGTGTTTATATCAGATGGCTTTTGTTCATGTTATGGTTACAATTTTAATTCTAGATCAAAATCAATGAGGGCAACTTTTATGCCCATTTTTGGCTTGGCTCTCTAGTGTTCATTCTATCATTAGATAATGACTAGATTAACACTTGTCTTCATATGATCATTGGGCTCTTTTGTAAATCATAATGTAATCAACATGTATATTACATTATGTAGGTAGTGTATTAGGCAGTGATTTGGGGATTAATTTTGAATAGCTCACCTCTTTTGGAGCCTTGATGTGGCATGTACTCACTTTATAACAGAGTTTCCCATTTTTGGCAAGGTTAGCATATTAGTTATATTTTGATTTCTTATTAGATATCTTTAGTAGATATTAAGGGGAAATGTTATTGTAAAATAATTGATTTCTTTTTTCAAGTTTCATTTAAATAGCAAAAAAAGTTATTACATTGTATCTTTTGTGTTTGTAATGCACTTTGATGATGTAGGTTGAGGTAAATGGTAGTAATGGAACCCCTATTTATAAGTTCTTGAAATCAATCAAAGGCATATTTTTTGGTGATAGCATAAAATGGAACTTACACTAAGTTTTTGGTTGAAAACTATGGAAATGTAGTTGATAGATATGCACCCACAACATCTCTGTTGAAGATTGAGGTACTTGAAAATCATATTTTTTTATTTTTTCAATTTATTCTATAAAAATTGTACTCATAATCTTTTCAAACTAGTTTTATTTGTTTGATGACATATCTTATAGGTATAATGGTTAATATATGTAAGCTTATGTTTGCAGGAAGATATCAAGAAACTATTGGGTGTTGCATGATAGATTGAGAAACTATGTTATTGTTGAGAAGGAGATTGTTGAAAATAGATTGATACAAGTATGATAAATGTGTTTCAATCATTGTTTTGTCACTGATGTCTAACCTACTTTTTGTTGGTAAGACAACTTCTTATATGATTTAAGTACTATTACCAATTTTATTGATGAAGAGGATTTGATCAAAATATGTAACAATAACATCTAGAGGAAAGGTTGAGTTATGATATGAAAAGGGAGTACAAGAATTAGCTAAGAAAATGATATCATAATGCATTAATAATCTACTTAAGGTTGCAAAGATTGGTTACACTAAGTAAGTTTAGAAGAACAAGTTAAACAAAGTTTTTCTGCCAAGCTTGATCAAATGGATAGTAGGTGCCGAGCAGAAAATCAGTTGGAGCTAAGTAAAAATCTATTTTAGTATATGCCAAGAAAAACAGAGGATGTCAAGTAAAGTTTAGTTGATGCTAAGCACCAAAAACATTTAGTTCATGCTGAGTGATTTTAAAAAGGATGCTGAGAAACATAGTTTGTATTGAGCATCTGTAGAAAGTTAATGTTGAGTGCCATCATTATTAGAAAGATCATGAATTTGATGGATCTAAGCTGACAAGTTTTTTTTCTTGGATTGTGTGAACCAAGTGGAAGATAAGATTGATGAGTTGGTGGCACAAAATTCATGGTAAACCATTTTTAGGCAAATTCAAAGAGGATTAAGGAGAAGTTTCGAGATGTGATATGAAATGAGGGGTAGATTCATTGAATCCTACCTAATATATCGTAACCCTAAATTGGACATTGGAGAATGAATGACAAAAGATCTTAATTTCTTTATTTATAGAGATGGATGGTTAGAAGTAAGGGTTTTCATATGTGAGAACCTAAGGAAGACAAGGAGTCAAGGGTATTACTTCATTCAATGACCTAATTGAGAGTCTGCATTAGCATGTTAAGCAAGAAGGCTTAAGGGTATGGATGCTTGAAGGGTGAACAACCTATCAGATCTTAAAAGTGTGAAAGCTAAGTAGAATAGAGGTCTAAAATAGAGATTTTTAATCTATAAATGGAGTTGGAAGTTGTTATCAGATCAAGCCTTACTGTTACTCTCTAATAATTGTATTAGTCTAGGGTAAATCCTTTGGATTAAGGTTAACCTAACAATCATTCATAAATCCCTTAACAAAGTGACATTATAAGTGAATGGTCTAAAGTCCTCTAACAAGGCTCACTCCTAACAGGGTGATTAAAATCCTTTAATAGGGTCACATTTAATAGTGTGTATTGTAACTTTTAATAGGGTTGGTCTTTCATAGGGTATCACTTTAAAAAAGTGAAAAAGAGTAGCATGTTTCTAGTGGTTTTTCCCAAAGTGGGGTTTCACATAAATCATTATGTCAAGTGTGTTGTTGAATCTATTATGTTTCATGTTTACATTTCTACAAATTGATTTGACAATATCCTACAAGTTTTAAGTGATTGCATAATCCTATGGATGCATGCATGATGATAAATGTTTTATGGGTTCACTAAGTTGTGAAAAGTTTTATTTATACATCTGAACCTTGAATAAATGATTCACACCACCCCCCTCAATTATTCTAAAGAATTCCAACAATTGGTATTAGAGCCATTTGCTTAAGAGGACTAGTTTGAAGGTACTAGAAGCACAAAGGTCACGATGTCAAAAAGAGATCTACCCAAGCTTAATAAAGATAATTTTCCTACATGGAAAATTCTGATGAAGCTATACCCTGGAGGACTTGAAGATAATGCACAATCTATTATTACTACTAAGCATGTGATTTGGTTGAAGCTCTAACTACTAAGGATCTGCAAAAGAAGAAAGAACACAACCATGAAATGCTGGAGATTGCCTCTGCCTTAAGCTACACTAAATTTGATACTATTAAAAGTCTTGATAGTACAAAGAAAATGTGGGATGCTCTACAAACCATCTATGGAGGAGACAAGAAGGTTCTAAGAGCCAAAGATGAAAGTCTCAGAGGTAAGTTTGATGATATGAGAATGTAAGAAGGTGAAAATATTGGTCAAGGATAAAAATGTTGCTAATGCAATAAGAAGAACTACTGGTACAATAGATGATGATATAGTACTAACTAAAGTTTTAATAACACTACTTCCTAGATATGTTATTAGAGTTTTTGCAATACACGAACTGAGATGTATACCAAGGAATACTCTATCTCTTGAAGGTCTGGTAGGAAGCCTTACTACTTTTGAGCTCTCTAACTTTGATAATTACAAACTTGAAAATATTGAATCTACTTTCAAAGCTAAGTTGTCATTGAAGGAACCTGATGAGAAGAAGAAGAAGAATAAAAAGATAGAGTATGTGTCCAGTGATAGTGATACATATGAGGAGGATGTAGATCAATTTGAAGCACTACTGAAAAGGAAATCTCACAAAGGTAAAGGCAAGTTTAAAGGTAAATTACCTATCATTTGTTTTGGTTGTAATGAATTTGGTCATATTTCTACTATATGTCTAGAAAAGAAGAACTATAGAGGTGTTGATAAGTATAAAAGTAGAAGAGATGAAGACAACTAGGATTACAAAGACAAAGACAAGAAGTCCATCTACATTGATGAAGAGGAAATAAGAGATAAATCTTATGAACATGATGAAGAAGTGATGTATGTTACAATGAAGGACAAATCTAATGAAGATAAGGCAATTGCACTTGTGTCTTGTGTGAACAAGAATGACAGATGGATCATTAAAAGTAGGTGTTCACATCACATGACTAGAGATAAATGTAAGTTCATTACCTTGAATTGTTATCATGGAATTAGTGTAAGATTTGGTAATGATGCACCATGTTTGATAAAAGGAAAAGGTTATATCAAACTTATAGAGAATATTTTATGTGAAAATGCATACTATGTTGAAGAATTTAAATATAATTTGTTGAGGGTGTCATAATTGAACAATTTAGGATGTAAGGTTGAGTTTGAAAACAAGATTGCTAAGATATATGATACCGATGGAAAGCTAATTTGAAAAGGTGATCAAACTAGGAGTAATCTATTATACCTTGATATAAAGGATGTCACTTGTCTAATTGTAAAATTTGATGATGTGTGGCTATGGCACAAAAGGTTATGTCATGTTAATTTTGATAACTTGGTTGGTATTAGTAACACGAGAAAAGTTAGAGGTTTGCCTAAGTTGAAGAAGACTGATAATATAATGTGCAAACAATGTCAGTTTGGCAAAATGACAAAGTCAAGTTTTAAGAGTACAACTCATACATCTGAAGGAATACTAGAGATTGTTCATATTGACTTATGTGGACTAATTAAAGTGCAAAGTTGCAAAGGATATAAGTATATTATGCTACTTGTTGATGATTATTCTAGAATGATGATAGTTATGTTTCTAAACTAGAAATATGATGCTTTTCAAATATTTAAGTGGTACTTAAAAAGAGTTGGGAAGGAAATATGTAAAAGTATGAAATGTTTGAGATCTAACAAAGGAGGAGAATTTACATCAAATGAGTTTGAGATGTTCTGTAATGACAGAGGAATCAAAAGATAGACATCTGCTCTTAGAACACCTCTACAAAATGGAATAATTGAATGAAGGAATAAGTCTATAATGGAATGCGCTAGGACACTCATGATGGAGAAAATTGTTGCTTTGAAATACTAGAGATAATATTTAAGTACAATTGTCTATACCTTGAACCATGTACGATTTAAGAAAGGTACTCATTCAAAACCTTTTGAACTATGGTATGGATACTCACCCAATGCAAAATATTTTAAGGTATTTGGAAGCAAATTCTTTATTCTCAAAGATTTTAGGAATGGAAAATTAGATGCAAAAAGTGAAGAAAGTATATTCCTAGGTTATTCCACAAGAAGCAAAGCTTATAAGTGTTTGAATACTAACACTAAAAAAGTTGTGGAAAGTGCAAATATGAAATTCAATGAAAATACATAAGTATATGAGGCTAAACCTATGAAGGAACCGAAAGAATACAAATCATTTGTACTCTTTTACATAGGTATTCCTACTGAAGATGCTACAAATCAAGCCACAAACAATAGACAATTTCAGTGACTGCCAAGTCACATACTATGAATGCTGAGTTGCATTTAGGAACTGAGCTACATTCAGATGTTGAGTTACAGAATAAAGTTGAGGCATATTCTAATTCTAGAATTAGTGTAAACAAGAGAGATGCTAAACTACCTAAAAAAGATGTACATAGCGAGTCTAAAGTAGATAGACCAAATGAAGAAACCAAAGTTGAACCAAGATTGCCCAAATATGCCAAAAGACATCATCTTGCTGCATAAATCATTGGAGATAAAGATGCTAGACCAATGACAAGGAACAAATTGAGAAATGATACATGTTTGCTAAGCATGAAAGAACACAAAATGGTTAAAGATGCCTTAGAGGATGTGGACTAGAGTAAAGCCATGGAAGAAGAGATTGAACAAATTGAGAAAAACAAAATATGGACTCTAGTTCCTAGACTAGAAGACAAAAATGTGATTGGCACCAAGTGGATATACAAAAACAAGTTAGATGAAATTGGTGAAGTCACAAGGAACAAGGCAAGATTAGTCTACAAAAGGATATGCACAAGAAGAAGGATTTGACTATGGAGAAACATTTTCTCCTTTTGGTAGATTGGAAGGAGTAAGAACTCTGCTTGCTTATTCTGCATACAAAGGTTTCAAAGTTTATTAAATGGATATTAAATTTACATTTTTGTATGAAATATTAGAGGAAGAAGTTTACATAGAATAGCCAGAAGGATTTATTGATGTTAACAATAAGAACATGGTATGTAAATTACATAAAGCCTCATATGATTTGAAGCAAGCACCGAGGGAATGATATGAGAGACTTCATAATTATCTTGTGAAGATTGGATTTGAAAGGACTGATGATATCAGCAATCTATACATGAAGACAAAGAAAGGCAAAGGTATTTTGTTATCTAATTTTTTTTTTTTTTTTGATGATATCATATTTGGACGTCAAGATGCTTTATGTAAGATTTTTACAAATGAAATGAATCAAGAATTTGAGATGACTATATTTGGAGAGATCAAGTTCTTTGTGGGTTTGCAAGTACATAAAATGAAATATGGTATATACATCACTCAGTCAAAGTATGTCAAGGAGATACCCAAAACTTTTGGATTGGAGGATTTCAAACCAGTAAGTACACATCTAGTGTTAAGACATAAATTCTCAAAGAATTATGATTCAACTGAGGTGAATCAAACAATATATAGGTCTATGATTGAAAAATTACAATATGTAGTATATAGCAAACCTAATATTGCATTATCTATAGGGATAGTTGCAAGATTCTTTGCTAATCTTAAAGAGAACCACTTGATGGTTATAAAGAGAATAATGAGATATCTAAAAGGAACAAATGAAAATGATCTATACTATAAGAAAAATGAAAAATTTAAATTAAGAGCCTATATTGATGCCAATTTGGCTAGAAAAATTGATGGCAGAAAGAGCACCAATGGAGAAGCATTTTTCTTAGGCAAAAGGTTGGTCACATGGACTAACAAGAAATAAAATTGCACTGTACAATCTATTGCTAAAGTTGAATATGTTGTTGCTACTATAAATTATACAAGCATGGATCAAACAACTTCTCAAAGGTATGAAGGAAGATATCAATAAACCAGTGATACTTTATTGTGATAATACAAGTGCTATAAATATATCAAAGAATCCTATGATGCACATAAAGACTAAGAAAATTGCAATAAAGTATCATTAATTGAGAGAATTAGTTCAAAAAAAAGAGGTAAAGATGGAATATGTTAACACAAAAGAGAAAATTGTTGATATCTTCATAAAACCATCACCTAAGGATGCTCATGAGTATCTAAGAGGTAAACTAGGGGTAATACCCCTATCAAAGGCCATCTAAGAAACAAAGGAGTGCCCTGCATCAAACAAGTTGATTGACATATGTTACACATTGATGTAGTGGATCTTAATTTAGGAACTGCCTAAAGTAATCAAAGAGCTGAAACTACAAATTACTCACAAGCAAGGTGACTAAAGAGAAACTAAAAAAGTTCATATTTGCATATTAAAGATGAAAAGTCTTTGGTATTGTTGCCAAAGAGGGAGAAATACTAATTCTAAAGGGAGAAATACAAGAGATTGGAGATTGAACAAAGAGGGAAAAATCCTAACACATAGTATGAGGGAGAAGTGTTGACTACTAAGAAAGAAAGTGTATCTACTGACAACATCTATCTACATAGTAAGAGGAAGATACTATAGAAGGGAGAAAAAAGAAGTAATTTAGAGGGAGTCATAAGGATGAATCGATTGTTGATTTTCTATTGATTAGAATAGAATAGAATTTTGTAACCTATTTAGATGATGAAAGTTGTTGATAGAGGGAGAGATTTCAATACAAGGAATTTTTATTTTTTTGGTATTTTGTTGGTCTTACTATTTTATCCAAGTTAGTTTGGTTGATCAATTTGGTTTGCCATCAATGCTAAAGAGGGAGATTGTTGAGAAGGAGGTTGTTGAAAACAAATTGATACAAGTATGATAAATGTGTTTTAATCATTATTTTGTCACTGGCGTCAAACCTTCTTTTTGCTAGTAGGAAAATTGCTTATATGATTTAAGTACTATTATGAATTTGATTGATGAAGAAGATCTGATCAAAAGATGTAATAATAGAACTTAGAGGAAAGGTTCAGTTATGATATGAAAAGGGAGTACAAGAATCAGCTAAGACAGTGATATCATAGTGTATTGATAATCTACATAAGGTTGCAAATATTAGTTAGACTAAGCAAGTTCAGAAGAACAAGTTAAACAAAGTTTGTCTACCAAGTTTGACTGAAAGGATAGTAGCTGTTGAGAAAAGATAGTGCAAGTTGAGTAGAAAATTAGTTAGAGCCAAGTAAAAGTCTATTTTAGTGTATTTTGAGAAAAATAGAGCATGCCAAGTAAAGTTTAGTTGATGTTGAGCACTAGTGAACTTTAGTTCATGTTGAGTGATTTTACAAAGGATGTTGAGCAACACAATTTGTGTCAAGAATTAGAAGAAATTTAATGCTGAGTGCCATCATTATTAGAAAGATCATGAATTTGATGGATTTGAGCTGACACGTTTGTTTTCTTAGATTGCGTGAACCAGGATGAGCTAGTGGCACAGAATTCATGGTAAACCATTTTGAGGTGAATTCAAAGAGGATTGAAGGAGAAGTTTCTAGAAGTGATATAAAATGAGGGGTAGATTCATTGAATCCTAACTAAACTGTCTTAACCCTAAATTGGATGATGGGGAATGAATGACAAAAGGTCTTAAATTCTTTATTTATAGGGATGGTTGGTTAGAAGCAAAGGTTGTCATGTGCTAAAACCTAAGGAAGACAAGGAGTCAAGGGTATTGCTTCATTCAGTGACCTAATTAAGAGTTTGCATTGGCAAGTTAAGCAAGAAGGCTCAAGGGTATGGATTCTTGAATGGTAAACAAGATATCAAATCTTAAATGTATGAAAGCCAAGAAGAATGGAGGACTGAGATAGCAATCTGTAATCTACAAATGGAGTTGTAAGTTGTTATTAGATCAAGACTTGCTATTAATCTTTAATAATTGTATCAGTCTAGGGTAAATCCTTTGGATTAAGGTTGACCTAACAATCATTTGTAAATCCCTCAACTGGGTGACATGCTAAGTGAATGATCTAAAGTCCTCTAACAAGGCTCACTCATAATAGGGTGAATGAAATAATTTAATAGGGTCAAATTTAATAGTGTGTATTATAACCTTTAAAAGGGTTGGCCTTTCATAGGGAATCACTTTAGAAGAGTAAACAATAGTAGCATGTTACTAGTGGTTTTTCACAAATTGGGTTTCTACATAAATCATTGTATCAAGGGTGTTGTTGAATCTGTTATGTTGCATTTTTACATTTCTACAAATTGATTTGATAGTAACCTACAAGTTTTAAGTGATTACACAATCCTATGGATGCATGCATGATGATAAATGTTTTATGGGCTCACTAAGCTATGAAAAGTTTTATTTATACAATTGGACCTTGGATAACTAATTCACCCTCCCCGCCTCACTCATTCTAAATAATTCCAATAGTTATAACTATTCTTCCTATTTACACTAAATGTAAGAAGCAATTATTTAACTAAGACATGGTTCTATTATGCCCATACAAGAAAAAATGGATTAGTAGTTACCATTCATAGTACATAATAATATTTTTCAATAATTAGAGAGTGCTCATGGCTCATTTTTTGAGTGTCATTGTTTGATATGAGTGTCTGGTTTAGGTTTTTTATGGTTTAGGTTTAGGATTTACATAACACAAATTAAGATATTCATGGATATAGATAAGCTAGTCATGTCTATAGATTCTCATGGTGTTGTTTAATTAATGAATCTATTCTCATTAAAGAATTAGAAGAAAGAAAACATAAGTTATTTTTCTTAGTTAAATGCCTAATGAATCTTGTTTATAATAATTTTGAATCCACTATAGATAATCATTATGTTTTGTTTTGTATATTCTACATAAAAATTCTTATACCATTAGTTCTTTTGTCCAACATACCCAGAATGATCACTTCATAATTATTTCAATTTCCTCAATGATATGCTTAATTTCTTTTTATAGCTATGCTAAATAGTGCCATGATTATTCAATCTATGGTTTTGTTACTTGTAGGTATGGCTTCCCATTATATGTATAAATTTTAGAGAAAGTTGGACAAGGTGAGGGTGTCCTAACTCTAGACTTATTTGTTGATCACTTCTTCATCAACCTGTAGTCATTGTATTCTAGGTTCTTGATTCTTTTCCTTGTTCTAGAAATGAAATATTTTATTTAAGATTCCTTATAAGTTTAAGATAGAGCAACATATTCTAGAAGTCAACTTCCCCCTATTTCACTTTATCAATTACAGATCTTAATTGCAACAATCCAATTACCATTTAGTTCATCATATCTCATCTAATTTCATGCATGACAAACTGGAAACATAAAACATTCATAACACTTGAACATAATAATTTGGTGACCCAGAAACCTTCCAAACAAAAAGTAAAACTAGGGTGGGGATGATACTTACAAAACTTCAATACTACAACATAAAGTTGGCCTGTTAAGGCTTACATTGATCACTTCTAATGATCTTCCTTGTTAGGAGCAATTAGGACTATTAGGTTCACTTTGCTAGAGGTTTTACAAAAACACAATGAAGTATGCACTCTTTTAAGAGATTTAAGAAAGACTATTAAGTCTACCTTGTAAAAGGATTTTGACTGGTTCACCTGCTAGGATGAAATAGTAGATCTTTGACTTACAACTAGATTGCTAGTAGATATTCCTTAATTTTACTAATCACCTTTCTATGATAGTTTTGTCACTATTACTCCTTATGCTAATATGGCCTTCATAAATCTCTATTTGCTACTTACATTTTCATTCTTGCACTTGCATTATATACACATTGCATTCCATACTTTTTGATATGATACTATATATATATATATATATATAACCAACTTGCAAAATTACAAAGTCGTCCAAGACACAAGTTAACACAAATATCACAAAGTTGGCCCAAATGAAGACATTCAAGTTCTGAAGACTAACTTGGTGAAGTTCTGATACTCGGTGCCCATTTTCATTACTTAGCATCATCATGCACTTGGTAGACATAGAAGCCCAGTCCATACTAATCACCTCAAAGTGATCTTGAACTCGGTTTACACTGGTGACTCAATAAATACTATGTAACTTGGCATAAACTGAATCACTCGATAAACACATAAGCTCATTCTACACTAGCTTCACATTACATGAACTATGAATTTGGTAGAAACTGCAATGCTCAGTAACCACTAACATGCTTAGGTTGAACTACTGGACTAAATTTGCTCGGTTTGAATTTTTGGGCTTCACACAAACTAAATAAACTTGGTAACCACTTAAATGCTTGGTAGCAACTGTAGAGCTCAGTGGGTATTCAATTACATGGAAAACATTGTAGACTATTCAATGAGCTTAGTAGCCATACAAAATCTAAATAAGTGTGTGTCGCTAATAACAAACTTGACTGATATGCCAACAATCTTCCCCCTTGGCATTAGTAGCCATACAAAATCTAAATGGGTTTCGCTAATAACAAACTTGACTGATCAACCAAAATCTTATCTACATCACCATGTGATACTAGCTCGGTAGAATATATTGTTTTAAGATTTCTCAAATTTTATCTTTGTAAGGTATACTATACATCATTTATTATATACATTCTCCTCATAGCATGTTTCTCCCCCATGCTATGTATCTCTCCATATATAGTATACCATGTGTCTCAATAATAATCTCCCCCTTTTTCACAATAATGCCAAAGATTTATTCAGAAATTATCTACATGGAGGCACCAAAATGAGATAAAAAATTAGAATGTGCCTTAATAATAAGTGCCAAGGTTTTATCCCAACTATCTTGCAAGTATATAGAGCAATTTGTACTTCTACAGAGAGCTCTATCATGTGATTTACAATAGAGAAGTTGTTGTCATGGATCAAGGTTTTTGAGTAAATAATATGTTTCTACATTATATTCATGATAGGAAGGATCATATTCTAAATATTAGTCAATGTTGACTAGATCCTTGCTTCTTCTCTTAACAATTCTCCCTACATGTCTGACAAAAATTTGATCTTCATGTGTTGTGTAGAGCTTGAACTATGGTCAAGTAGCAACTGCTAAGCACTGGCTTTCAAATCCTCATCAGTTTTTGAAAATTTTCCCTTTATTTCCTTTATGAACTTGGAACATCACACAACTTCCCAAAAAGTGATGTAACATTGGTGTAGGAGGTCTCAAGATTGATCAAAATTGATGAAAGCTCAACTTGATGAATAGTAAATTTCTAAGCAATGTGCTCCAACACTTTACTATCAAATTTCTTTTTAGCTTTCTCAATTGGCTTGTCTTGCCTACTACTATCCTCATTGAACTTTCGGACTGCTTCTACTAATTGTAACAAAATAGGTTGAGAAGTATCAACCTCAATTCCTATAGCCTTAGACAAAATATTTTTAGGATCATTTATAATCTTATACTCTCTATCTCTTTCTTCTCTTAATTTTTGCTACTTTTCCTTTCTCTGAAGAATTTCACCAAACTCATGCATTTTATGTACAAAAAGATTATGAATATCCCATTTGGGGATTTCTATTTCCTCATCTAAGTCTATGTCTTTCTCTATGTCCTTTCCTTTACTCAAAAATTTTGTACTCGGTTGAGCCTTAGGTTCAACTATCCTTGTACTTAATGCTTTTGTGTCTAGAATGGAAACAATAGTTGATATACTAGGACTTGTAGTGAAAATTGATACAGTACTAATGATGGAATACTAATAGGAATGCTTGTTGAATCCAAAACTAAAGAAGTCATAACTGAAGTATCCTAAACTGAAGTACTTACTACTGAAGAACTCAAAACTGAAGAAGACACTATATTTATGACTGATGAAATCAACTCAGTAGCTAAAGAAGAGAGAGCTTGTAGCTTGGTAGATGAAGTGGAAGTCACTTCTATTAATGATACATTGAGCTAAGTGGGGGCAAAGAGTGATTAGACATTTGAAGTGTCTATGGTTGTCACAATCAAACTTGTTGAAGCTATCTCCATGCTTGATGTTGTCAAGGGTTTTCTCGGGGAGTGAGGAAGTAAGGAAATCACTGTAGCTACTATCTTCATTAGATCAGTCTCCTCATCATCTTCCTTATCTTACTTGGTAGCTTTTGCTTCTTGCTCCTCTTCTTCTTCCTATTCTTTAGCTAATTGCTCCTTATATTCTTCATAATCAATAGTAACATAATGGGTTATTCCTTCATCATCTTCTTCATCATCCTTCACATCTACTAGGAAGTCACTTGGTTTATGTATATAATAAACATTCTTCCACATGTTTGTAGCATTCTTAACTACATGTTCTATATCTTTGATCAAAATTAAACATGTATTAAACGTAAGAGTCATTTTATCTCCATTTTTCTTCAAAGAATCTTTTACCTCAGCATCTATCATGCTTGGTAGTAATTACCTCAAGGTTTCTACATAAATATCTTTTTCTATTTTCATTGCAAAGTCCCATCTTGGCTTTATTTTCATTAACAATTCATTAGAGATTTTAGAGGTGATTTGATTTGGTGAATACTTCCATTTTCTCATTTTGGTCAACACCAGTTCTTCCACCTATTTTTGCACTACCTCTATCCTTGTTTCATACTTCAAAGATTTTAAGTTTGTTATACCTACACCTTCTTCCATTTGTTTCAACTTTTCTTAGAAGGTGGGAGGAGGTTTGCTAAGGACAATATCACTTCCTTTCTTCCTGGGCCTCCTTGTGAAGACTACAGTGGATGTCTTAGGTGGATTGGTGATGATCACCTTGCCTTTCTTCTTCATAGGTTCTTCTTCCTTTTTCAATTCCTCTTCATCCTTTGCAACTTCTAAATCTTCTCTCTTGCCTTTAGTTAACATTAGAGGTGTGCTAGATTTTAGTTTAGCTATCCTCCTCTTTCCTTTGTTAACTTCTTAAGGGAGCTTAATTTCTAGGTCTATCCTTGCCTTGGCTTCATCATAGGTTCCAAAGTATGGTGCCTTTGAATTAATAGGTTCATTAACTAGAGCTTCAATAATATCCTTTACTTTATCAATATTTACCTCATAAGGAAGAAGTTTTACCCACACAATTATGGGCTTCACTGGTTGGATGTAAACTTTATCACAATCTACCATAAAGTACACATCATCTTTGTAATCCTCAACTAACTTCTTAGGTATCCTGAACCTATTTTTCATTTTCTCTTTGAACACTTTGAAGTAGTTTTCCATAATGCTAATATAGTTCTCTCCCATTTCTGCAATGTATTCATTTATCTGGTATAATACAGACACATCTTTTCTCCATACTACTGTACCTTTGGAAGGGAAGAACTTTTGAACATAAAAGGAAAAAAAAGTCAAAAGTGAACCAAATTTATAGGGGTTTTTCTTGGATGTCCTGATACTTTCCATGTTTTTGTTAAGTTGTTTCAACAACAGATCTGCCAAGTCATAAGATAGATTTTTTTTCACCACTTTGTAAGCTAAGTCCACAGCTTCACACGATACACTATTAAGGTGGCTCAAACTATATATCTTATGTGCTATAACATGAATCCCAAATTTTAGCTCTGTGTCTATCATACTATTAATTTTCATGCCTCTTCCATCATACTTAGGCTGACCTAGGGTTTTGGTGGTTTTAGCTTTGGTGAGCATGGGGATGCTAGTGATATGATGAATCATTTTCTTTGTAATGACAAGTAGTTTCTCAAGCCATAGTTGACCATTATGCACCTAGCTTAGAATGTATCTAATCCATTTAATTTGAAAACCTTGAGGCATGTGGGGAATATGTGTTAAACCTTTGTCTTCCAAATGCTTATGCTCAGGTTTAAGAATTCCATTAACACACAATTCACCTAGGGCATTATCCATTTCTAGGGTACCAATTTCTTGAATAGAACACTTGAAATGAGTATGAATATTGTTAATAAGGAGTACCTTGGGAGGATTTGAGATTGAGATCCATTGGGGTCCAAGGTTTCTATAACTGCAGGCACAAGTTTGAAATCTGATGCTTTCCACGCAACTCCTCAAACCAGCATCTTAGACCCTCTCTTCACTTTGCTACTACTTGATGCCATTTTACTTGGTAAATTATGAGAACCTTGATAACTTTTTGCAGATTTTATTAAAGTCGATTGGTCACACTATAAATTGCTTCTTTGTAATAGCACTTAGATTTCATGGTGAGAAATGAGTTTGATTTCATGCTTTTTATTAAAGCTTTGCCATTAATGCTCGGTACAAAAGTAGCTGAGTTGACATCATGCTTAATAGCTTTTCATCCACTATTCTATTGATTACTAGGTGAAGGCTTCATGAATCAGTAACCATGTGTGTCTTGTTATTCCCAACCTTGCTTGGTAGAGTCCATGACCTGACCTTACTCAGTAGAGAAGAAAACTCAGTGATAACTGATACCAATCTTCCTCAGTGATCCTTTTATATCTTGAATATTTATTTGGATCTTTTTCACCTTTCAATTGGAACTAGTTGAATGTGATCTTGATAATGCAGTTCTAGTTCTCCTTTGGAAACCTAGTTGGAAATGGTGAAGTCACCCACTTGTTGAGTGACATGACCATTATTACTTGGACTAGCATCCTTAGTAGATTTAGGAATCCATTGTTGACTCATCTTCTTTCAAATGTTATTTTCTTTTTCACTCTTTTCATGTTCAATTTTATTAGTATTCATGCAATTTTTGGCTAGATGAGCAAGTTTAGTACAAGTGAAACATCTTATGGTGGTATCTCTTCTCCTCATGTGATGTTTAACACAATTCATGCCAATGTGTCCAAATTCTCCATAGTAATGACATCTACACCAAGTATTTTAGTCCCAACCAAATATTGCTTTCACAATTTTCTCTACTGGATTGAATGACTTAGTTTTGCATTTTGATGCCGTGTGACCTTGTTTCTTGCACTTGTGACACTTGCCCTCAAATTTTGGTTTCTCTTTGCATTCATTAGCCCTGTGACCATGCTGACTGCAATTGTAGCATTTTCCATTAAATTTTGCTTTACCATAACTCCAACATTTTTTTGATGTATGACCTAACTTACCACAGTGATTTCAAGTAGGTCTTTGATTCCTTTAAGCACATTGTTCAGAGGATTCACCTTCTTCTTTGTATCAAATTCCTTCTTTACCTTTTTTCCTATAGAGGTTTTGTTCATTTAGTTGAACCATGTCTGCTTCAGATTTCATCTTTCTTTCATTGATTTTTTTTTCAATATTTAGGTCATTTTTCAATCTTTCATTGATTTTCTTTTTAGATCTCAGCTCATTTCTTATTCTTTCATTGATTTTTCTTTCTAAATTTAGATTATTTCTTAATATTTCATTGATTTGTCTTTGGCTCATGATTTCCTCATTTGCATTGGATATTTGATCCATAAGATCTGCATGATGAAGGGATTACTTCTAGATCTCATTGTTTCTTCCATCCATTTCTTCTTTTATCTTGTTCCTCTATACCAAGATTTCACATAGCCTTATTGACTAAATTTCTTGTTCTCTTTTTAGTTTCCTTACTTCTTCTTATAGGGAACCATTCTTTTCTAGGAGTTCTTTGATTGCATCATTTGCTTCATCTAAACTGCTTGAAGGGAAAAAATCTTCAATGTAGAGATAGTCATTCTAATGATTTGCAAGTTCCTTTCTTCTTTTTAGGGATTGGGAAAGTTGCTCCTAGCTTTCTTGACTTGTGAGATGGCCATTTCTAGATCCAATTTTTCATTATCAAGTTTGAATATCTCCATATCCTTGATCTTTTGCTCAAGTTGTTAAACTTTTTCCTGAGAACCACAAAGCTCTGATACCAGTTGTTGGAAATATTCAAGACTATGATAGGTTACTGAGAGGGGAGGGGTGAATTAGTAACTTAAAAAAACTTTATCAATTACATATCTTAATTGTAGTAATCCAATTACCATTTAGTTCATCATATCTAATCTAATTGCATGCATTAAAAATTGGAAAAATAAAATATTCATAACACTTGAACATAATGCTCTGGTGACCTAGAAACCTTCCAAATAGAAAGTGAAATTGGGGTGGAAATGATACTGACAAAATTTCAATACTACAACATAAAGTTGGCCCGTTAAGGCTTACATTGATCACTTCTAATGATCTTCCTTGTTAGGAGCAATTAGGATAGCTAGGTCCACCTTGTTAGAGGTTTTACAATCACACAATGAAGTATGCACTCTTTTAAGAGATTTAAGAAAGATTGTTAAGTCTACCTTGTAAAATGATTTTGACTAGTTCACTTATTAGGATGAAAGAATAGATCTCTAACTTAAAACTAGATTGTTGATAGAGATTCCTTGATTGTATTGATCACCTTACTGTGATAGTTTTGTCACTGCTACTCCTTATGTTGATATGGCCTTCATAAATCTGTATTTTCTACTTACATTCACATTCTTGCACTTGCATTACATACACATTGTATTCCATACTTTTTGATATGATATAATACATCACATATATATCAAACCAACTTGCAAAATTACAAAGTTGACCAAGACACAAGTTAACACAAATATCATAGAGTCAGCCCAAATGAAGACATTTGGGTTCTAAAGACTAACTTGGTGAAGTTTTGATACTCAACACCCACTGTTATTACTCAAAATTTTCATGCACTTGATAGATGTAGAAGCTCAGTCCATATTGATCACCTTAAAGTAGTCTTGAACTCAGTCTACACTAGTGACTTGGTAGATACTATGTAAGTTGGTATAAACTGAATCACTCGGTAAACACATAAGCTCAATTTACACTAGCTTCACATTACATGAACTGTGATTTTGGTAGAAACTATAATACTTAGTAACCATTAAAATGCTTGAGTTAAACTGCTAGATTGAATCTTCTTGATTTGAATTGCTAGGCTTCACACTAACTGAATATACTTGGTAACCACTAAAATGCTTAGTAGCAACTGTATACCTTGATGGCTACTAAATTACATGGCAAACACTGTAGACTATTCAATGAGCTTGGTAGCCATATAAAATTTGAATAAGTGTGTGTCACTAATAACAAACGTGACTGATATTTCAACACACTTGCCTTTGAAAACTAGTTTTCAAGTCCCTATATCATTTTTGGTTGGGTAGTATGTAGTAGTGAGTAGATATTTGATGTGTATATGAACAAGAGAAAAAAAATAGTAAATAAGTTATTTTTTCCTACAATTTATGTCTTTGTGTTAACAAATAAAATAGGGGATGCCACAACTAGATTAGAGAAAAGGTGCTTTATGATGGATTCTAAATTGGATATGGAAGTTATAGCCATAGGATACATTATTGTCAATTGGTCAACTATGATCAACAACACATACAATTTGGAGATGCAAGTACAAAAATTGTTGAAGAATAGGTCATGCTATATCGTCACTCTTCACAAATACCCAATGAAGAAATTAAAACTTATTAGGTCAACATGATTGGAGGAAATTGACCACCTATACTTAAATTTGATCCACATGAACCAATATTTTTCATTTTTACACAAGGTTTACCATGCCTTGGCGACATATATACCATATTTTTACTGTTGAACATACCTATTGCCAAAAATGATGGCTTCATCCAATTCAATAACTTTAACCTTACTATTTTCACTTTATTTTTGTGCACTTCAATTGTGTTTATTGTCCATGGATAACTCATAGCCTTTTCATTAAAAGACTCCAATTCTACACTATTTGTGGTCTTGCATTGACCCATCACTATCTTCTTGTCATTGTGAACCTCTTTTGCAACTTCATTCCTCTAATTGCTTTTCAAAATAGTACTTGTTTTCTGCACTTATTTTCCCACCAAAAATTGTTTTATTGATTCAAATTATGTACATCATAACAAAACCAACCTTCCTAGGTTGAAAAACATTCAATTTATAGGCAAAGCCTCTTGACCTTACATATTCACCTCTACTTGTTTGATCAAAATACAACTGTGATTGTTAACCTTCCAAATTTGCAAGAAAAGTTGCACAACAACTTTTTGACAATTGTAAGGCCCCTTCCCTAGTAGCTTATTATAAATCTTAATAACATGAATATGGTTAGATCTAGGAGAAATAAAGAAGATAAGATGTTGTATTATGTCTCTTGTGAATAACGACTGGTACCACACATGTTATGATAGAATGATGGTAAGAAGGTCTTGGAATCTATGTATGCCTTGATTGTAATGAACTTGAAATATTTTTGATACTGATGTATATTGTAGTCATTTTTGTGCTAAGTATCATGTTCAAATTACATTAGGTTGATAAGTTAAGGCCATATGGAATAAAGACTTGAGGTGTCATAACTTAGAAAACTATGTCAATGGATTCCTAATATTCAATGGCCTATTAGAATAACTAAATTGGATGGCTAGTATGGAAAGATGAAGTAACACTACCCTTGTGGGTACTAATAATAATTATGGATAGAAATTGTTATCAATTTAGATAAGGCCTACTCAGTAGAGCTCGACATGATGTAAATATAATAAGTCAGTTGTCACAGTGAATATTGACTAAGATGAAGATATAATAAATTGAATAAAAGATATAATGGGTTTACCTAATCACAGATTTTGAAGCTATGCATACATGATTATGAAAACATCCTGATTTCCTGACGTTAGTGATTTTTGAGACATAAGCCTTATCCTATAATATCTCATAATAGTAATAAGATAGTGTTAGTAATCAAACTATATTTAATTGAATCAAGTATACTAAGTTGTGATGATTACATTTTGGTGGTTTCAACCTAAGGTATGTAATCGAAACTAATTTTCATGTTGGTTGATTAAGCAATATAGATCCAACATTTCATCATTTAGATAGGAAATGGATTAGAATGTGGTTTAGAATGTTAGTTGAATCATTTGATTAGAGAATTAATGTCGATATGTAGATTTTGAAATTTTTAACATTTCAAAAACTTTATATGAAAATGATTGAGAAATAAAATTTGATCATGACAATTGAGTATGTTAAAATTGATTATGAAGATTTATGGTTAAATGTGATGTGCAGATTTTGATATCCTAACATTTTGAATGTCTTATTTGAAATGATTAAGTAAAATAATTCCATTGAATTATGTTAATATGGATTACTTAACATTTAAATTCAAATGCATTTATGATATGTATTTTGTATGACCTTCTTGGACTATTGATGCTCAAGTTTGGTGTGTAGGAAGTTGAACCATGGAAATCTTTGGGGGAAACAAATTCCAAACCTATGTGAACATGGTTTAGCCAAGAAAAATCTTTGGAATATTCAAAAGCCTCATTGTGATGTATTTTATTTTGTAAATGTAAGCTTGTATGTGTGTGAAATTTTAATCTCTAAGATGCAATAAGGACATGTCTTGCTAATGTGGAATGTGTCTTTTATGTGTCACTTGACACTTGTGGATTTTGTGTGATTAATGACATATCATCTAGGGTTTGGTCACTGTAGCATTTACCCTAAACCCAATTACCTTGTTAATGACTAAGTAAACCCACTTGATAAAGGGAAGGATGGGTCACAATCAAAGGAAATTCAAAATTTGACTTGGCTAGGGTTTTGAGGGGTCATTAAGTGGTCCCAAAGTGTTTATTTTGTGAAAATTAGCCACCCATATGATAGTATAGCATGTGCTAGGGACCTAATTTTGACCATGTTAGTGCCTAGACAGCCTAGGGAGCCCCTTTACCCATGTTTTCACTAAGTTAGATATAGTAAACATTGAGGGAGACAAGTTTGTAAGAAGAAGTGGCTTGGTGTTTTTGCTAAAAAAAAGTTATGGGGAAGGCCTTATTAGAGAGTCTTGGACAAATTAGTGGGGTGTTCAACCACTCTCTAAGTTTAGAGATAGTTAGGGTTTTGGAAGGAGGCTAAGGGAGCTCTTCATCAACTATCATTGCCATTAGCTTGGACCAAGGTTGGTGCTCAATCATGACCATTTTATTAGTATTTCATAATGAATTTGCAAGTATGGAATGTGTGAAGGAGTCAATGCTTGTCACTGAAATCTTTGTGTTGTGAGTGTGCAATGAATTTCATGTATTTTCTTGATTTTTCTCCTTGATCTCTTTGTCTTGTTTGAATGTGGAATGTGTTTGTGGGTGTGAAGGCTTCACTCACCCTTGGGAGGGAAGAGAAGCCTTAGGTGAAGGGATTAGTTGGGCTCAACATTGTAGTTGAGAAAATTTACCTCATGATGAGGAGTTGTTCTTTCTTTCATGGAGTATGGGCTCCATTAAAGCCATATACCTTTGTTGTTTTTAGAGATACAAGGGGTTTTGTGTGTAAGAAGGAGGAGATTTCCTTATGTCCTTGAGAGAAAAAATGCAATTGCAATATGATTTTTATATTTGGTTATGGCATCTCCTCTTTGAAGAATCCACCTTCACCCAATGTGATAATGATTCCAATGGTGAATCAATGTGTAAACCTTGGAAGGGAGTGTTATGTGTTGTTTTGTATGTTTCTCATGTATTATCAAATGTTGTATGTGTGTATTTTATTTGGATCTTGTTTCCATGCTTGGTGGGTGGCTTCATGTAAGCCTAGGATGGGAGGTGAGCCTCCATGGTTCCTAGTTTGTGTGTGTTTGTAGGTTTGTGAAGATGGATTCCTTGAATATATTAGGGTTTCATTCTTGGAAATGTTGGAAACCAAGTTTGTCAAGATACAAATCTTCCATGTCATCATAAATGTGTTGGAATGTTAGGTCTTCATGGTTATTTCATTGTGATGTAAAGAGGGATATGCTTATTGTTTTACATTGTTGAAATTGTGTAAGGAAATATTGTGAATTTGTATATATTTTATTTGTAAGGAAGTATTCAATGCAATTTTTCACATTATGTGATTTGATGTAATATGGAAAAGTTAAGAAATGAGACATTCCTTATTATGTTTGTCCATAAATCAATTGGTAGCAACATTTCATGGTATGTTGTAGATCCTTATTGATATGGTTGGCTCAATTTGAAAAGATAGGTGATTGAATTGTAAAATCATATATCATGCATTAGATACAATGAAAAAGAAATTTTATAATTTGATAGTTTATTGAATATGCATGGAAATTGATTTATTTGTTTTCAAGTTCAAATAGATCCTTAGATGTGATAGATGCTTTAGTAACAACAAACTTGCATAGTAAAAATTAGTAGGAAAGTCAAATCAAATTATTGGTAACTCAAAATTATGGCATCCTAGGAAGGGAGAGAAGAGAAATGTGTTAAACTTAAAGAGAAAACTTCTTGTAGCTTTACCTTTTACTCTCTAGAAAATGTATGAGGATGTAAAAAAAATTAAAGTCCCTTCTATTACAGACCAATATTTTATTCAAAGGAATATTTTGGGAATCTTGTACATTAAAATACTTATTATATGATATCCTAGCTAAGGGATAAGACTCAACAACCAATGAACATCTAGTTCCTAGACACTATATGAAAAGTCTTCTATGAATCACATGTCACAATCTACAACAATTTATATATACATAAATAAAACCTATGAGACTAGATATATGAATCTTAAATTCATACATCCAGTCATCTAAAAATATAATAACCTAACTTGAGGCACACATTCCACTAAGTTTTTCTTAAGAAAAAAAAAACATTCCCTTTATTATAAATAAAATACAAGCCAACACCTCACATCACACATGCTTAAAAACAAAAGAAAAAAAGAAAAAAGAGAAAACCTTGGGAGACTACCCGAGGTCAACCAGCTTGGATGCCTCCCTACTCTCCTCCCTCCTCACACATGAGAGGACTAGGAAAATGTCCAAATTTCTAAGTTTAAAAACAAAAAAGGTGATTGATGGGGATAGAGACAAAAGTCTCAACTTGTAAACCTTTCACACCACTGAACACCATGCACCTAGGGATAAATGCATAGCAATAAGGTATTAACTTTAAGCCCTTCCCCATGTTCACATGAACCTTGAGGGAGGTGGGCCATGATTTGTGATGGGATGTAGATAGATGTTTAGTTTAGGGGTTTAATAAAGGGGTTTAGTAAAGGGGCAATATAATTAGTTAAGGTTAGTATTAAAAAGGGGTGGTTTGGATATAAATAAATCATGTTTAGGAATTTTTTTAAATGTTAGATCAATTAATAAGAAATGAAGAGAGATATAGTGTTCATACTAAATAATTGGTATTGATGTAGTTAGAAGGGATAATTCAAATGCATAGTGGTTAGTAGCTAAGGACATAAAATTTAAAAAGGTTAAGTACTAGCAAGCTAGAAAATGCAAGGGGATGTATAGTAATAACTATGTGTTCTATTATTTATTGTTTATTATTTGATATAAGTGGTAAGAAAGTATGTAATAAAACATGAATTTAGGATATATTAAAATAAATAAACCAAATAAGTAATCAAATAATAATAATAAATATCCTTCTTCGTATTTAAATTTAAAGATATAAAATGCATGGACATAACCCTCATATGGTTTGTGGTACCCTTCAATTAGTAGGCAAGTAGGAAGTTGATGAAATTTAATACAAGCTAGTGGAAAACTCTTGTTAATAAATAAAGGATATTGATTGTATATAAGGTCATTAAAATTGAATGATGGTAGAGAGTTAGTGAATCACAATATACTGTAGGGGGTTAGGAAAGAAAATAATTAATAATTGACTAGATAATCTAATAGGAAGTACCTAGTTAGAACATAATAATAATATGGTTGAGGTAGGTTAGAGGGTAAAACATAAGAAAATTCATTAAAATAGTTATACCCATGTAATGATAAGTTGGAACACCTAAGATAATACTGTAACTACATTGATGTGGAATTTGTACTTCATATTTATATATGTAATGCCTATTCAAAAGATAGGATATGGTATTTAAAATGGCAATCTCATCTACCTATCATGTTATAACTTAGGTTGTCAATGAATCTTAGGAAACCAAATCGGTCACTTTTCTGAAAACTGAAGTCAACAACAAATAGAAGTAATTATCCCCAACATTGAATAAAGTATTAGTCTAACATTTTGAAGAGACATGAGTTGTTTTTCAAGCATCCCATAGTCGATAGAATGTCCATAACAAAGTGTAGGTCTATTTGTGCTATCCATTAGTTTACCTTTCAAAAAAATAAAATTCATTGTTGGTTGTGTTTTGCCTTGTAATTTTGGGCATGACAACAATTTTTGCAACTTTTCAACATTTCCAAAAAAATGACTTCAAATGCCTACCAAAACTTGATAAATAATGCAAGAACTCTAAAAAACATAAAATTGAAGATTTTTGGTCAACTCATAGCATTGAGCAATGTTGATTGACCTAAAAAATTAGGTAAAACATGTCCAATATGTGCAGATATAAACATTAAGTAAAAGATATCCAATATTTTTGCAGATATACACATTAGTTACACTAAATTTTTCTTTCAAAACCATATGTGCAGATATAAAAATTGAGTACAACATGTCCAATAATTTTGTAGATATATTTTCCTATGAAGAAATACTACACTTTGCAATATGAACCTTGAACAAAATAACAAGATAATTGCTAGATTGTGGTCTTAGTTCTGAAGAAAAGTTGATAAAGGTAATTGTCCTTGCAAAAACTATAAGGGCTTAAAGAATTGAAGAATTTTAATCACAATAGTACAGAGTCATTGTAGGAAACATGATCACATTGAAGGGGGCCATGATTTTTGTCACTTGGTGAATGTGGATTTCCAATTGGAGGAACATGGAGGTGTGAATATCCAAGTTGAGGATAAAACTCCCATGGAAGAAGATGATAATGTACCAAAGGACATGATTGAATAAGATGGTATTGGTGCAACTGATGAAGATTCTCATGATGATGGTACTAGCACATCTAATAATGCTGATGAAGATGGTCTTGATATACCTATACTTGAGAAGGAACCTAAGCCCTATACCAAGGCTCTCAAACAACTCTTCTCTTTGCTATAGTGTTGTTGGTGAACTTGAAGGTTATGAATGGTTTATCCAATGTAGCAATGTCACGTATTCTAAGGTATGTCATTTTTGTCATCGTTAATGTTAGCATACCATTACTATTCATTATATTAATAATTCATATTTGTTGTTGTAGGCTGATAGGTGACCTTTTTTACCACCATAAAATATTTTGCCTCATTTATACCAAGAATTATCTACCATTGTGAATAAAATTAGAATGAAGTATCATACAATACATGCATGTCCCAATGATCACATTCTATATCATAAACAACATGAATTTGCAATACAATTCTTTGATTGTCATATTATTATATATCAGTTAGATCAAATAGCAACAAAGGTGCCTTACAAGGTTCTTCAATACATTCTCATTATTCCATGTCTTGAATGATTATTTAGGTGTACTAGCTTAGCACCATTTATGAATTACCATGCATGCAATAGAAGTCAAAATGACATTATGCAAATGCCTACATATGGTTCTACATTGAAAAAGATAGAAAAAATATGGCCACACTATAAAGAAGAACCTCATAATCTCAAGCTTTTATTGGTAGCAAGCATTGTCAATCCATTTAGAGATATGAGATCTGATTACTCAAAGTGACCTATTTTTGTTATTAATATTAAAATTTTTCCTTGGATGTCCATAAAGAGGTAGCACATATAATGTTGTAAATGATTGTAATAGGTATTTTTTCATTTAATAGTTATCTAAATTAATTTATAGGAAGTGCATGAAAATGGTCATAATAATTATGTAATATTTTTGTTCATTCAATTACTAGGTAAGTACCAAGTTAAAGATATGAATGTGTATATTGAGCTTCTTATTGATGAGTTGTTAAAGTTATGGAATGAGGTCACTATGTATGACATCTCTAGACAAATATGACAAAGACAATTTCATTTTCATGCAATGCTTCTATGGACAATACATGATGCTCCTAGGCTAACTCATTATTTGTCGTATGTTATATTGTTAAGGTCACATATTTTTGGTATGTTATAGTGCTTCTACATTATTTTTGTATGATTAAGTTGCACATAATAATTGTACATGATCTTTTAGGTCTTCAGACAGACAAAAAATTTGCATGTCTAATTTGTGGTCCAAAGATGAAATCTTGTCATTCAAGAAGTTTGGGAAAGCAAGTGTTTGATGAGTTTAGGCACTTTCTCCACAATAATCATAAGCATCAAATTACTAAAAAACATCTTTTTAATGGAAAATAAGAGACAACATCAAGGACATGAAGAATGACACCTCATCTATGGAAGTTGGAATATGAATGACTAAATCGTTGAGCTAATGTTCTATTTGTGGTTTGAAGTTTGAAATTTATATTTTGATATTATCTTTTATTTAGTAATTATGTAATTGATGCTTTTGAAGGTCATCAAGGCATCAATGACCAACTTACTAGAGGAATAAAAAGTTATCCTACTCAATTTAGTAGGTTACCATACTACAAGGATCTCTCAATCATGCATTTGTTTGATGCTATGCATATTGGAAAGAATATAATAGAGACACTATGAAAAATATTGGATAGAAGGCATGATAAAGAAAAAAATGCCAAAACTTGTAATGACATTCATGAATCCAATCATGTATTGAAAGATTTCATTGAATCAAATAACAATGGAAACTTCATAACTATGAGTTCCCTTCTATAGTGCTTGCCCTAGTTTGCATTTTTCTATTGTTGCCGAACTCTTTCTTGGTGAATTTTCTATTAATTAAGACTAATTAAAATATTTAATTAATGGTTTTATTTAATGAAAAATTAATATGATATTTTAATATTTAATTTTTTTTAATTAATTGAGAAATTAATTAAATAAAAAGAATCAAATTTGAGGATAAAAGTTATAGGTTTAAATTTGGAACATGATAATATTTATTTAATTTAATAATAATATATTTAGAGATCATTTTTTTAAATAAATGCTAAATAATAATATTATTTTATCAATAAAGTTTTGAAAATTAATTAATTTATTAAAAATTTCATGATCGCATAATAACTGCATGAGATTTAAAATTAATAAATTAATATTAAATAAAGTAATGTGAATTATTTTAATATTTACTCACATAGGAGTATGCAAACTCTTGTGAGTTGTCATGTTGACAACACAGGAGTTTGCACATTATTTGAGCGCATGGTGTTTACCATTCTAGACACCTCATCATGTTTATCTTCTTATCATGGGAGTTATGTGCTTAGTTGTCATGCTTATCTCTTAGTTCTTTCTAGACACATTCTAGATGGATCTTAGAGGGCTTTATATCTAGGCTCTCCTAGTGTGTATAGACAAGCTCAAATGCTTCGACAAGCCCATAGGCTTTTACATGCTCATAGGCTTCTACAAGCTAGAAGAAATTCTTAGAAAGGAGGGGATTTTGAGAGGAGGAATTTTCTCTACAATTTTTTGAGGCATAGCGAATTAGCATTAGTGTCTAGGTAGGTGCTCGTGATTATTTTGCATATTCTATTACACTCTCTCTCTTCCTCTCTTCATTGCATTTGCTAAATGACTACTTGAATAATTCTTGTGATGAATGTTGTATGTTGTGGAATTTTGGTATCAAGAAATCTAAGGGATAATAGATATAGAAAGATTAGATATGGCATCATACTCTTATCCACATTATAACAGAGACTAAAACAATCTATTTCATAATAGGAGTGGCCATTTCCATACATAATATTGCAGCAAATAAAAAATATTAAAATTAAAATAAATCAATAAATGAATCAAGTTCTAAATGGACTAAATTATATTATTATAAGTCTCTTGGGAAAATTATGGCAGAGTCACATAATTGAGTGCAGTCAGCAAAGACATTTTACCAGACATGTCAACAATTATCTAGCAAAATCCAAAACTAAGGCCGCACATAGATGGAAAACTAGCACTTCTTGAGATTACGATATTGTGATTAGACTCCTTAAATATTTCCATGAATAATGAAATAACTTGAAACTATGGAGCCATGAGGGAAGAATTAAGAATTAACACATCAACTATCTTCTATTCATTGATGCATTAGCAAAGACAAAGATTCGGAGATCATATTGAGATGTTTGATTAGTAAATACTGAATAGGATACTCAGGACAATAATTAGTCTAGAATGACTCCTAGCTTAATAGAGATGAAGTATTGTGTCATGTCTAACCACTACTCCGGGTTTTTCTGCACATTAGGACCTTGCTATTTTAGGATTTCTTTCTAATGTTATGATTGAATTTCTGTAGAACTTGGTTATAATACTGTTGTTGAATGATGAGACTGATGTTGAACGTGTTTTCAGTGATAAACTATGTGTTAGCAATAAATATGATTTAGGATTTTATATATTGAATTTGGCATATTATTGATTTCTAGTTGATAGATTATCGATTATGTTATTATGTTTTTGACTCTTTGTGTACTACATTTTGTTTCATGCTATATGTTGATGTAATGTTGTAGATATTCTTTAATGGTTATATGCTATATTTAATTAGAATCCTTCATTGTACTTTCATACATGTAACTATATAGAGATTTAATGTTTAGATCGTGTTAACCCCTTAAGATGATTGTGTGTCTTGACTCATATTGGATTGGTAATTGAGGGAACCATGGTTGCATTTATATATATATATATATATATATATATATATATATATATATATATATATGTTCATTTATGTGTTGTCTTATGACTAAGGTTTAATATCTTAGTGGAGCTTGGCATAAATTTAATTAAATCACTTCATATGCAAATAGCAATGATATAACCCTAAATGGGTATCGGTTGCTATGAAGGAGGGTAACATTGTTATTTGTTTGTTTGAGCCATTTTCATGGCAGTGCACTTGGATTGCCGAATTTATGGCACTGAAGTTGCAGTCGGCCATACCTTGATATGAGTCGGGTTTTGCTGATTTCATGCCAGTTTTTGAGCCACATTGCTTTGTTGATTTTACATCTGTGGTTTCGTGCTAAGATATCAGCATTTTTATGGAAATTGGTTGGAGGCTTAACATGCATATCTGGTTTAACTTGATGGAGCTATTTCTCAGAGTTTGGCTATTGTGGTTTATGAAGTTTTTGTTTCACTCTATTGTGAAGTCTTTTGTGAATGGTGTGAGTCGACATTGTGGAGTTTTGCTCACTGATGTTGGATTTAGTTTTTGGGGTTTTGGCATGAAGTCGGTTTGAGGAACAATCTTCCAACTCTAGTTGTTCAGGTAGGGGGCAATTTCTTACCCTACTCTTTCACTTTGTCTACGAATGCCATGTAACTTTCATTTGCAAAATGTAAAGGAATATTAGATTTGTATATTGTAAAATTTTACATTCAAAGATGAGTATGTTCATTTTGTGCTTTATAAAGTTTTGCATGTACTCACCTTTGTATGTGGAAGTTGAGGAGTGATATGTTTGGAAGTTGTTTTGTTTATGTTTACAAAGCTATGCCCAAACATATGTTTCTCACCAAGTTGAGTTTTGGGAGAAACATATGGTTGCGGCATTTAGCATGTCGGTTGTTTTGTAACAGTAAGCAAGTTTGTGCTTTCATTGGTATGATCTTGTGAGAACCTATACCTCCAGCTTGCATGGTAATTCATAACAAATTTTGAGAGGCTTGGCATTGGACTTGAGAATGTTTTTTTATGTTCTTGTGTCTATTGTTAAGGGCAGAGACATTTTGTTAAATGGTTGGCATGAAACCATAGCAGTGTTAAAATTATCATCTTAATTTGCATAACATTTCAAGGGTAACAAAATGTATGAAATTTTTTCATGAACCATAGTCGATTTATAGTGAGAACATAGTTAATTCGAATATCTTATGATAGATTTTTTTTTTTATGATAATAATAAGTAATTTGAGGGTTATCTCATTATATTTTTTAATTGTGTCAAAGCCGATAATTTAGTTGAATTATTATTGAAAACAATAACTTAGTAAAATGTTGATAATGGTTTTGGATATGACAATTTGTTAAATGTTTTAAAAGAAAATTTGATCTGAACAGACAACTTTGTAATAGTATAAAATTTTCTTCATAAGTTATGATGTAGAATAGTGTTAATGAATAACTATTGTTGTGAAAATTGTTGCAAATAAACAAGACATTATTTTGAGAACATAGATATAGGAAGATGTTGTAGTATCACCAAGGTCATTATGTGAACAGCTTGGGAGCATCTTACTTTTTGGGATTTTGCATTTTTAGTCTTTTTGATCATTAATGTAATATAAGATATTTTACATGTGGACAGTCGTATTTCAAATTTTAATTCTGATATTGTATTTTAAATGTTGTTTGTGGTTAAAACAGGGTGATATTTCATCGTCAAACAGTGATAAAACAACAATGGAGACTTGGATATTCATTAACCTAGTAAATTATCTTTTGTTCAGCATTGACTATACTTAGTTTTAGTAATACTTGATTTTATTATACAATGTTTTAATAAGCATTTTCAGATTGTTTTGCAATAAGATGTAATTCTATTCTTAGAGAAAATGGATAGTCGTTTTAAGATAGGAGACGGATTATGATAAATGTTGATGTGATGAAACAAGGGTATCATATGTTCATTATATTATTATCTTGGCCAATTTAGAGGTTAAGCTTGGTTTGTTATGATAGTAAAGATAAGTAGTACAGTACTGGGACTGGTAAATATCATTCAATTGATATAGCAGTTTAATGATGTTTACAAGATTGTAATATTGTACTATTTATTTCTGTTATTATAATAACCTAAGTTTACTTTCAAATTGACAGTAAAAGATGAAAGTTTTAAAAGATGAAGAATGTAATATCATGAGAAAATTGACTTGTTATTAGTTACATGTACATTCTTAGAATATTTGTTTGATGTGTATGTTAAGGATAGTTGTAGTGAACGTATATCGAGGTGGCTGAATAATGACTTATTCTATTCAGTTAATTAAATTTAGTGATAATTTTAAAATGAAATGGGGAGGGTTAATTATAAAGAAAGATAATTGGCCTTACCTATCACTTAAACCAGTAAGGTTAAGTACGGAGAACAAGGCAAGTCTCTATTTCATTATTTCACGAGTATTATAGAGAACCCCACTATGAGATATCTAAGGGCATACCATATACGGAAGTAGTATCTTGGCACCATAGTGATGACACCTCAGTATATATATGGTTCATTAACTAGTTATTCTTAGTGTGAGTTTGATACTTCTTGCATAGTAATATTAGTATTGCACTATGTTACGTATTTGGATATCTGTTTTAAGGTTTATATATATATATATATATATATATGTTGAATTCTGACATGTATGCAGGTGAACTACACTTTTAACTCAGTGTGTACTGAGCCCTCTGTGTGTGTTGTGTTGAATATTTTTTTTGTTATTTTTAGGTGTTGAAGTTGAATATCTAGTTTCAAGGAAGATTGTTGAAGTTACTTCATGAAACTGAATTGGATACTTGTAAAATTTCATTTGTTGGACCTAAGTGTCTTTGAATGATACTGTTCATCAATATTGTACTAAATTCTTTATGTATAGATATTTTTATGGAAATATATTGTAACTCTGAGGATGCTTCTCCTATGGAGCACATCATGAGTATTAAGGCATCTAATTCTCTAATTCTGTCTCAATGAATTGTGTTTCTTGGAATATTAGAGGATTGGAATGTCCCGATAGAAAGTTTTTTATTAAGAACTTTATCAGTTCTCAAAACAATATTGATATGATTATGCTTTAAGAAATTATGTCTGCTAGATTCAATCTTGAATCCAATCTTAATTTTATTTGGAGAGATGCTATCAAATTCTCCACTAATCACCCTCAGGGTAGAGGGGGAGTGGTGATCTTGCTCAGCCCCAAATGGGGGCCTAAAATTAAAAGTTTTGGCTTTTCACCTTGTAATAGAGCTATTTGGTTGATCTTTAGTCATAATGATATGGATTTTGGTATATGTTCTATTTATGCTACCAATTATTATATGGAAAGGAGTAAGTTTTGGTCTTGGCTCAGCTCGCTTCCTGACATTCCCTGGATGTTTGGAGGTGATTTCAATATGATAGAGAATCAAGAGGATAAACTGGGAGGTCTCCCTTTCTCTTGGAAAGAGAAGGAAAGATTTAATTGGAACAACTTTAAAAGGGCTAAATCCCTTTTTGATCCTTTAAAGGGAAACAAGAATAATAACCCTGGCCTCTGGTTTACTTGGTGTAATTTTCAGAAGGGTTAGTATAGAATCTACTCTAGACTTGATAGATTCTATCTTAATAGCAATTTCTTTTATGTGATTCTGGATAAGAATAATAACTTGGTGCTTGTCTCCCCTACCACTCTTTCAGATCACCACCTTATTTCTATATCTGTCAATCTTGGCTGCTCACCTAGTTATAGCAATCATTCTAACCATAAATTCATTCTCAATACTAGACTTCTAGAGGATAATGACATTCTTGCTACCATTTCCATTATAAGACTCTTTAATGAGTCTCATTTTCCCTCTTTATCCTATATCCGTAGGTGGAGTCTTGATGTTTCTACATGGCAAATTTTTTTAAGAACTATTGGTCAAAAGAAGGCCAAAGATTATAGATTTAAGGAATCCTAGCTTAATAATAATCTTTATAATGTTGAAATGGATATCCAAAATAACCCAGATGATCCTTATCTTGGTCACCAACTTGCCCATGCTAAGAATGCTCTCAGAAAACATCAACATCAAAAAGCTTTGGGGGCAAGAATTCGGTCAAGAGCCCATTGGTTACATTATGGGGATAGAGGTAGTAAATTTTTCTTTAATCTTATTAAACATAAGAAAGCTAAAGAATCTATTGATAAACTGCTTATTAACAATCATCTTATTACTGATATTGATATTATCAAGAATGAATTTGCTGAATTCTATAAAAATATTTTTACTTTAGAGGATACTCAAGAGGCTAGGGCCCTTAGAGATCACTGTAAGAATCTTATTCCTAAAAGGATCTCGGCTGAGGATGCTTCTATTCTAGATCAGCCCTTGTCTATTGAGGAAATTGAGAATTCAATCAATTCCCTTAATAATGATAGAGCTCTTGGGCCTGACAGGCTTCCTGCAGAATTCTACAAGGCTAACAATAAATGGATTAGCAAAGTCTTAATTAATATTTATAATGAAGCCATCGATGCTGGAACCCTAGGTAGGGATATTAATTTTGGAATTATTAAACTCATACCTAAGGAGGGTGATAAATCCCTTATTAACAATTGGAGGCCTATAACTCTTTTAAATGTTTCTTATAAAATTTTGGCTAAGATTATGTCAACTAGGCTTGAAGCTATTCTCCCCAAATTCATTTTCCCTACCCAAACTGGTTTTGTGAAGGGTAGATATATATTAGAGAATCTTATTACTAGTTGGGAAGCTCTTAATTGGGCTAAGCATACTAAGCAAAATGTTTCTATGTTTTTGTTGGATTTTGAAAAGGCTTATGATAGAATTGAATGGAATTTTATTAACATGATGCTCGAGGCTTTTGGTTTCCCGTCTTTCTTTTGTGGTATTGTTAAAACTCTTCTCAAGGATGCTTATGCTCAAGTTGATATTAACGGATCCCTATCTACCCCTTTCCCTTTGGGAAGATCAATTCGGCAAGGGCGCCCTCTTGCTCTTGCTCTTTTTGTTATTGCCTCTGAAGCTCTTTTTTATATTCTTAGGGACAACACTTTATCCCCTGCTATTAAAGGAATCATCCTTCCTAATAATAAGGAGATTATAAACTATCAATTTGTTGATGATACTTCTCTGTTTCATGAAGCCTCTGAAGAGAATTTCTTTGCCATGATCAATAAACTTAACTTCTTCTGTAAAATTTCTGGAGCTAGATTATCTCATGCCAAATCTATTTGTCTTGGTTGGAATGATCAACCTCCTAATTGGTTTAGTAAATTTGATTTCCAATGGGGTGGTTGCTCTAAAATTGTTAGATACTTGGGTATTCCTTTCTCTATTGATCCCTCTTTAAAAGAGATGTGGGGTTGGGTCAAGGATAAGATCCATAATAAGCTAAACAAGTGGCACAATAGGTCTCTATCTCTTACTGGAAGAATCCAAGTTTGCCAAAAGATCTTGTCTTCTTACAATATATATTATGCCTCTGCTTGGATGTTTAATGACTACCAAGTTTTGGAAATCTAGAAAGCTATTAGAAATTATCTTTGGTTTGATGGGAAGGGAAATAAAAAGTTGCATTCTGTCAATTGGAATTGGTGTCATGTTGATAAGCTCCTTGGGGGCCTTGGGTTGAAAGATCTAAGACTCTGTGGTCTTTCTTTAGCCTCCAAATGGATCTTTCATGCCTTAGAGGGAGGTGATCCTTAGAAAGTTTTGATTCGTAATAATATTCAGAGGGGATATCCTAAAAATGCTAAATTCTGGAAAAATCTTCCTCTCACTGATCTCAATTGTGGTGAATTTCCTATTATAGTTCAAGGCTCGGAAATTTTTAAATCCATATGGAAAGCCTGGAACCATGTTAGGTAATTCATCACTAACAAAGAATTCTATGATAATAAAACCCTCCATGGTGAAAGATCCATTTGGTGGAACCTTAAGCTTGGTAATAAACCCCTTGCTCTTACCCAAGGGTGCTCGGCTAAGTATTAGGCTAACCTTGGAATCAAGCAATTCATTGATATCTTTGAAATGGATGAACTTATCCCTTGGGATGCTTTAAAGAATAAATTTAAACTTCCTGAATCTCATAAAAAGACCTATAGTATGATTGTTAAAGCTAGTAATGATATCCCTACCATATGTCATGTGGACTATAATAGTTATTTGAAGATAAAATGGCCTAATGGTATCATCATCTCCAAACTTAAAGCAAAGAATATTTATTTTATTTTAAATTATAATGTTGACATAATCAATCATATTAACAATATTTGGATTACCAATTTGGATATTTCTTCTTGGATGAAGGTTTTTGATTATCTTTGGAAAAGTTCTATTGATCCTAAAATTAAAAGTTTTAAATGGTTACTTATTCTTAATAAGTTTCCTATTAGGAACTCCTTCTCTGATATTAACTATTGCAGCATTTGTAGAACCCCAGAAATGGGAAAGCATATTTTCTTTGAGTGCACTTTTGCCAAAGAGGTTTGGTTAATGTTTGGTATTTCTATCCCTTCTAATTTCAGTATTTTTGAAGTTATTACTGGCTTTATCCTTAATGCTAGAAAATATGTTAATATGTTTTTGGGATATTACCTCATCTTACATTTTATGGCAAATTTGGAGGGGCGGAAATGAAGAAAGGTTTCAAAATATCCCCAGAATGCTTACTGAGGTTTTTCGAAGTCTCACTTATTTTAAAATTTTTTCTTAGATTCAGATGACCATGAAAATAAATAAGGCTAAATTCAAAAGGCTTCTCAAGGATGATCATGCTACCTTTTTTGCGAATGAGGTTAATCATGGATACTTCTAGAGGCTGCACTTGGATAACATACATGTTTTCAATCAAACCTTTAGTAGGTTTAGCAATGAGATTAAAAGAAGACCTCACAATGCTTCTAGTGAGATGGTTTACATGCAAAATCAAATTCAAGATCTGAAAAACATGGTATGGATGGATGGCCCCTTGGGCTGGATAGCTTGGGTGGATACCTAGGTTGATGAGCTTTACTTGGTGTCATGGTCTATGATTTTGTTCTGTTGTTTCATTGTATATACTTCATTTTTGATGGTGTGAGGCTTGGCCTCTGAACTTTCATTCTCTGTGATCTCTTGTAATTTTGATCTCCTTGTTTCTAATATAAAAAATTACTTCTTGCATAGTAATATATATATATATATATATATATATATATATATATATATATGTTGAATTTTGACATGTATACAGGTGAACTACACTTTTAACTCAGTGTGTACTGAGCCCTCTGTGTGTGTTATGTTGTATGTTTTTTTTGTTATTTTCAGGTGTTCAAGTTGAATATCTAGTTTCAAGGAAGACTGCTGAAGTTACTTCATGAAACTGAATTGGATACTTGTAAAAATTCATTTGTTGGACCTAAGTGTCTTTGAATGATACTGTTCATCAATATTGTACTAAACTCTTTATGTATAGGTATTTTTATGAAAATATATTGTAATGATATATCCTTTTATATAGAGGTTTATATTTCTGAGAATGATTCAATCTTTGTACTAGATCTTGAAATTTGATGATTATATATATATATATATATATATATATATATATATATATATATATATATATATAATAAATTTTTAGGTTCTTTATGTTTGTTCATAGTTAGTTTATATTTTGTTTTTGTTGTGGTGTCTTACATTTGGTATCAGAGCCGAAGTTAGAATAACCAAGACTTTTAGGGTTATAGGGTTTTATCATCTTCGATGCATTTTTAACAGTTAGTTGTTTTTAGGTTGTTATCATGCCTCCCATAACTAGAGGAACTCATGGATGCGGCATTCCTAAAGATAACCTTGCTGGCAGAGGTAGAGGTAGAGGCAGGGGAAGGGGCCATGGTAGAGGTCCTAGGTACCAGAATGATGCTAGGAATGATCAGTTTGATCAGAATGTTGAGGTTGGAAACAACCAGGATAACCAAGCTGACCAGGCTATGGTACTTCAGAGGATTCTGGAACATCTTGATAATATCAAGGCTAACAACTAGATTCCTGGTGGGGGAGCAGATGGAAGGAGACCTCTTATGCAAGGTATTAACCTTCTAGTAGAGGAAGTTCCAGTGGCAAGAGCTCAGCTCAAGGATCTTTCCAAGATGAAAGGGCCATTATTCTATGATATGAAACAGGGAATAGTGGCAAATGCTTGACTGCTGAACATTGAGCAATTCTTTGTCTTTCATTGTTACTTGGGTAATGTGAAGGTAAGATGGACGGTTATGCATTTGAGAGGATTTGGTTCCTTGTGGTGGGAGTAGGAGTTGGAGAAGTTGGGCATTGATATCTCTTTAGTTACTTAGGAGCTCTTTGTAGAGTGATTCAAGGAGAGGTTTATGCCAAGATATTGGCGACAGGCTTGTGCAGAGGAGTTCTTTCAGATTATGCAATCTAGCTCTATAGTGGAAGCTTATGAACATAGATTCTATGAGCTTAAGAAGTTTTTTGGTTGGGCAAAAAATGATAAAGCCATGATTCAACATTTCATCAGGAGGCTTATGCCCAAGATCGAGGAGGAAGTGAGAACTTTCAGACTTGTGTCTATGCAAGAAGCTTTGAAATGAGCAAAGCTGATTGAGATGAAGTCTGGGTATCATGGGGCTTCATACAAAACTCGCATGAATCCACCTACTCCAGATGTCAGTAAGAATCAAAAGCCTTCGTAGAGTAGTGTGAAATCAAGATTTTCAGGTGGTAATTTCAAGAAGAGGAAGTTTGATAAGAATTCCAAGGTTTCAAAACAACCTAAACCATTTCAACCACCTCAGAGTGTGCAGAGTAATAAGCCATTTTCTAATCCTTTTGGTCAAAACACAGGATTCAAGAAATCTATTGAGTGTTTCCATTGTGGACAGCTGGGGCATTATCAGTCTCAGTGTCCCAATTGGGATAAGCCGAAAGTTGGACCTAAGCCAACTAGGTTTGAAGCGAAAATTGGTGATTCTGCCAGGAACCACCGTATCTTTGCAACTTTGGATCAGAAGCAGGCTGAACACCAGAACTCAGTTATAGAAGCTCAAGGTAATACTCAAGGTATGAAAGTTTCTATCTTATTTGACTTAGGAGCTATAGACTCATTCATTTCTTCTACTATAGTTGTACATTGTGGTATACTTGTGGTTAAGGCAAGGAATATATGGCAAGTGGAGTTAGCGTCAAGTTCTAGGGTGTGTGCTGATTTGATTGCTCCTGACTGTAAGATTTGTATGAAATCATTCTCAACTTCAGTGAACCTTAGGGTTATTCCTTTAGGATCGTATGACATAGTTTTGGGTATGGATTGATTAGAACAGCATCAAGCTATTTTGGATTGCAAAGATAAGTCATTTAGTTGTGTTGATGATTTTGGATCAACCAGAGTTATCACAGGAATCAAGAGACCTATCTCTTTGCAAACAATTTCTGCCAAGCAATTGGCAATGTGTGCTTGGAAAGGTTGCAGTTTGTTTTCCATTTCGGTAAACAACTTAGAAGATTTCGTAGTTAAGAGTTCTTCTCTCAATCATCCAGTTTTGCAAAAATTTTCAGATATTTTTGTTGAGGAGATTCTTGAGATACCTTCGAAGAGAGAAATTGATTTTTGAATCGATTTAGTACCAAGAACGGAACCAATTTCTAAGACTCCATATAGAATGACAGCTCAAGAGCTAGTTGAACTTAAAATTCAATTGGAGGAGCTTTTGGAGAAAGGTATGATTCATCCTAGTGTTTTGCCTTGGGGTGCTCCAGTGATCTTTGTCAAGAAGAAAGACGGTTCCTTAAGACATTATATCGATTATAGGTAGTTAAACAAGGTCATAATTAAGAATAGGTATCCTTTGCCTAGAATTGATGACTTGTTTGACCAAGTCAAGGGTGCCCAAATCTTTTCGAAGATTGATCTGAAATTTGGGTATCATCAACTTAGAATCCAGGAAGCTGATATCCATAAGATAGTTTTCCGCACCAGATATGGACACTACAAGTTAACAGTGGCACATTTTGGGTTAACAAATGCACCTTTTGTATTCATGATCTTAATGAATGGTGTATTTAGGACTTACCTAGATAAGTTCATGGTGGTATTTCTAGATGACATTTTGGTATATTCCAACTCTGTTGAGGAGCACGAGCAACATTTAGAGCAAGTTTAGGAGTGCCTTCGTAGGAATAAACTATTTGCCAATCCTTTGAAGTGTGAATTCTTTAAGTCAGAGATTTTTTACTTAGGTCATATCATTTCTGGGGATGGAATTTCTGTGGATCCATCCAAAATTCAAGCTATTGTTGATTGGCCAGCACCTTCGAATGTGTCTGAGGTTTGAAGTTTCATGGGCTTAGCAAGATATTACCATAAATTTGTGTTAAATTTCTCCAAGATAGCACATCCTATCACATCTCTTCAGAGAAAAGGGAATAAATTTGTGTGGATAGATGAGTGTGAGGCAGCATTTCAGAAACTTAAGGAATGTTTGACCAGTGCACCAATTCTAGCAGTCCTTGATTCAACTAAGGAGTTCATGGTTTGCACTGATGCATCTTTGGATAGCATAGGGGTAGTGTTGATGCAAGAAGGACATGTTATAGCTTTTGAGTCCAGAAAGCTTAAGAGTCATGAGGTGAATTACCCTACTCATGATCTCGAACTTGCAGCGATAATGCATGCTTTGACCAAGTGGCAGCATTTTCTTTTGGGACAATGATTTGAGTTGCATATTGATCATCGAAGTCTTCAGTACCTTTTTACACAACCAGACCACAACGCTAGGCAGCGAAGATGGATGGAATTCCTGTGTGAATATGACTTCAAGATTAAGTATGTGTAGGGGAAAGAGAACATAGTTGCTGATGCTCTTAGTAGAAGGCATCATGAATTATCTTCTTTGATCCTAACAGTGGATCTGAAGGATAAGATTTTGCAAAACCTTTCTGCAGATCGTTGGTTTCAAGATGTTAAAGCTGTTATGGACAATGGTAGCATCTTGGAAGGACATTTTGAAGGATATTCATTGAATTCTAAAGGTTTTATGCTATATAGAGGGAGCGTGTGCGTTCCTGATTTGGGTGATTTGAGGAATATGATTATGGTTGAGGCCCACAGAGCACCATATTCAACTCATCTAGGTGTCAAGAAAATGCATGTTGATCTCAAGCAGCAATATTATTGGCCTGGAATGAAGAGAGACAGCTGATTTTATGGCTCGATGCTTGGAATGTCAGCAAGTTAAGGCTGAACATCAGCACCCTATGGGATTATTGCAACCATATAATATTCCAGAATGGAAATGGGACACCATTTCTATAGATTTTATTACTAGATTTCCTATTATAGCTTGTAGGCATGACGCTATTATGGTGGTAGTGGACCGTTTGTCTAAAGTTGCCCACTTTATTCCAGTTAGATCATCCTATAATGCAGCAATGGTTGCCAAAATTTTTATGGAGCAGGTAGTTAAGTTACATGAAATTCCTAAAAGGATTATATCTGATAGAGATCCAGTGTTTACTTCATCTCTTTGGAGATCCATGCAGCGAGAGTTAGGTACTCAGCTGAATTTTAGTTCAGCTTATCACCCAGAGACAGATGGACAAACTGAACGTGTTAATCAGATTCTGGAAGACATGCTTAGGATGTACGTAATGGATAGACAAAATAAATGGGAGGAGTATCTACATTTGGTAGAGTTTTCTTATAATAATGGATATCATAGTTCCATAGGTATGGCACCATTTAAAGCATTATATGGTAGACCTTGTAGGATGCCTCTCAGTTGGGATAATTTGGAGGACAAGACTCTTTTAGGACCTGATATGTTGCTAGATTTGGAGCAGCGAGTTAAAAGGATCAGAGAGCACCTTATTACTGCTCAAGATAGACAGAAGAAATATGCTGATAAGCATAGAATTGACTGTCAATTCTTGGTGGGTGATAAAGTGTTTCTTCGGGTAAGATCGCGTAAAAGTCCAATTCGATATGGAAAGGGATCCAAGTTAGCACCTCGATTTGTGGGTCCATTTGAAATTTTGGAGTGGGTTGGACCAGTTGCCTATAAACTTGTCTTGTCACCAAGTCTTTCACGCATTCATAATGTTTTTCATGTTTCAATTTTGCGTAAGTATATTCCTGATATTGCTCACGTGCTCGACTAGAAAAATTTACAGATTTTGGATGGTCAAATCATGTTGGAACCAGTGCTGATCATGCAAAGCAGAACTTTGAGTTTAAGAGGAAGAGAGATAAGGCAGGTAAAGGTCCTATGGGATCCTAGTGATGAATCATCTTCTACCTGGGAGGATACTGATATGATGAGAACAACTCATCTGCATTTGTTTGCTGACTTCCAGGAGAAAGTCGAATCTTAGTGGGGGAGGGTGTCATGCCTGACCACTACTTCGGGTTTTTCTGCACATTAGGACCTTGCTATTTTAGGATTTCTTTCTGATGTTATGATTGAATTTCTATAGAACTTGGTTATAATACTATTGTTGAATGATGAGACTGATGCTGAACGTGTTTTTAGTGATAAACTATGTTTTAGCAATAAATATGATTTAGGATTTTATATATTGAATTTGGCATATTATTGATTTCTAGTTGATAGATTATCGATTATGTTATTATGTTTTTGACTCTTTGTGTACTACATTCTGTTTCATGCTACATGTTGACGTAATGTTGCAGATATTCTTTAATGGTTATATGTTGTATTTAATCAAAATCCTTCATTGTACTTTCATACATGTAACTATACAAGGATTTAATGTTTAGATCGTGTTAACCCCTTAAGATGATTTCGTGTCTTGACTCATATTGGATTGGTAATTGAGGGAACCATGGTTGCATATATATATATATATATATATGTTCATTTATGTGTTTTCTTATGACTAAGGTTTAATATCTTAGTGGAGCTTGGCATAAATTTAATTAAATCACTTCATATGCAAATAGCAATGATATAACCCTAAATGGGTATTAGTTGCTATGAAGGAGGATAACATTGTTATTTGTTTGTTTGAGCCATTTTCATGGTGGTGGACTTGGACTGCCGAATTTATGGCACTAAAGTTGCAGTCAGCCATACCTTGATATGAGTCGAGTTTTGCTGATTTCAGGCCAATTTTTGAGCCACATTGCTTTGTTGATTTTACATCTGTGGTTTCGTGCTGAGATATCAGCATTTTTATGTGAATTGTTTAGAGGCTTAACGTGCATATTTGGTTTAACTTGATGGAGTTATTTCTCAGAGTTTGGCTATTGTGGTTTATGAAGTTTCTGTTTCACTCTATTGTGAAGTCTTTTGTGAATGGTGTGAGTCGACATTGTGGAGTTTTTCTCACCGGTGTTGGATTTAGTTTTTGGGGTTTTGGCATCAAGTCGGTTTGAGGAACAATCTTCCAGCTCTAGTTGTTCAGGTAGGGGGCAATTTCTTACCCTACTCTTTCACTTTGTCTGCGAATGCCATGTAACTTTCATTTGAAAAATGTAAAGGAATATCAGATTTTTATATTGTGAAATTTTACATTCAAAGATGAGTATGTTCATTTCGTGCTTTATAAAGTTTTGCATGTACTCACCTTTGTATGTGGAAGTTGAGGAGGGATATGTTTGGAAGTTGTTTTGTTTATGTTTACAAAGCTATGCCCAAACATATGTTTCTCATCAAGTTGAGTTTTGGGAGAAACATATGGTTGCGGCATTTAGCATGTCGGCTATTTTGTAACAGCGAGCAAGTTTGTGCTTTCATTGGTATGAGCTCATGAGAACCTATACCTCTAACTTGCATGGTAATTCATAAAAAATTTTGAGAGGCTTGGCCTTGGACTTGAGAATGTTTTTTTATCTGCTCGTGTCTGCTATTAAGGGCAGAGACATTTTGTTAAATGGCTAGCATGAAACCACAGCAGTTTTAAAACTGTCATGTTAATTTGCATAACATTTCAAGGGTAACAAAATGTATGAAATTTCTTCATGAACCATAGTTGATTTACAGTAAGAACATAGTTAATTCAAATCTCTTATGACAGATATTTTGTTTTATGATAATAATAAGTAATTCAAGGGTTATCTCATTATATTTTTAAATTGTGTCAAAACCGATAATTTAGTTGAATTATTATTCAAAACAATAACTTAGTAAACTGTTGATAATGGTTTTGGATATGACAATTTGTTAAATGTTTTAAAAGAAAATTTGATTTGAACAGACAACTCTGTAATAGTATAAAATTTTCTGCACAAGTTATGGTGTAGAATAGTGTTAATTAATAACTGTTGTTGTGAAAATTGTTGCAAATAAACAAGACATTATTTTGAGAACATAGATATAGGAAGATGATGTAGTATCACCAAGGTCATTATGCGAACAGCTTGGGAGCATCTTACTTTTTGGGATTTTGCATTTTTAGTCTTTTTGATCATTAATGTAATATAAGATATTTTACATGTGGTGAGTCATATTTCAAATTTTAATTCTAATATTGTATTTTAAATGTTGTTTTTGGTTAAAACAGGGTGATATTTCACCATCAAACAATGGTAAAACAACAATGGAGACTTGGATATTCATTAACCTAGTAAATTATCTTTTGTTCAGCATTGACTGTACTTAGTTTTAGTAATACTTGATTTGATTATACAATTTTTTAATAAGCATTTTTAGATTGTTTTGCAATAAGATGTAATTCTGTTCTTAGAGAAAATGGATAGTCATTTTAAGATAGGAGACGGATTATGATAAATGTTGATGTGATGAAACAAGGGTATCATGTGTTCATTATATTATTATCTTGGCCAATTCAGAGGTTAAGCTTGGTTTTTTATGATAGTAAAGATAAGTAGTACAGTACTACGACTATTAAATATGATTCAACTGATATAGCAGTTTAATGATATTTACGAGATTGTAATATTGTACTATTTATTTATGTTATTATAATAACCTAAGTTTACTTTCAAATTGACAATAAAAGATGAAAGTTTTAAAAGATGAAGAATGTAATATCATGAGAAAATTGACTTGTTATTAGTTACATGTACATTCTTCAAATATCTGTTTGATGTGTATGTTAAGGATAGCTATAGTGAACGTATATCGAGGTGGCTGAATAATGACTTATTCTATTCAGTTAATTAAATTTAGTGATAATTTTAAAATGAAATGGGGAGGGTTAATTATAAATAAAGATAATTGGCCTTACCTATGACTTAAACCAGTAAGGTTAAGTATGGAGAACAAGGCAAGTCTCTATTTTGTTATTTCATGAGTATTATAGAGAACCCCACTATGAGATATCTAAGGGCATACCATATACAGATGCAGTATCTTGGCACCATAGTGATGACATCTCAGTATATATATGGTTCATTAACTAGTTATTCTTAGTGCGAGTTTGATTTTGCATTGTTTAGAAGGCATTACTTCTTGCATAGTAATATTAGTATTGCACTATGTTACGTAGTTGGATATCTGTTTTAAGGTTTATATATATATATGTTGAATTCTGACATGTATGCAGGTGAACTACACTTTTAACTCAGTGTGTACTGAGCCCTCTGTGTGTGTTGTGTTGAATGTTTTTTTTGTTATTTTCAAGTGTTCAAGTTGAATATCTAGTTTCAAGGAAGATTGTTGAAGTTACTTCATGAAACTGAATTGGATACTTGTAAAATTTCATTTGTTGGACCTAAGTGTCTTTGAATGATACTGTTCATCAATATTGTACTAAACTCTTTATGTATAGATATTTTTATGGAAATATATTGTAATGATATATCATTTTATACAGAGGTTTATATTTCTGAGAATGATTCAATCTTTGTACTGGATCTTGAAATTTGACGATCATATATATATAAAATAAATTTTTAGGTTCTTTATGTTTGTTCATAGTTAGTTTATATATTTTTTTTGTTGTGGTGTGTTACATATTGAGCCAATATACTCTATGATATCGAGCCTCTAATTGTTTCTAATATAATTGCATCTAGTATCCTTATTGTGCCTTTGTTCAAATCTTCAAACATAATCATGACTTGCGATGTGGTATCCAACCTGCTCTTTTCACAATTGATTATTATTGTCTCCATTTTTATATCGTATGACTTATATATAATTCCTTATTACATGACTATTGTATGTACCCTATTTACCATATATTCTCTACACATGTTTTTCAGCAAACTTCATGTGCTGACTAGATATCTTGTATGCTTATCTCCTGTTGTTCTTTTAACTATCGATGCATATATATATATATATATATATATATATATATATATATATATATATATATATATATATATATATCAATGCATGTATATTTTCTCTTTATCATTGCAAAATACTATAGTCTCCTTTTGTTCATTGCTGTAAATCAATATCTAAATAGTTCCTTGCCATGATGTAGACCTTAATCTCACCAATGATAGATATCATTGAAGCAACTTCAATGACTGATCAATCACTATTTAATATTAATCATTCTGTAGACTTGAATAAACATAATATGTCATTGATATTTCCTTTATATTTTAAAATCAATGGCACTTTGACCGGCTATGTTAGCACCCATGCTCAATATATATTGTTTAATCTTTTTTTTTTTGACGGCTCCGGCTTATAGCATATTCGTTGTTCATACTTTCATCAGGCTCCATCTTTTGTCAAACATACAACTCTATGCATTCACCACTTTTATTGTTAATCCTATGATATGATTATTGGTATTGATAATTGTTATAGCTAGACTAATAGAATTGTATGCAAGCCAAAATCATATCTTTATTTAGATCACTTCCATAGTTGAAAAGAATTTTTGGTGAAAACTACATTTCACCATTCCAACTATCATAATAGAGAAACACTTCTGTCTAAATATAGGGAATGTCCTGCCTTGCAATTGTCTATATCATTGATTGATATATCATATTTTCCAAAATGAATTTGTCACCATGTCCACCATGGAATATTTTCCCTTGACCTCAAATATATATGTATATCTACTTTAATATTTCATATCCAATGTGTTGTCCAGTTTATAAATGTCATTCATCCCCATATTGCTCATTATTATTACCATACTGTGTTTAAAATATTGGCATTCTTATGCCATGATAGACATTCACATGCCATGTTTTATCTAGTCCCAAAGTCTGTTAATGTTCATTAATATTTAATAATAACATTTATGTAATATAACGGAAGGCTTTCCTCTAATATAGAATCACATTCATTTAAAATAGAAGCAACACACCTATCATACATAATTGTTGTCTCTAAAAGTATGCCAAAATCTTGTTCTAGAGTCCAGTTGGCACGACTAACAATAACAACTGATCTATTTTCTTTTCAACAAAATGCTATCCTCATCACTATTACATTCTTCGTCCATCATGACCATACGATTTGCAACAAGTGTCTGCTCAACATGATTAGTAGCAATAACACAATCTGTTGTTCTTGGATATGAAGTACTAGTACTATCAATCCTACAATGTAGTCTTACATCTTGCATCCAAAACTAAACTTTTTCTTCTTGTAACTGAATTGTTTTCACCCCTTCTCTATTCATATTGTCCTTATAGCCAGATTCATATATTTTCTTATGCTCAGAAAGCACATAATCATCTTCTCATATCTATCACTGCAATCATCATATGAAGAAGATGCTAATGGTGTTGTGCATCTAGTATTGAGGTTGGTAGTGATTTCATGCAGGAGCTGCTGGGTAGCGTTCTAAGCTGTGACTAGTGGTTTTTTGTGGACTACCGATTTATTCTTCATGCAAAAATATAATAGAAAGCATTTGGTTTTCATTGGTGGGTCTCGCAAGGCTTATCTTCTCTATTGTCATTACTGGAAAAATGGAATCAAATCGATGGTTAGGTAGATAAGGCCACACAAATTGTAATTATCATAGATATAGGTTCATTGGGTGCATGCAATGGGAAGGAAATATTGTATTTTATAGTGATGGCAATTAAATGAAATCCATTGAAGGTATTATATTGAGGTGTAATATTTATGTGTAAAACGACTATGATATAGTTTGATATAATATAATTTTGATTGTCGTAGGTAAGAATTTTTAATATTTTTAATATGTTATTTTTTAACATTGTTATTTATGTATTTAAAAGTTGATTATTAGTAATTTGAATTTCAACTATTATGTAATTTAATAAGTAGTTTTTTTGTTAATATGTTTTGTATCATTAATTAATTTGTTAATATATTTTAATTGTGTTTAAGGTTAGTTAAATATTAATGTTAATATATTATAATTTGTTTTATTATATTAACACCTTATTTATTTAATAATAATTTGTTAATTATTATTAAATTGAAAAGAGATATCCATGTTTAGTCGATATTCATTAATTAATTTAGTTAAAGATTAGTTTAATTAAATTTCGTTAATGATGAATCTAGTTGGTAAATTTATTGATAAGAATTAGTTATATAATTGCTAATTAACTTAATTCAAAATAATTTTAATTAAGATTAATTAGTTAATGGAATTGATTTTAATGAAATTGATAGATATATTGTTTAAAATCAATAAAGATTATTTTAGATGAATGATTATCCTTAGAGTATTTTAAGGAAATTGTAAATTATAAGTCTTATTCTAATAACTTGAATAATGGGAGACACTGTTTAGAACTAAGGGGGCTTTTATTAGTTATTAGTAACATTGATTTTAGTAAAATGATTTTATTAGAAGTCAATGGGAACTAGTTTAATGATTTAGATAAGTAAGCAATTATCTTCTAATTATTTTAGAAAATTGTTTTAAAATAATGGAGGGATAATTCTATGTTGACTTGGAGATTAAATGAAGAATCTTGTACATTTGAAATATACTCAAAACAAAAACTGAAACCTCATACTTGCCATAACCATGTGACTTCAAGAGCAAACTGAAACATGTATTTGCATCTTTATTATTTTGGGAATTTGATTGGGATAATTTTGTATTCTATTTGAGGAAACAAATGGGTTAAACTATATCGAGTAAGATGTACCTCTTTAAATTTGAAAACTCACACTGAATGAAAATATGAACTTTACTATAAATTGGCATTGTGTATTCAAGGCTAAACCCGAACATGAAACTCACATTGATGTATGTATATTGTTTGTGTTTTTGGGTTTGGGGTTGACTAGATTGTTGACCAATTATAGGATGTTTACCAAAGGCTCAGGGGGTTATGTGTTTGTGATGTCATGCTGATGTTGATCTCGATCTTTTTAAAACCCAACCATGGTAATGTGATGGTATTCTCTATGAGATGTTTGTATTTACTATTTGTTGATGCTTTCTGGTCTTCTTGTGTGAAGCTAAAGTGTATGTTTATGAGACACTTGAATTAACCATTTTTGATTCATCGATCAGTTATACTTGGACTACTTTCTAGTCGCCTTGATGGGACTGTAGTGTTTTCTTTAATTCTTGATAATGTCATGTTGTGGCATGTTTGACTTGACCATTTTGGGGTATTTGATCAGTTTTACTTTGAGATACTTTCTGATTTCTCATTGAGAATCGATGGATATTATGATTATCATTGGATGCTTTTTAGTTGCTCATGGAGAACTAATGTGATTATTTTGATTATCTTTATGATTCTTTCCAGTCGCTTGTATAGGACTGAGCTAATTTTTTGATTTGTAATTTCATGAGCCTAGGGTAGGTTATCTACTTGTAGTGTTAGGAAGTGGCTTGCAATGGGGGCCAGGGCCCTAAGTGGCTACCAGGGTAACTCATTGTAAGTTGTATTAATAAGTGAAAACATAACACCAAATGGGGATTAAAATGAACCTAATAAGATAATTGTATGTTCTTGCCCATGCCTTGAGTGCTAGTACATAATAGGATGGGAGTAGAGAGAATGCTTGGTTGTGACCTTGCATTTCGTAGTATGCCTCATCAGTACGAGAGGATGCTAGTGGCTGCATAGAGATCACTAGGGGGTCAGGGTCTATTGAGAGACTACCAAGATAACTCTAGCATGATTGGTGTGATGACACTTTCCCACTTACATAGTAGGTTTCATACGTGTCTTGTGTGCCTCTGGGTCTAGGTGTCGACCCTCTATGTTGGAACCTTTGAGTTAGTGAACTTTTAGGATTTCTTGGACTTAGAGAGTACTTGTGTTATGTGATATGATATCTTGTTTGGAACCTGGGATTATCTCCTCAGTGCGGTGGGAGTGGACCATTTAGGTTCCACATAGTCAGGTGGTAGTGCTTTTTCACTTTTACCATTTGAGATCCATCTAAGACACCATGGCTAGAGCATTCTTGGTTAGTATTTACCTTCTTTCTAATCTGAGATCATTATGATGGATGTATTACTAACAGGTTTCTTTATATTGATGATTAGCATGTGATAGATGATGTTGTTTGCTTTGTAGGATCATCTTATGCTTTATTCTTGCATGTTAGATTTCTTTATGTATATGTTGTAGCATGTTAGATTTCCTTCTACATATGATGTAGTATGTTTTAGGAGTGACATCCCTACTATGATAATGTTGATGATCTCTTCAGTGACTTGGGATGTTATGCATGAGGGATGGCTAGGGCCCACGATGGTCTAATGATGCTATTGATGGTTGGGAGGAATCACACCCTTAGTTATGTTTTATGATGGATGGTTATTTTTTATGATGGATGTTATATCTTTATTGATGGATGGATGTATCATGTATGTTAATAGTTTCATTTACTTTATTGTACTTGTATCATAGATTCAATGAGGATGATGTATCTTTATTTTTACATATGTTTAATCTTTTAAGCTTTTCATACCCTGTGACATGTACAGTGGATGATTGAGCATTCTGAATTTCATTTGCCAAGAGGCATTTAGAACATATGTATATTATAAACTTTGGACCTTTAATTATTCTTTCATGTGGATGTGGTAGTTGTTAGACTTAGTATTAATTAAATTAAATGTGACTCAATGTCTTGGGATCCTTAAGGAATGTAACCCATTATGTATGCTTATGTATGCTTTAGTTGTATGTATGTTTTTGATAAGATAAATAGGTTCTAAGGGATCCTAAAACCCATAAGTTTTACAAAAAACAAGGTTGATAATAAGCAAAAGAAGCCCAGCCAAAACAGAGGTCCAACAGATGAAAAAAGACCAAAGGCCCAGCCCAAAACAAAGACCCATAGAAAGGCCAGAAAAAAAACAAACTAAAATAGAATACAGAAAGCTTGTCCAAAATCCAAAAGCTAGAAAGATGAAAATACAAAAGACAAGAAAACTAGTCTTCAGTAATATTCTCCATTTCCTGCATAGTCTGAGATGCCTCGACTATCTTTTGTTGCTCCTTTTCCATTTGATCTTGGACCTTCTCCATGCCCTGATCCATATTGGTGAATGTACTGATTGTGGCCTTGTCATCATCCGGCCTAGCCTTATCCCTGTTCTATCCTCCCTCCTCCACCAAGAAGCTCCTATCCTTAAGTTTACCAACAAGGGATTCGATGTTGTCATTCATCGAACTCAGGAGAGAAATCATCTGACTTGCCAGGTTGTGGTTGTAGTTTTCAAGATTTCTAATTCTCATTTCATTTAAGCTTTCTTTGTTATCCTGGTCCTCTTGGCTGTTAATACCTATCTTATTCTTAGTACTTTCCATTTGGGATACCCTTTCTTTAACTTCCTCCAGCTCATGGAAGAGCCATTTGATTGATCTAAAGTTGTCAATCATACTACTACGGGCATTATTCAGAAGGTTCATTCCAGTCTCCTTTGCATTGTTTGAAATGGCCAAGATAGCTGGGTCTATGAGCTCATTGAGCCTAGGCTCCTCTCGGTTGTCCACCAAGATTTGAGGGTTCATAAATTCCCTAAAAATCCCCATAGTAGCAGTCCTCACGTTGAAATTTTTCCAGGCCTTTCTTCTATTATTGACCTGCACTTCCCCCTCATTCTCACTAGTGATGACATTCACTTTTTCCTCCGAAGGAGGCTGAGACTGGACAGGGGAGAGGGGAAGAGGAATAGCATCCATCCTCTGATTTCTAGTCTCCTCAACTCTCACTACTTCCCTCTTTCATTTTTTCCCATGTTTCTCCTCTTCCAACTCCTCCTCTGACACTTTGTCAGAATCTTCCATATCCATTTCCTCCTCCTCCTCAACATAACTCCCTTTTGCTTGAGCTTTGCCATGATCCCTAGGGCTTTTCCTATTGGGAGTTGTAGCTGTGGACTATTTCCTATCTTGAGCTTTTTTCTTCTTTCCTAAGGTAACATTCTCCTCCTCTCAGCTAATGCTCTCAATGTCATTAGAGTCTGAAGAAAATTTGAAGCTGCCTTTTTCAACATCCTCAACTTGAGGAGGGTTATTGCAAATAGACTGAGATTTGAAATGCTCATGGATGAGGAGCAATAATCCCTCATGCAAAGCAGGGTTAATAGTGGCTTTCTTCTTGAAACTAGAGATTGCCTTGTTCATAGAAGTGAGAAGGTAAAAGGGAATGGAAATTCTACTCTTATGGCAAAAATAATTTAAAATCACAAAATGGTGAGTTCTAACCCTATCAAACCTAGGGTCCAGGGTAACATAATCAATGAGGGCATATAAAACATACCTCCAAAACTTCTTTATAGTCTCCATCACATAGAAAGACTCTTTCTTTTCCAGTTGTATGTATGTTATTGCTTCTACTACTATGTGTTTGATATGAATGGTTTATCTTTCATGTAAAAAAAAATTGTTTGGAAAACTTAGTAAAACTTTAGGTTAATTATTTGGGATCCCTTGGTGGGGTGTTACACCTTCCTTGGTTATTAATGGAGTAACAAAGTGATGCATTAAAATAAGTCATAAAAAACAAAATTTACAACAAGATTTGTTGCAAATATAAATAGTCTTGTATCAAAGAAAGGTTGTTTTGGGCCAGGGTTGAAAACACATGATTGACATACCTTCATCAAGGTAAGTCATGTTCTCTATTTACAATATATTTGAAAATTGTATGTACTACCTATTGTATTATTTCATAATATATTGAAAATATCATTTTTTAATGTTTGTAGTACATCCTATCTCTATCCCTCCCACACTAGTTGATAATAGTATTAAACAAGCTATATATGATGCTAGTCGAGATCTACACAATATACTACTCCCTGCTTAGATTTGTTGCACATATATTATATTTATGACTTGCTTTACTTTTTATGTAATCTATTGTATATTTTTATTTGATATCTCATTTATATGTTCTTGCATGTTGAATCTCATTTAGGTTGCTATTATCTAAATAAATTCATAAAAAAGATATAAAATATTGGAATAGAAAAATTCCACAACCTATGTGTAAAATACAAAAGTGTTCACCTCTAACTTTTTTCAATGCTCAAGAACACTACCTCATACATCAAGTTGAGGAGATTGAATTGTGTGGACCTATAAAAAATGTGGATGGTTGAGAGAAACTTAAAATTTATGATGAGTTTGGTTGAACAAAGAGCATTTCCTAAGGGTTCTATGGCAATGGGATAGATGATATACTAGTCCATGATGTACATTAGTGAATATCTTTCCAAGCTTGCATTAAATATGCATGTAGATTTCATTTTAGATCTCAACACCATTAACATTTTTAAAGGGGAGTACTTGATGGAGAAAGGTAGATTGAGGAAAGTAAGAGGTAATTATAAGATGTTATTGTAGTTAATTAATTCCCATCCATCATCAATATAAGTTATTTCTAATTGGCCTAGTTATTTTCTTTATAGTTGGTTGTGAGTGGGATGCACTAAATTTGTATATTGCAAACAATCTTGACTATATGACAGTATGGATTCAACAGTCTCAAGAAAATGGTCACTCATTAACATGGGACGGTATTGCATCATTGGTTGAAGAAGCTCATCATAATGGAGATCCCAATGTTATGCCAATGGTACTTGATCTAGCATATTCTTAATAGATAGAAAGGTACGTAGAAGATTACTAATCATGACCCATAAGTTTAATATCAACTCACATATTGATGCAAATAATCTTGACATGTTTGAATAATTGTGTATCAAAAAATATAAAGCTATGTACTACCATGGTCATAAATTTTTCATTAAAAAGATAGACAAAATAAATAAAACTTGTGATTCTGAGAGAAGTGCAATCTTTGAGGTCACCAATATTTCATCTAGAAATGACATATATCCTCAATAATCTAAAAATTGATACTATGTCATTTTGGATGATATACTTGAGTATGACTTTAATTCAATCAAATTAGTTCTATTTGTCATCAAATGGTACATGCTATGACTGAGTTGAAATGATCCTAATAGGATTTTTATTGAATATGATAGTGGATTTACAATGATTAATACAAGATCATTTGGGCCAGTTAGAGATGAGCCCTGTGTTCTTCCAAGATAATCTGAGAAAGTGTTTTACTTTGGCATTCCACATAAATCATGTTGGTCATTTGTTATTAGACATAATCCAAGAAGAAGGTCAGTAAAGTATAATGTGATAGAAGAAGAAGATTCTGAAGAAATAGAAGATGAAGTAACTGATGATCATGAATGACTGTTACACAGTAATGATGATTTTGGTGATGTTGCAATGATGGTGATGATGATGATGATGATGATGATTGTGTTGATGAAGATGATGATGATCAAAGTGAAAAGTATGATGATGGTGATGATAATGATGACATGTATGAAGATGATGATCAATAAAATGTATTTTGATGTATGATCAATGTCAAGTATGATGAGGTCATGATTTATTTATAGAATTTTTTTTGACTTGTGTGTTTTTCTAATTAAGTTATTATGTGCTAAACTCTACTATCATGGAGTATATACAATGATATTGCATAGCTACCGCACATAAAGTAGAGGTAAGGAATTAAAAATATACAATGATTTTGATGAATGCATCATGTAATTTTTGCCTTCTATGTAATTTGTAATATATAGAGCATTGTAAGTGGAAAACTTTTCATTGATTATAATATGGGTGAATTTGATGAGCGAGGTGACCAAATTTTTCTTTTAAAACCATATGTATAGATATAAACATTAAGTACAACATGTCCAATATTTTTGTAGATATACACATTAATTAGACCAATTTTTTTGGCTAAATTAAGATAAATGATTTACATATGCAGGCTATTCAATGCCTTTGACCAAGATCTTGCATAGTTACATGGATCGACAAGTATAAGTCAATAGACCCTATAAATACAATTTTTTATTTTCATATCTTCTCTTTACCATCAACATCAACTTTAGTCCTAGCGTGTCTCTCATTTTATGGATTACAAGTATCACCAAATAGATATTTGTCTAATATGTCTTCCTCAAGAGATGAAAATGCAAGAATAGAAGACAAAAGTGAGACATCTAGTAGGTCTAAAATAGGGAGATAAACTATAGGTCAAAAGATTAGAAGAAAATTCAATAAATGAATGTGAATTATTCTTGCTAAGGGGAGGTTATTTTCTTATGATAATGAGAGAGAAGGTGACAGGGAGGTTCCCTTAAGCTACACACGTCTTCAGAAAGAATGGGTACCCAAGGAATTACCTCCAATTAACACTGATTTTTCTATTAACAAAAGGATATATTGCATAAAACCATCTTCTTTACATGGTTTGGGCCTATTTTTAGTGGATGGTATAATGGTTAGTTATAATAAAGTTGTTGAATTGATGGAGTATGTAGGACCTTGTTATAATTACAAAAATTGGATGCGGACTATGCAATATAAAAAAAGTATGCATAGGTATGCATTATCACCAAATTATATACAATGCAAAGAAAATGATCAAAGTAAAAGGCTCGCTATGTGTATTGATGGAAGGCCAAAAGCAACAGGGAATATTGTAGGATTTATAAATATTTCTTGACCTATTTCAACTAATAAATGGTCAAATTGTATATTTGAGGCACACGAGGTCAATCATGTTTTTGCATGTGCAATAAAATTAGTAAGTGCAAGAGAAGAACTTCTGATAGATTACAATTTGAATCATGTAGATACAAAAAAAATCTCTATCATAGGATTGGTAAGTATAACATTTAAACCAATTGGCTCCAATTAATATTGACTCCAATATACAATCTACTATTTTATTAATTATTTTTTTTGGTAAGTCTATTACTTTCATTTTACTATTGATTGCTAAGAATTACTAATATTTTTCACAGGGTGACATGGATACACCACAACACATAAGCAAAGATGGACCAACTCACACCTCTTCTCCAGTGAAGGTAAACTTTAATTATTGTAATTGTAAAAATTATATAGAAATAAATGTCATATTATTATGTTCTTTTCTTTATGGCTTTGGGTTTATTTTGATGGAATTCTACTGATATTGATGTCACAACTTGATACTTATTGATAGGGAAAAGTAAAAATGACAGTAGATCAAATGTGATCTGAAACACAAACATCATTTCTAGATAATATTGCCTATAGTGATGACCCCATATTCATGGCTCATAAACTCGAACACAAATATAGTGATGAAATTCTTAACATTATCCTCAAGAGAAACATAATCAACGAAACAAACATACTAAAAGAAGAATTGATCATAGAGTCAAATCTTTGAAGGTAAGTAGTAATTAATCTTAAGCAATAATAGAAGTTCAATAAATATTTATATTTTGAAGTATCTTATGGATCATGGTCTAATATAGTATGTTATCTTCTATAGGATTTTGTGACACCTATGAGACCACGTGGTCAACATGGTGATGGTTTAGTACACAACCTTCATGTAAGTGACACTTTCTCTTTACAACATTACTAAAAATTATAGGATTATTGCACCATTGAGTTTATTTAAGGTAGATTCAGTTATGACTGAGTGCAATTCTATAATTAGGTCTCTATTTGAACTAGTTTAGGTTATTCTTGATGATGAAAGGTGAGATTGTTATAACCATAGAGTTAAACTAAGAACTTATTTACTATTAAAAAATTCATTTGTAAGTTGTAGATCATATCAAGTATAAGATTTATAGTTTGAAATGCAGTTTCACATTCTATGATCAAAATTTACAATTGAATGTGGCTTTTATGTGATATATGATTCCATATTAGAATTACCCCATAACCCACAAATCCCAAGATGAAAACCTAGCTTTGATACTTGACTATTATCAGTAGAGCATTTGATAATTCTATTATACTTTTTAAGGTTTTCTTTATACTATTTTGCCAGAAAAACCCATATTAATGCACAAACTATATTTTTTCATGTGGTCCTAGTTATTTGCTTACAATTATTTGCTACACTTAAAGAAGCTCCATTCTTGACCACATTTTAGGCAATAGCTAACATAATTAAGTTAAAAGATGTTTAATTACTTAGAAAACATATGTACCATGTTATATTGTTAAAAGATGTTTAATTACTTACCACTTCCTTACTACCCCTTGTAGCATTTGAAGGGGCATCTATTGTATTTCATATGGTTGCACCTAATTCATTCATCAACAATTTTGATCTTCATTATGGTGTGTAATTTTTAGTATTAGAATAATTATTATTTGGTGATAATTATGTTGAAAAAATATACTTTAAGAGATTTTCTTATATTTATTATTAAATAATGATGAATGGTAACTTCTAAACATTCAAGTTTGATAAGTTAAATAATAATATTATACAAGGGGCAATGTATATTATTCTTGTCGAGTTCTTCCCTTCACGAGCCTTTGAACCAGCTTTATTAATATAATTATATTTTTGGTGGCTTGCCACCTTTCGCCAAAAAAAAAAAAAGTATATGGGTCTGATTTTGTAGTCAAATATATGCCAACTTGGTATATATATTTAATCCATATATTCAGTATTACTGAAAATTATAGTATTATTACACTTTCTCTTTAATTAATATTTGCTTGTATTCCTATGAGAAGAAAGAATGCAGTAGTTGTACACATTGTGAAACAATATAAGCAATAACTAAAGATCATGGCCCTACTAGTGCAATATCATTTATTTTCATCAATATTATAACACTTACTTTTATTTTTGGATGCTTCTAGCTAGTATCCCATTTGATCTTTATCCATTGCAAATTTCTTTTCTAACAATGTATTGTTCATCTCATGATGAAGTTTAGACGCCTCCTTCAGTCGTCACTCTGATATTGTTGAGTGTGTTGTTAGCAACAAGGAGCTTGCAAACATCTTCAACTATGCCAAGTACAATTGGTAAAACATTTTTTATCTATATTTTGTAATGTGCTAATCACGCATTGTTTTTTTTTGATGGATTTTATACTCATGGATTTATTTTGTGCACTAATAAATAGACCTTTAGTTGCTAGCACAACATAGACCTATACTATTGAAGCCAAACCATTTCCTAAAGTAGCTCGTATGACTAGTACTAGTTCATTTGTGAGGACATTGTTGCTAAACAAGAAAATTATGTTTTCATTAAAAGTATGAAAGCTTCTAGGTGCTTTAAAATTGTTATCATTTACAGTGTAGTTGTAATTTACTTATACATAACTCATTTTGGACTAATAATATGATGATGTTTCTATAGGAAATAATGTTTTCTTTGATCATCCTTTTGATATGACATTGAAGCTATTTGGACCCATCATACATAAAAGGTATGTAGTTTCATATCATTGCTACAATATTTTTCTTTTCTTCCATTTATTGTACTATATTAAAGTTATTAATCTAATACTTTTATTTTATTTTTAAAGGTGGAATGAACAAGGTCCTAAATTAAAAAAATCAGCTCATTACATCTTTTGAGGACCTTTTTGGAAAAAAAATTTGACACTACCCTACTTCTCAAAAGATAAACTATAAAGGCTATGGGGGACCAATATAGAAGGGTTTTTAAGGATAAACCAAAGTATGATCATCCTCCTATGATTCTACTAATAGAGTGTAATGAAATAATAGAAGATGCAAAAGAGATAAGGCTATGTGATAAAATAAATGAACTAGAAAAGGGAAAAAAAAGGTATGTCATGGTAGTATTAAGTAGAATGTAATCATGCACTAATTAGTAATCTTTGTAAATATATAATCTAACATTTTTAAAACTTTTCATAGACTACAGGACACATCAAAGACTAAAAAAGGTTGGCCAACACAAACTTGGCTCTGGTGCTATATGAATCTTCAATCTCAACTTGTAAGTAGCAACAATGGAATCTCATATAATAAAAAATTATATAATGTTGCAAACAATTTTGTTTAATCAAATCATACATGAAAAACTGACGATATTAAGCAAAAATTATAGAGCACAAAATTCAATGTAGAGCCCATAGATGAAGATAAAAAAATTGCCTTGAAGGAAGGCTACAAAGTCATGGTTGCACACCTATGCCGAGAATTTGAAAGCCATACCTAAGAATCTAGTGCACCAAATGAGACACTAGTAAATTAGTTAAATGAAAAGTAAATCAAATTGAATGGTTGAGAAATTTCTTTTTTCGTGTTAGTTTCCAACATAAATTGACTTCATAACAATGCACATAACATTTTATTGCATTCTTCATATCCTATCACAGAACCTATGTGTGATGAAGGCCATGATGTAAATCATATTGGTGGAGGTATTGATTTGTTATTGGAAATTAATTATGCAATTTATGAATAAAATTTAACATATTGAATTGTAATTTGATGTGTAACCTTTTTTTGAATATTTTAGAGCATGTTGAAACATCATGCTGAAAGAGTGGAGCATGTTCCAAGTGTTCAGCATGTTGATGCGGTGGTAGATAAAAATGTTATTGTACATGATGTGGCATTGTCACATAAGAAAAATGCATGTTATTTTCTATTGGTTAATTAAATACTTGTAATAGTAAAAAAGAAAAAGTGCCAATTTAACCCATTTACTTGTTATTGCAACAGAGCCCTCTTTAGTGCAGTAGCCTTTTGCTCCTCAAAATAGGAGGCATCACAATTTGATAGTACATGTGCCACAAGAGGAAGAGAATGAGGAAGATATTGATGCTCCTATCAACTTTTACCTTAAGATAGATAAGAAAAACAAAAAGAAGAACTGATTTTTTTTAAAATGCTCTTTGGTAAACTTTGTTGGATAATGAAAGAATGTTGTTTTAAGTAATTATCTATGAATGTTATGTATTAATATTGATTTTTATGTCATGTTAATGGATATTTTTGTGTGATAATGAAGTCTTGTTTAGTATTGTGTAGTAATGAATTTTATATCATATGAGTGAATGTTATGTGATTGTATTGATTGAATGTTATAGTTCATAAATGGATGAATGAATAAATGAAGTGTGTAATTAGATGGTAATGGGTAATTTAGATTGATGTTAGGGGAAGGGGGGTGAGGTCGAATGAGCTTCCACATTCACGTGGTTGGCCTTGTTAAGTAGAGAATATTAAAGTATTCTTAAAACCAAGTGAAGCTCAAACTAACATAACGAGATGTCTTCCTAACTAGCGAATAGTTTCTTTTCTTTGAGATAGAGTTTTGTGTCCATTCCTTTATCAATCACTACTCTTTTAGGTTCCTCAATTTCCTACTCTATCTTTTATTTTTCTTAAAAACTATTACCAAAATGATTTTTTTTCCAAAGTAGCAATTTATTCTTGATCATCTTTAGCTTAGTTACCAAGCAATATAATCTTGATCCTAATACCTTTTCTTCCTTCAACTACTATTCTATTGTATTCATTAGGTTTTCATCCATTAGCCACATTTTTTCAAGCTTGAAAGGATATTATTCTGGGAGTGAATATTCAATGATATTCAACTAAAATACAAAGTGGTTTAAACTAGAATAAGGGATGATATGGGCTAAGATAGTATATTGAAAGTTTACCTAGCTCCCTGTAAGGAAAAATCCATCTAATTTTTTAGCAATGTTGCTGAATTTTTGCCTTCTATTGTTTAATGTGTATACCTCCTTCTCATCTTTTATTTCTTACATATTGTTTTTGTTAACCCAATCTTTCAAATAAATTGTTATTGAGATTATTTGGTGATTCTCCACTATTTTTCTCCAGGATTCACTATAACATTGAATTCACCACCTATAATACAAATTTGATCTGGTATACTTTGTAGACACTACTCTATTTCTTTCTATATGGATCTCTTGTCTTTGTTCTATATGGCCCATATAAACATGAATATAATTGTAGATTACTCCTTGTACTTATGACCAATCCAAACATCCAATCTCTATGGCCAATTTCTCTAGTGAAAGTAACTAATTTGGAGTCATAGACTATTGCTAGGTCACTAGAGGCTCCAATTGTTGGAGCACCATCTATCTCCTTAATCCCTAACTTCTTTCTCATAACTATGATATCCTGTTGGTTTGGTGTCTCCTATGATTTTAATATTAAATTTTGTCGTTGAGATGCAACATTTAGGGGTTTGCTGCTTTTTAGGGACATTCAGGCCCCTACCATCATATGTATTGATTTTCATGGTGCAAGGGGAAGGATCTTTCCCTTCCCAAACCCAGACAAAATTTTAATCTTGGTTTGATATTCTATAGACCTATCCTTTACCCTTAGTTATGAAAGGGTCTTCCTTTCCCTTTTCTTTTTACTCTTTGCATAATCAAGAGTTTCCTTGCTTAATTCAGTTTGGTTTCTTTATACCTAAGATGCTCCAATTCAACAATCATCTCTTCATCCCTTACTTGATTCATTTCTTCCTCTTCAAGTTCTATAATTTTTGCAATGAGAAATTATTTCTCTAAAGCCACCTATTCCTCACTCATTAGCTCTTCTACAAACTTTTCAAGTAGATCACTCAACTCTTCATTGCAAATACATTCAACAAATGGTTTAATATTTTTAATTTTAGCTACCTCAATATTAGTTTTTATCTTTTCCTCCTCATCTATCTCCATTTCTTTACAATTAGTAATTTCTAGATTAGACTACGTGCTTATTTTTAACATCAATGCTTTGGATCACTCCTAGTAATCCATCATTAGGATGCATGTAAGAAAGGCTGATTAGATTATGTGTGGATTCCCATTTAATCTAAGATTACTTCTGGCTTAGTAGAATTTGTCTTAACCCCATTTTATACTATCTCTACATCATCTACTTCCATGATTCTAGGTTCCTATCTATTCTAATGAGCCTTAGAGGACTTCCTATCAATATTACTATTCATTTTTCCAAGGTCATCCACTTGATCATTAATGAAAATATTGTTGGTTAGATATTTCAGCACAATTTTTTCTTTTTTGCTAATGCTTATTGGGCTACAAATGTCATTTCTTATTCTCAAATGAGTATGATCACTTACAATTCTTGATCTCTTAGGAGATTAATAGGTGATTTATCTAATCTCTTATTACTAATAATATCAGATTCATCTATTTCACCATGGTAAAATGAAGGTTTAATGGTCGAGGTTCACATACCACTACAATTTGTAATGGTTCTAGGTTTCTATTTTATGGTCAATTTGAAGGCATGCATCTAATTTTTTTTGAGATGTCATTATAAAAATTCTCTTTGCAACTTAATAAGGTTCTCCAATTCAACTCAATGTCATTGTTGTATTGAACTGGTAGCCAATCTAGAGTTACCCACCTAGAAAGTGCATTTGGTTTATATGTGAAATGGTTAAAGTATGTTGACCTGTTCATAAAATGGAAATGATAGAATATAAGGTATCTAATACTAGCATACATAATATCTTGATTTATTTCCTTATTTTTCATAGAATAACCAAATTTTTTGTTACCCAAGAGAGGGATACTTACCTGATTAAGAAATTTCTTTTCTTACCACTTTTTCATATATGAGAATTAAGATTTTTGCCACTCCAGATTGCCAGGACAACTATATCCATACATGTGTCCCATACTTGTTGGATAAAATCTTTTTTTCAACATATTGCAGTTGCTTGATCCATTCTTGATAATGTTTTCACTTCTAGGGTTTGGCTCAAGTGCCAAGGAGTTTGAACCAATTCTTAAATGATGAGTTCTAGTAGCAAAGTCTACATGGTGCATATTTTTAAACCCATCAATGTGACTCTCTAAGCCCCTACTACCCCATCCAACTATTTTTATCTTTGGCTCAAGGATATTAAACTCATTAAGATATGTGGAATACTAATACCTTATTGAAAAAAGTTGATATATTGCATGTTTGTACCTTATCTAATTTTTTTAAAACAACATTATCGATATTAATTGTCTTTATAGGTTCCAAGGCATCAAAATAACAAGCTTATGGTGTTGTAGATTTATGACTTGAACTAACATCATCAAGTTTCTTAGTGTAATATCCAAATTGGTTGAAAGAAGTAGCAGCTATGATTTTGCCTTATATTTTGATTCTTCCAAATGTTTTAAAGATTAACTTTTCCTAAATGCATAGCTATATGCTATCATCATGTGGCCTACATTGTGATATTTTCTTGTGTGTGAACATGGTATTGGATTAATATATTCATTTTATCTTTTTTATCTTCTCAAGATCTCTTTACAATTAAATATTATAGAAATAGAAATTAAACCAAAAGGCTCTACAAATTTCTACTAGAATATTATGGCCATTTTTCATTCATATTTCTAGTACCTTGGATCTAACTAGAGGTGCTCATAGTAAGGTTTACATTATATCTCAAGTGTACATCTAAATTGTCTTAATGTTTTGAGCCTTGAATTTGTATAGAAAATTATCACATGCAATTCTAGATTTATTTTGGTGTTGTTACAGGGAATTATCTTGGTACCTACTTATAATTGGAAGTTTGTATATTAATAAAGATATGCAAATGAATGTGCATTTCTTATTATACTTTATTGGAATGAATTCCAACACTTGTATCCTTTGGGCTAGTGTAACATAGAAAATTTCCCAAAAATATCCTTTGACTTTGATGGCTTCATGAATTGATGACTCATTAAGGGATTCCCTACCACCACCATTGTGAAGGAAGAGAAATTAATGCCATCCCTATCTTTGAAGATTCTTTCAATACTGCATGGGCATTGTAATTCTAAAAGTTAGCATCCTCACACTTAAGGATGAATGAAGATGATGATTTTGACCCTAATGACAACAATCAACCAAGGTAGATGCAGGCTTTACATTAAGTAAGCCATAGAATCTTTTTCATCTTTTGCATTTCTCCTAATAATATGGCTAAATATCCTTCTCTTTAAAAACATTTATGTTAGCAACAAATTTTTACTTTGCAACATGTAGGGCATCAAGGAAGGGTGGTATGATGTTGGAAGTATAGCTTTTGCTATTATTCTTATAATTTTTGTCATAGGTAAGATTTCATTCTGCATATTGTACATTTTTCTTTTTTCATAATTAAATATTTGGAATTCTCTCTATTCATCTATGTTCTTGCTACTTTTCATAAGTACAAAATATTTCTCAGAAAATCAAGATCTTGTGAATTGATTTAGAAATCAAAATTGAGGTCTTGAATTTTGTATAGGGTGTAGGAAAATTTTTGTTAACTAAAGCTATATTTTTGCTTTAATAGAGTTTTCTTTTCTAACATTATCTCCAATTACTTTATGTTATGTGGAAAACCATTTTCAAGAACTAGTATTCACATGAGATTTTTTTTTTTTTGAGCATTGTGTTGTATTTTACAAACTATTATGTGTCTTGTCTTTTTTGTTTGCAAAAATTAGTGACTATCGACAGTCTCTACACTTCCAAAATTTGAATGAAGAAAAAAGGAACATTTAGCTATAGGTATATATCTTGTTGCTATCTTCCTCAATCTTGTATTTCACCAATAGACATGTTTTTTCTCTCTTTTTCTTCTACTGTCAGTTGCTTTGATTTGACAATATTTTGCATTACATGTTTTGGTTATCTGAGGGGGGAAAGATTTAATGTTTCCATTTTTTATCTTCTTGTTGGCAATGTTCTAACTTTAAATATTGGTGATCAGGTATATATGTAAATTGCCTAACATTATTATCCTATACATTCTTTTATTAGTCTATTTTTTAAGTGAATTATTGCTTTCTTAGACATTTATCATTTTTCTAGACCCCTATAGATGGCATTCTAATTAAAGGGAATTCCTTGTCAATTGATGAATCCAACATGATTGGGGAAAGCAAATTTGTATCCAAATCTCTCTTATATTGTGTCAATGGCATGTTTTTGAGATGATAGATATCTTATAAGTTTCTAATGCCAATTGTTGGGATATTGTCATCAACTTAACTCCTTATTTTGGTTGCAAGTTCACAAAGATAAAAAAAATCCATTTTTAATGTCTGGATGTAACGTGGTAGATGGCTATGGAACAATATTGGTAAGTTTTTATCTTAAAGAAATAGTGTTATGCTTTCTGATTGTGTTTAATCAATTGACATGTTTTACTGGCTTATCATAGGTTACTAGAGTAGGATTAAATACTAAGTGAGGTGTTTTAATGACAATTATATCATAGCATAATGGGGAAGAAACTCCACTATAGGCTTTTTCCTTGACCCTTCCTAAATTATCAAATTACCACTATTGGTAAGGTTGGACTCATAGTTACAATTTTTGTATTAACTGTCCTTTTGAAAAGGTAAGTAAAAGTACCTTAAACTATTTTGTTATAAATTGTGTCTTTGTCACTTTCATGCATTTCATATATTGACCATGTTCCATTTCGTCAGGTACTTTACTAGACATATAGAAGATACTGCGGGAACTAGCAAGTTTAAGGCAAACAAGACCAAGTTTGGAGATGCAATGAATGGGGTTGTTGAACTATTTTCAATTGTGGTGAGGCAACATTTTATAATTTCAAATTAAAATTTTCATTTTATATTTGAATGGATAAATATTTCTATAGCAACAAATATGATAATTTACAAAATTTGTGAAACGAGTGAATGGGAAATTGTAAAATGGAAATTGTACAATTCATTGATTCTATTATCAATAGTTGTAGGAGAAACATAATTCTATCTTGCAAGGAAACAAACAAGGAGATGAAATTTATAATAATGGAATAGTTCACTCACCAAGTGGGGCCCCTTGGATGAGTGATAAAAAAAGACAATCAACATAAGAGGAATAAATTTGAACTGCTCATTCTATTCATTCATGGTGAAGGAATTACACTTGACTAAAAATTGAATCACACTCAACTACTATGAAAATCAACTTATCTTTTTATTTCCAAAAACTAGCCTTAAAGCTACAATAGATTTTATTTAATACTCCCTAACTCTATGATCACTCCTTTAATGGGGATCAATTATAGACTCATAAAGTTTGAAAAAAATCATCATTAACCATGAATAAATCCTCCAGGAATATAGTAGGTTGTGGAAGCTACATTTATGTGTTGTTCCAATAGAAATAATATAATGACTTTCTCCACTCATGATGATTCAACAATCCAATTAGCTCTAACTTTAATGCTAAGGTGTTGAATCTTGAATATCCATGACAATTACCTAAAAAACATTCTATGCACACGCCACTTATATACATATATTTATTTTATCATCAATATTAGAAAAGATGAAGTTCAAATTACCACTCTTGAAAATCCTATGGATACAGGAGGAAAACTATCCAAGACATAGCATAAATTAGGAAACATTTATCACCATGCAACATCACTTCATTATACCATTTTTGTCCATAGATAAAAGCAATTATAGCATATTTGAACTATCCATACTTCTACTTAATGTCTCACCACATATAGAGCATATACATGAAAACATAAGTTCATTTTCATAAAACCAAAAAGTTGTGATTATTTCTTCAAGATAACTACTTAAAAAGAGGATAAAAAAATCTTAAAACAATGGTCTTTTAGAGGCCCATCATTCCCCCCAACTAAGCTATTGCTGGTCCAAAACAACCATGAAGTTTTTGATTCTAGCTTGAACTCTCCAATCACTAGTTGTCCTCTCTTGTGGCTCATTCCTAACATAGTCAAAGTACCCATAATTTTCCTTGAGCCTTCTCCATCACCAAATTTATTCTATCATATCATGACCCTCTACATTTCCATTTAATACTGGTAGTGGTTATAGGAGAATATGGGGTTGATACTTTAATAGAAGCCAATATTTGCACCATTCCTTCCCAATTCAATATACCATGGAATCCTAATAGTAGAAAGAGTTAAATTTTGAGAAGATTGGGGTTCTCTTATCTTTAGGTCATGTGGCATTTGTGTCCACCTTTGTCTTGAAGCAAAAATAGTTGTCTCAAAATCTTGAGAGGAGTTTTGTTCCCAATCTACAAAGGCTTGTTCTCTGATTGAGCATACTTTACCAACTCCATCAAGGTTTCCTAGAATAGAAATCCAATCCAAAAATCTCCATCTAGAGTGTTAAACTTCTGGTCTCATGGGTAGAGGTACTTTCATTTTACTATTCATGTATGGCACAACTTGATGTTCCCTACTTATCTTATTCTACAACCAAGGCATCACTACTCTCAACTATACATCCCTTATAGACAAGAGTAAGTTCCACTCTATGTCATTAGGGACTAACAAATTATGGAGATAAAATTCACACAATAAATTATTTAAAGGCATTGAAATAGATTGGAATGCATCATAAAACTCATGCAAAGTTGCAATAGAGGGATTAAGCCCTTCCACAATTCTACTCAACTTAAAATTTACAAGCTACTCCTTGACAAACAATGCATACACTAGTGATGGTGATCTACATTTCATCAATTTAGGAATCAATCCTATAATTGTCTCAATCCTCCTTTTTAAAACTTCATTATGGTCTGAGCTCTATTTCAGCTAATAGCTCTATTCATTAAAAACATGTTTCAATTTTTCTTTTTTCAACTTCCATTGAGCTCTTTCCCATAACAACTATTGAAACAAATCTATTCCCGTAGATAAAGTTGTGGACAAATTTGGTGGTGGCAATAGTTTCTAGTTAAAAATATCTATTAATTCAGATGTTAAATGAGGAATTTTGTTGACACATTGTGGTGTGGAGCATTCTTCTTCTCTTATGACAATTGTTGTCACCACATTCTCTTCCTTACTAGATTCAACTATTGCTATGGCTACTGTATCTAGCCCATCATGATTGAGTTTTTTCATTAATTCCTCAAAAATTTCTTGCCTAAATTCTGGATAGTCCTTAGAAGGAAGGTCTTCCAAATTCTCACCAATATCCTACATAATAGGGCTTTCTTTTAATTCCTCTATAGGCTCATAAGACTACTTATCACTATCAATAATCACATAGTTAACGCTAAGGTCAACTTTAGATTGTGGACTCTAGTTATTACACTTATTATCAATAGCTATGTTTTGTTGCAATTTTTCCTCCAAAGAGGACTCCTTATCAACCTTAGAAGATTCTAAGTTAACCACTGGAGTAGAGGCTTCAGTAACTTTATTTCCCTCAGAAAGCCTCACAGTTCACCTCATAAGAGGTGTAGATAGGCATGGAGGATTCTTTTGTTCCCTCTAAACTATTGACATTTTGATAGTAGGTGCTTCAAGAGGTTTTTTGGAAGCTTCCTCTTCTTATGAGTGTAGGGTTTCATTATCATTACTTTTATCATCAAGTTTTTGTTCTAATTTTTCTTCCTCAAGTTCCATGGCTTTAATTTTTCCTTCCTTAACAATAGGCCTAATCTTAATAGATGATAAGGTCTTGGCAACAATGGCAACTTCCTTATTTTTTATTTTCTTTTTGCTAGAGATAGAGACATCAGCTTTATAGATTCTCTTCTTAGCTTTTCTAGAACTAGAGGGAGATTCTTCAAGAAAATTCTTAGTTCTGGGAATGACCTTAAAAAAACTAGTATATGTATTTTCCCTTCATCCAAACCATTTTTCTCTAGGACCAAACAACCTAGGCTCTACCTCTTTTAACTACAAGAACTCTTCTAATGTCCCAATTGATTATTTTTTAAATTCTCTTTCAAAAAGTAATTTTATCAAGAAATGATGGGAGATGGATTGGTCCTTTCCTAATTGCACTAAAGAAGCTTGCTTCTTAACAATGTTAAACAAGAAATTCAAAAGATTTACTCATCAATAACCATATCACAGATGATCAAAAATCTTGAAACATAGGGCATACAAGTATTTGTAACGACCTTCACAAGTGAAGTATTAAATGATTAATATTGTTGGCTGGATAAAATCCAATGAAAATGATATTTTAGAGGTACCCTATTTCTTGTTAATATCCAATGGAGGGTCAGACTACACATTGAACCGTGCCCTAGTTGTTCGTAGGTCAAAATCTTTTTCCCAATTTTCTCCTTCCTGAAGTAACCTAGTGACTTTGGCTACCACTTCTTCTATAAATTCAATTCTAAGGCCCTTAGCTATTGAAAAAGAATCCTACAGGGTTCTTAGAAATTGAAGGGCAACCTCCTCATCAAATCCCTTAAGACTGAGGTAGTAATCTAACCATCCCCTTCTCCAAAACATTTTGCAACTAGATCCGTCACCCAACAAAACTCTATGATCAATTGGTTCATACCTATAGAGACCTCCACACATTGTTACTCACAATTTTTTTTTGACAAGATCATGGTATTTTCCAAAGTTCAACAATGGTGGGTTAACATAATTTGCAATACCATGGCACCACATAGAGAAAAAAATGTACTATCACTTCATGCTTCATAAAGGATTTTAATGAATGCAATCTCATGATATCCTTCCTTACATCTAGTCTAATAATTTTCACTCGTGTACAAATCTATCACCCCAAACACATTGCCACTTATCATTAAATGTTAAGCTCTATTTTAATTTCCTTAACTCCCTTAATGATGCAATCATAGAAGGACATGTCATCAATGTGTGACAATAGGCATTACATAAGACAATAGCTTTTAAAGTTTACATGCGATTTGAAATTTTTGAAAAAACCCAGCTAAGTTCAAGTGTGGATCCCACCAAGCTAAGAAATTCAAGAGGAATAATGTTGAGATAATGGGTGTTGCACACATTGCATAATATTGTTATTTTATTATTTTATTTTATTATGTAATGTTGTGCCTAGATGGACGTGCAACATGTAAAGATTCCCATGGAATATTCTTGATGAGTTGTATTGTAACATTGTGATAATATTTTATGTAATTATTTAATATTGGGGGAAAAGAATTAAATGCCCAATATTAAATGTGGGGTCAGTGGGTTAGGTAGCACATGGTTTATGTAATACCACTTAGTGGTTTTGTGGGACTTGCTATTATATAAGCAGCCACAAGGGTAGTTGTTGTATAGAGAAAAAAGAGAGAGAGTGACAAGGAGAAGACAAAAGGCAAGAGTCGAGCGGGACAAGGCTTGACAGGTTAGCCAAGGGAGCATTTGTGAAGGTTGAAAGCATGGCATGGGATGTGTGGATTCATGCTTGTTCACATAGTTTTCTCGGTTGTGGCTATGGCCATGAAGGCTTCCATGGTTGTATGGCAATGGTTATTTTGCTGAATAATACATGGTGATGGATGCTTTTGGAGGCTGGGTTTTTTCCTCAATGAGGGTTTCCCAGGGTATATCTTGTGTCACAATTTTATGGGTATGTTGTCTATTCTCTTGCATGTGGATTTTAATTCTGTATTTATTTTAGATCTATTATGGGTTATGTGGAAACGGTTATATTCTTTATTGCCAAGTTTCCTTACAAATAAAGTTAAACAACACAAATTTCTAAATAAAGAGTGAGTAAAATAAAATATATGCAAGAGTATGTGGTACATACCTAAAAGGTGCTACAAGAAAGAGTTCTAAAAAAGATCATCAGAAATGATGGATTGATGAGATGGGGTAGAAGGATGGAAAAGAGAGAAGGTGAGATGAAGTGCAAGATGGAGAAAGTACTTTCAAGAAGAAAGTTTCTATTATAAAAATCTTGAATGAATTCAAGATTTGGCAGCAGTCAAGGTAGAAGACTCAGACTACATGGCTGCAAGAATGAGGATATCTTCAATATGTTGAAACTGCTACTGGAATTCCTCATGGCTTACTAATTTTTTGTAGAGCTTAAGGTGATTCCTATTGAAAAGTGACTTGAATCTAGTAGGATCAGTAAGTGAAAAATGGACTGCTCCATTTGGAGATAACAACAATAATTTCATATGGTCCTAGCCAGTGAGCTCGAAACTTTCCTAGATTGTGCTAATAATAGGAAAAGATTTTCATTTGGAAAACTGTCATCAATGGCTACAAGATCAATAGGGACATGCAACTAAGAGAGAAATTCAGCTACCACATTGGCCTTGCTAGGTTTATCTATTATGGTGATATCAAATTCCTACATAAGTAACAACCAATGAACTAATCTTCTTGATATTGCAAGCTTATTCATCAAATACATTATAGAAGAGTGATTAGTATGAAAAAATATTTCATAGCTAATAATGTAGTGTTTGAATTTATGTAATGCATAAATAACTACAAGTAACTCTTTTTTAGTGATTATGTAGTTAAATGTTACACCTTGCAAATTTTTACTGATGAAATAAATGGCATGTTCAACTGAGTCTACCTTTTGGCCTAACACTGCACCCATAACATAGTCTTAGGCATCTATATGGATGTAAAAAGGTAGTCCCCAATTAGGTCCTCTTAAAATTGGTGTTGTAGTGAGGATTTCTTTAAGATGCAAAAAAGATACAACACATGTAGAGTCCCAAGAAAAATCAAAATCCTTTTTTAGCTAGTTATAAAGGGGTGTTGCAAGTTGACTAATATTCTTGATGAATCTTCTATAATATCTAGCATGTCCTAGGAAACTTCAAACATCCTTCTACTTCTCTAGCATAGGAAAGGTAGTACTAATGACTTCAATCTTAGCAAGATCTACTTGGATTCCTTTGTATGAAATAAAATGACCTATCACTACTCCTTCTTCCATCATCATAAATTTTTTTTCACTATTTAGGGAAAGGTTATAGTCTTGGCATCTCTTGAGCACTATCTCTAAGTTGGCTTTTTCTTCCTCAAAATTAGTCCCATAAACTATAAAATCATCCACTATGATCTCCATATAGTGAGTAGATATATCTGAAAAAATACTTATGACAACTCATTGGAATGTGATTGGGGCATTACATAGGCCAAAGGGTAAGACTGAGAAGGAAAAGGTACCCCATGGGCATGTGAAATTTGTTTTTTCTTGATCCTCTAGAGCTATTTGTATCTGATTGTAACCACTTATACCATCTAGAAAAGAGAAATATTTCTTGCTAGCCAAGTTGTCAAGGACTTGGTCTATAAATGGTAAGGGAAAGTGGTCTTTCTTAGTGGTTGAATTGAGCTCCCTATAATCTACACAAACTCTCCATTTTCCTCCCTTCTTTGGTACAATAACCAAGGGTGAAACTCATTGGCTATCAAAGATGGGGTAGATAAAACCAACACTCAGTAATTTTTGCATTTGATTTTTAACTATATCCTCTAAAACAAGGTTAACTCTCCTATGAGGTTGTCGAAAGCATAGGGCATATTCCTTTCATGTCCATGTAGTCCCAAGAAAATACTTTTTTATTTTCCAATAGTAACTACAACATAATTTTCTGATAGGAAGGGGATAAGGCATTGTTTACATTCAGCTCCTTTTTTAGACTAACTTTCATCTTAATAACCTTATCTATCATAAATAACTAAGAAACAAGAGAAGAATCCATCTCATGAGGTAATAAGGATTGAAGTAATTGGGATGCTTCTAAATGCTAGGGTCTATTCAAGGGCGGTAATATGGTTGCTAGGATACATTTCACCTAAGGAAACACTTGAGCTTCAACTCCATATTTATTCATGATAATGGATGAAATGATCACATCATCTTCTTGAGAGGATACAAATGACTCTTGACCTATCATCATTAGTTGATGGATGGAATTTACCTCTGGATCTTCATCACCCAAGTCTAGCCAAATTACTTGGTCATCTAACAACAATGGCTAAGCAAGGGAGTACAAGGTCAAGTTCTTAGTATGGATACAGTTGGATATTGTTATTTTACCAGATTGGCGAGCTATATAGGCATCTATAGTGGCCAACCATAGTCATCCTAAAATTAAAGGACGCCCTCCCATGTTAGCCTTTGGGGAAAGGACAAAAAAGTCTATGGGATACTCATAGGAATTCAAGGTGACTATGACATATTCTATCATCCCATCCAGTTTGACAATAGAACTATTAGCAAGCTAAAGTATGGTTGGTGTTTCCCTAAGACCAATGATATGCAATCGAGACAATACCTCCTTTTTCATGACATTTATAGATTCTCCTAAGTCAACTAAAGAATTTTGGACTTACATGCCATGAATGGTGATAGTAACCATAGGACTCCCAAGGTTAGAATATTTAGGTACAGTTAATTTTTAAAATATCAATTCAGATAATTGTCCTAAGACATGAATAGTTTTTGGATCCTTCTTCTTTCTTCCTGGTTGTTTGATATGTGCTTCCTTGATATCTTTGGTATAGGTAGACTTCTTTAATAAAATCAAGTAATGGTATTTGCACTATCATTTGATTGAGATGATTGAGCATATCATTTACTATGTGGTTTTCTATAGGTTGACCTTGTTCCATCAGCCTATGAGGAAATGGGGGTTCTTTGGCTATAGGAGAGGTTTTGGATTCAACACATCTACCTATTTAGCTAAGAAATCCTCAACTTTAGTTATTATAGGCTTTTGGGGTGAAGGAAGAGTAGTGCTTGACCTTAAGGGGATATCATTTAAGGAAATAACATAGCTTTGCCATTGTGCTAGTTGTCTGGTATTGTTGGGATAAGGATTAGGTTGAACTAGTAGTTGTGTCTGCTTGGGAGGAGAATTAGTAGCTATAGGAGGAGGCATTAAAGCATGCTGCTAAGGTGGTGGCATTAGAGCTTGCTAACTAGGTTGGGTATTCCAATTTTTTTTGTTGCCAACCCTATTAAGGTTTCTTCCAATTATTGTTTCCACTAAAACCAGCATTTTTCCATTGATTTTTACTATTATAACTTTGAAGAGGATCTTGTGGCATACCTTGTCTTTAAGCCCACATGTGGCCTTTGTTGAGCAACATAGAGCACCTCTCAATTTTCATCAATGGCTTCAAACACAGTAGGCATTGGTTGTGTCTCTAGACTTTCAACATACTTACATCTATAATACCTTTTCTTTTCCCTACAATGTGGATATGATTTGGCTAACATGGCATCAACTTCATCCTTTTTTCTTCTAGCTTGCATGGTATCCAGCTAAGTGGCTACATCATTAATGATGTCTTGGTTGAAATCTGACAATAAATTAGATGGTTCCATCTTTGATACTCTTAAACTACCATTAGACTTATGTGGTAGATCTCTAAGTCCCCTACCTTACTTCATAGTGGCTCTAGAATAATTTTGACATATATAATTTGTATATTACTCTAGTTTTTCTAAGTGATATCTCCCCTTGCCATCAATTCTAAAGATTAAATACTCCCATCATTTACACCTCTCAAGAAAAGGTGTTTCTTTGATTCTTCATTCTGTTGATGTTGTGTATTATGCTATAGGTTGAACATAAATCATGCAACATAGTCTTCCAAGGTTTCATCATCCTTTTGGGACATTTTGAAAATGTCATCCCCTTTCAAATCTCAAACCCTACAGTATTCTTTATACTTTTTTAGAAACAAGTTGCTCATTGCAAGCTAATCTACTGCAACATTGACACCCAACCCCATGAACAATCTTAGAGTAGCTTCCTTTAAGGTGGATGGAAACAACTTTATCTTGTGAGCATTAGTTGTATAGTCATAATTTCTACAAAGGATATCAAACTCAAAGAGGAAAGTTTTATGGTCTTCACTAATTAGGCCATAGAACTTTGGAAGTGCAACAAAAGGTATGTTCTTCAAGTTTTGACTACCTTGCTAAGGAGGGATAAGAAAGGGTAATGTAGGCTAAGGCTAAGCCATTCTAGGAGGAGAACCTAGCAGTGGTGGTTGATAGATAAAAAGGGCAAGTGGATTATCTTGGTATTCAAGTTTAGCAAAGAGATCATTTAAATGCAAGGATTTGTTCAAAGTATTCATTGTAAAGTAGCAGTGAATAGATTTCAAAAGGTTCTTCTTCTTCATTCTCATTGTGAGGTTCTTTAGGCTTAGGATTAAAATTGTCTTCCTAAATATTACAGGGAAGAAATCTCCCAAAGAGTTCCCTTCTTCTATTCATGCAAAATAATTCATAATTTAAACTAACATAATGACTCTAGGGTTGAACTAGATTGACAACTCCTCAACAATGGTGCCAAAAATGGTCAATCAGATTATTACTTTAATAAAAAAGGATTGGACATCCTTTCATAGTAATTCCATGGTCAAACAACATCATGTGTTTTACTTAAAATAGTACACTGACTTTATTTATTTTTTCAACCCAGGAGTGTAAACCTCAGAGGATGGCTACAAAGTCTATGCTCTAATTCTCCATCAAGTCATTACAACTAATCTGAAGGAAATGTTGAAGGAATTCTATGCTAGCAACTAAAACAACAACTTAACTTAAAGCTTAAAGGTAATGCTACAATAGTAAACCTATATATTCACCTATGTTGTGGGAACAATTCATTGATTCTATTATCAATGGCTATAGGAGCAACATAATTCTATCTTGCAAGGAAATAAACAAGGAAATGAAATCTATTCTAATGGAACTATTCACTCACCAGATGGACCCCCTTGGATGAGTGAATAGAAAATACAATCAAGATAAGAGGAATAAATTTGAACTACTCATTCTATTCATTCGCGATGAAGGAATTACACTTGACTAAAAATTGAATCACACTCGACTACTATGAAAATCAACTTATCATTTTATTTCCAAAAATTGCACTTAAAGCTACAATAGATGTTATTTAAAAGGAAATTACAACTACTCCCTAACTCTATGATCACTCCATTAATGAGGATCAGTTACAAACTCATAAAGTTTGAAACAAAATTTCCATTAAACATGAATAAATCCTCCAGGAATATAGCAAGTTGTGGAAGCTACATTTGTGCATTGTTCCAATAGAAAGCATATAATGACTTGCTCCACTCTTGATGATTCAACAATCTAGTTGGCTCTAACTTTAATGCTAAGGTATCGGCTCTTGAATATCCAAGGCAAGAACCTAAAAAGAATTCAATCCACACACCACTTCCACATACATATATTTATTTTATCATCAATATTAAAAAAAGTGTAAGTTCAAATTACCACTCTTACAAATCTTATCGCTATAGGAGGAAAACTACCGAAGACATAGCATAAATGTGGAAACATTTATCAGCATGTAACATCACTTCATTATACCATTTTTATCCATAGATTCAAGAAATTATAGTATATTTGACTTTTTCTAACATAGGATTTGGATTCAACAAGATATCATGAGCTGGCTTGGATGGTGTAGCTTCCTCCTTCTTCTTTGGCTTGGTCAACATATCACTCTTGCTTTCAAGTTTATCCATGACATTTTCTACATGTGTCACATCCTTAGCTAGACCAACCTCTAGTTCATCTTCAATTACAACTATGTTAGTCTTTCCTTCATCTTGTTGAATAATGTCATCATTGATGTTCTCTTTATTATCCAACTTTGTCAACTTTTTAGGTTCAGTTTTCTCATTTGCATCTCTGTTCATCATTTAGACTTAGTCCATAGAATTTATTCCATATTACTTTTCTTTCCTCTACTACATTTTTCTATTTTTCTCTTCAAAATAAAGAATTCTCTTCTTTTAGGAACAAATTTATTATTCTACTCACTCATAGCTTCAGAATTTTTTTTCCAACTTAGTTCTGGCATAGAATTAGCAAGTGTGTCTTCTCTAATTTTTCTTTTAGTCTTTAGTGCATACTGTCATATTTCATCTATCTTTCTATACAATTCATTAAGTATCATGTATACTTGAAATTTTCTATCATATCAAGAACTACTTCTTCAACCTTGGCCTTATATGTTGTATTGAATTTATCATACTTTACATACTTAAATCCTACCACACCTATACTTCCCATAATATTTTCACAAAATTCATCAATTATACTGGGTGTATTATGAACTACAATTCTAATGTGCTAGGTATCATCTGACTCAATCTTTTCTTGATCCTATTCATCCTCAACCTTTTCCTTATAACTATTTGTGTTGTAGGGAAAGGCTTTGTGACTTTCTTCATGCTTTTTCTTCCTTGTGGCTCGACATACACTATCTATTTCCTTTACCTTTAATCCCTTCTTCTTCATTTCCTTCATCTTCATCACTAGATATATCTTCACCTTTTCCCTTGGAGATCTACAATGGTTGTTCTAGTTCTTCTTCTTCTCCTAGTGCTCTTTCTAGATTTTCTATCATTCCTTTCTTCTTCTTATTAATCTTGGGAGCATTAATCTAAACTATGATCTTTACCTTAGTAGTATCATATCTGCAAAATGGATCCACATCTTTATCAATTAGTCTATCCAATAAAGCTATAATGACTATAGTAGCCTCATTAATGTTAATTTTATATGCCAATGGTCTTAACCGTGCAATTCTAGGGATGACTTCTTGAATATATGTTCTCTTTGTGTCAACTAGAAAACAAATGTCATCATAATATTTATCCACTAAAGATTTAAAAATCCTTGTCCTATTCTTCGTCTTCTTCTTAAACTGCTCAAAATATTCATCCATGACTTTTTCAAAATTATCACCCAAGGGATTAATAAATTCATATATCTATTGTGTGATTAGTTTTTTTTTTCTCTAGGTTACATTTCCAATGGCAAGGAAATAATTTTGACTGTAGAAGAAAATACAAACAATTAGAGAATTGAACTTACATATATTATTCTTTGCATTTCTAATACTCTTCAGGTTCTCAACTAATTTCTTTAGCTGTAGGTCAATAAAATCATAACTATGATCCTTCTTAACTATTTTTCATGCATTATCGATAGCTACACAAGAACACAATCTAGTTGGCTAGACTAATAAATCTTATGTACAATAACCCTAACAATAAACTCAATCTCTATATTTTTTAAGGTTGAAATTTTTATTCTTTATTTGTTCAATAGTGCCAATGTATTATTCTTGATAACCTCCTTTCTCTAGAAAAAAATTGTTTTAACATTGTCTTTAATAGGATAGTCAGTGACTCAGTGAATGATGTGCTTGGTAATCTCAATTGGTTCTCCTTATAGCCATAACTTGATATCATGAACTCAAATAATTACAAGCTTTATCAAATCAATCCTAAAAATTCTAGGGAAGTTCAAGGCATATGTAAGCCCTTTCTTGATAATATGTGTGTATTCATCCTCTACTCTTCCATCCACACGTAGCTTCTCATATACACTTCTCAATTTAAAATCACCAACTTCTCCAATCTTGCACATGTAGCATGATCTCACATCATGAATTAAAATAACTCTTAGTGGGATCAAGATATGGCTCCAGAAGAATCTCCCTTCACCTTAATCTCAAGATATAGCTTGAATTTTTGTGTCTTACATACATTCAATATTAATAACCTTTGTTTCCTTTGATTACATCTTATTCTTTTCAATTGACAAGTTGGATGCCATAATCTCAACTAGGGTTTAATTATGAAATTGTTTGTTACCTAGCTACTACACAACTACTTATAAATGTGCTTCTAATGTCAATGAAATACTCTAAGATCTTCTCAAAATTACTCAACCATGTACAAAAATTTCTCAAGCTCAATTTTCTCTTCAAAATTCAAATGCAATGTGGTCAAAATGAATGAAAAAATTAACTATATAGGTTGAAAATAAAATTTGAAGGCCTTATTAATGTTTCATACCTAGAGTAAGTGCAATACATGTTGTCTCGACCACTATTACAAAACTTGGCATTAACACTTCACAAAATTTCTTCAATTTTGAACTCAGCCAAAACCCTAACTCGATCATTGTTAAATAATATACTTGCCACTTAACACTTTTCAAATTTCAATACTGACACTGAGCATTACTAACTTTGCAAATTGGTATCCAAACATATTCACTCGATTGATACTATAAATCTATGCTTATGCATCTAGTCTTATGCTAATTTTGACTTTTATGCTTTCAATCTTAGGAAATGATGTAAAAATTGACAATTTGAATTAAAATTCCATACTTACTTCTTTATATTAGTTAGGGTGGTTGAATCACCTGATCCATTGGATTGGGTGATCATAATTGCTTCATTTGAACTATTGATTCCTTCAAATTTCTTCTTCCAGTTTTGATTCATTTGGTTTCTTACTTCTTACATGTTGACTTTTTATTTTCATTCATTCTCTTCATCATTGGATGTTGATGCTTGGCTTCTATAATCTCTAACAGGTGACCAACCTTCTGACAATGAAAGCATACCATAATAAAGTTCTTCCAATTTCCATATCTTCCTCTAAAATGTGTTCTTGCACAATTTGTTGCAATGTACCCATTCCTTTTGCACAACTATCAAGTAACCCAAGTATTGTAATCCAAATTTATTGAATTACCTTACCTAGTTTCATTGCCTTGAATTTTAGGTGTCCACCTATCTTTTGTATTAGATTTGTAATCTTATGCCTTGTGACCATACTTCTAACATGTGTAGCAATAACCTTAAAATATAGCTGTAACCAGTGCCTTACTAGTCTTTGAATTACACTCATATTATTGGTGTCCACACTTTTTGGAATTAAAGTAATAACCACCAAATTTAGGTTTAGGATTAGACTTACTAGTTTTTCTCTTATGAACATTTTCTATATGACCTAGTTTTCCACAAAGATAGAATGTAGGTTTCTTGCTCTTTGGTTTCCCATTCCTTTGATCTTTGTGCTTTGATGACTCACCTTATTCAATAGATTATACGAAATTGATATAACCTAATCTAGTAGTATCATGAGGTCTTCTTTATAATTTTAACTATTCATCAATTTTTCTCATGGCCTCTCTAGATATGTTCATTCTCTCAATAATTTCTTTTTTGCCTCTCAATTGATTTTTCACTTGATTATTTTTAAATCTCATGTCTGAAATCTCTTCCACCTTGCTAGTAATTTAATGATTGAAACTTAACTAATTGACCATATCAAATTGATTGTGTGTAAGCCTTTCTACTTTAGTAATCCTTTTATCAAGTCTTGTATCCATTTGCCTCTTGTCTTCATCAGCCATTTCCTTATTATCTTCAATTTTTTCTCTTTTATTCAATGACTTCAAATAGTCTTACTGAGTGAATTTCATGTTCTCTCTTTAGTTCTCTTACTTATTCATTAAGATTGTAATAGATATGTTATTGGTGTATTAGATTCATTAGATCTATCTTCATCACATAATTCTTCTATTCCTTCTTCTTGGTATTGTGTGTCATTTTGTTGGATTTCCATATCCTTCCTTCTTTTCAAGGATTTCCTCAATTTCTCCTTTGTAGCCTTAACTTGTTCCATGAAATCTACAAATAAAGCTTTTGAGTTTTAGTCATCTTTTCTAATTTCTAGGCTTCCATCTCGAATACCTTTCACTCTCGAGTGGTTAGACTTTTTTCTTAGAGAAATAAGCTTTGATACCAATAAGTGGAATTCTAATGGGAAAGTGAGATGTTGAGGGGGGAGGGGGGTGAATGAGAATCTCCAAATAAATTTACCACTTCAAACATTAACCATAGACCTCATTAACCTTAATCATGCAACATTATGTAATAACATGTAATACTAGATCTAACATCTACTACCATGAACAAAACATGTAATTAAGTAAAAAAATCATGAGAGAAGATTTGGTAACATAGAAACCCTCCATTGTGAACATAAAACTATGATGGGGATGGCACCTAAAAAATATTCACTATTGTAGTAACAAAGTGTAGGTTAGGGCTATAATTTGATCACTTTGATGATTTACATTGTAAGGGGTCTGGTTTGCTAAAAGCATACAAAGTTGTTAAGTTAGTGGAGGAGCACCTAGGCTAACTCCTAGTCCTAGCTCTACTATATGGAACTTAGCCAAGTCAGTTGGTTGTGTGTGGACCTTAGAAGGTCATGTATGTTTTCTCCTAGGTGGATTTGACCAGGCTCAATTCATTCTAGTTGTTTTGGTTTACCTTGTGTTTAGGTTGTTAGGAAGAAAAACTAGGGTTATGGATCTTATACCCTTGAAGTCTGAGGAAGGTAGGGTTTTTTACTTCTTTTTTCCTCTATGATTTTTTTACATCCTTTTTCATAGGTTGGAGGTCATATATTATAATTTGGAAAAAAGTTGAGAAAGATGTCAAACACATGTAAATTATTGCAAAAGTTGTCAAATAAGTCAAAATGGTCAAGATCATGTAAATTGATTCTCTAAGGGATAAAACATGCCTATAAATCATAAATAGGTCATAGTGGACAAATTTGGAAGTTCCCAAATGATGGAAGTCAAAATTGTTAGGACATGCAAAAGTTTTCAAAAACTTAAAAAAGTTGCTTGACAACTTTTGACAAGAAAGTTGCATAGTGCAAGACAGAGGTTGATAGTTAAGATAACTATCCAAAAAATCTCAAAGAAAATATAAGACCATGAGGGAAAACCATTCCAAGAGTTGGAAGTTATAGGAAGTGAGTTTTAAAAATTGAAAGGCACGAGTTGTTGTTCTAGTTTTGATAGTTTTATGTTTTTCATTGCAAGAGTGTTTTAATGGATTGAAAACTTTTGTTCTCATTTGGTCCTTGTATTTCATACCCATATAGTTCTTTTTTTTTTATAGTGCAAGTTGATAAGAAGTATTTTGGTTTTATTTTGAAAATCATTTGTAATTAGTCAATTTGTAGTTCTATTTTGGCAATTTTTTTGTAAAATGACTCCTTCGTGAATCCTCATATGGAATCATCATGGATTTGAGGGACATGGAGTTGGCATCTCTATACAATCTATATACAAAAGGAGAGGCCTAGACAAACTAGTTTGCCATATTTTTAGTGATACCCTAGGCAAGCTTTCATTGCATGGCTATGTGCTCACAGAGCTAGCAAGTGTGATTTGGTAGATTGAATGTATTAGATAATTCAATATGAGAGTGTTGTAGAAGGCTCCAAGAAAAGTTTTGTTATGAATTTCACCCAATCCTAGTGAAAACTAATTGGAAATGCTTAAAACCCTTAGTTTTTGGCATAAAAAAGGGGTGCACAGACAAGCTGAGGAGCTAAGACCCACAAAATATTTAAGCTTACCCAAAATTTTATCCAAAATGGAGGTTATTTTGTCACCATGTTAAGATAAATTTGGATTTGTAGCTCAAAAAATAAATTTGGAGGCCTAATTCTATGAGGACTAATTAGGATAGTTTTGTCAAGTTTGAGGGAATTAATAAGAAGACCCATATATTTCTAGTCCAAGAGGTTAGGAGAGGAATAAAAACCATAATTTTTCAATCCTCACTCCATTTTGAAGGCAAAATATCTATTTTTGGTGCAATTGTGCTCTTGAGGAATAGGCAAGAATATCCTTAGGATGAGTGCAAGTTGTAAATCAGTGGTGTAGATGGATGGTTAAGTGTGAAGGGTAGTATAGGTATCCTCTTGAGGTTAGGGTGACAAAGGAAAACCTTAATAGGTTATAATAGAGCCTAGGTGAATCCCTAGAGAAGGAAAGGACTAGTAGCATTCCAACTTACATTAGATTGGTATCAGAGCCACCAAACATTTGGGGCTAGTGGTATGTCTTTGTACATTGAAGAGTTAGTAGGGTAGGAAGATATGGTGACTAATGTAGAACTTTCCAAAGAGATGAATGAAAAAAAGGAAAGGAATAGGCTCCTATAGGAAGCATTAGAGGAGATGAAGAAAAAATTGGAGGAAGTTGTTGAGGAAACCAAGAAGAAGAAACTAGTAATAAAGGTAAGGAAAAGGTTGATGAGGAAGATGGCATACCTGAGCCAGACCCTCCATTGTCTAAAGAACCATTCCTAAAAGCCATCACGGCATTGGGTGGAAAATCTCTAGAAGGAGTCCCTTTGTTTAGTGGGAAGATAGACCCTAAACTTGTGATGGAATGGGTTGAAGGGAAAAACTACTTTGAGTGTGAGGGCATCACTAAACCACCAAAGGTCAAGGAAGCCAGATCTAGGCTAAGAGGATTAGCACTAACCTAGTGGAAGTATCTCCAAGAAGAAAGGGAGAAAATTGGAAAGAAACCAATTGGAAATTGGAAATCCATGGTGACTAAGGTAAAGGAACAATATCTACTTGAAGACTATGAAATTCAAATACATAAGAAGAGGCAAAACTTAAAGCAAAAAGATATGAATGTAGCAATATATACTGAAGAATTTCAAAAGTTATTTTTGAGATCAAGGACTCAAGAAGAAGAACCTAATAAGGTGGCTAGGTATCTAGGTGGGTTTAAGTGGAACATACAAGAAGAAATCAACCTATGGACACCTACAACGGTCCATAGATGTTTCCAATTGGCACTAAAGGTGGAAGAAAACAATAAGAAGAAATCTGACACCAATATTAGAGGCAGAGGTAGAGGTAGAGATGATAGGAATCAAAGAGGTTATGGTGGTAGAGGTTGTGGCTCAAGAATCCAAGGGGAAACTAAGTGGATTGAAAAAAATAAGGGAATTCCAATAGTGGAAGTTTTAGTAGGGAGAGAAGCTCTAACAATGGTGGAAGAGGAAGGAGTAGCAACCAAGGTAGAGGATACTACTTTACAACCATGAAGTGTTATAGTATCAACTAAATGGGACACCCTACATATAGGTTCCCTAAGAAAGGCTCTACTCCCCAAGGGAGTGTAAAAATATTCAACTATATGCAAGAAGAATCTAGTAGAAGTAACAAGCCATCTAAAGTACACTTAGAATTAGAACAAGGGGAAAATCTAATGATAAGAAGGACATTGATTAAGGAACCTATAAAGGAAGAACCAAGCTAAAGAAGAGAACTATTTAGGTTGAAGTGCAAGATGATGGGAAAAGTGGGTAAGGTCATCATAAACTCAGGTTCTATAGATAACATTAGATCAAAGGAGGTAGCTAGAAAATTAAATATGAAAATAATTCCACATAGAAATCCCTATAAGGTTACATGGATAAACAAGGGGAAACATGTTCTTGTAATTGAACAAGCATGGGTTGAATTCTCAATAGGAAGGTATAAGGACAAGGTTTTATGTGACATTCTACCTATGGATGCATGTCACCTTCTACTAGGAAGGCCATGGAAATTTGATAGATAAGAAATGCATGACAAAGCCAAGAATGCATACTACTTCAAGAAATATGGTGTGACCTTTAAGATCCAACACCTAATAGAAGAAGGAGAGGTGAAATATCCAAGTCCTAATGTCCTCATGGTGGGATAAAAGGAGTTCTTATAGTCTTAGAGGAAGGAGGAGAAGGGTTTTCCCTATAGTTTGTTAGAAACAATAGTCCACCAAGACAACTGGGGGTGGGGGGGTGAATTAGTTATCCAAAAATTAAAACATTTATCTTCATTAAAAAAACTTAACCATTCAACCAAAGTAAATGGAAACCATAATAAGATGCACATAGACAATTACACCAAATATGTTGACTAGGGAAACCCTTTTGTCACAAAGGTTTGCACCCTCGTCCAATTTTTTTACCTAAGAACAACCTTGTGAAACATGGAAACAACCTACAAGCTGTAGGACTTGAACTGTGAGGTTGAGTCTCTAGAGAAGGCCGACTTCCTTTACTATCAGGGTGCACCTAACTACTCTTATAGGGGAAAAGGGAGAATGAATGCATGAAAAGAAAATCTGCCTACTCTAACCTAAGGGGGGTGATGTACCAAAATAGAGTGTTCAAACCAATCTCTACCAATACATGCGCTATTGAACTATCATGACATCAAAAGATATACACATCCAAACTTGTTTTAATCTAACAACCACCTGTAGATCAAAAAACCCAAATGAATGACACTAGGAAAGAAAGGATTCACTTATATACCATTCAAAGGCCAAAAGAGATACAGTCATGCAAGATTAAAGATATCCACAAAACACCAATGAGAGGCAAATAGCTCTTGCACTTTACATCAATGGCTAGAGGAGATAAGGTAGAATGTCATACAGTTCAAAGGCAAAGATAATTTACACATAAAATTGTAGAGCAATATTAGAGAAGTCAGAGAAGAGTTGACCTGGTACAAAATCTACAAAAATTGCCTTTATAGTTCAGGCATAACTAAGATATTTTCTCACTGAAGTTACTCCACAACCACTGCCATTAAGTCTTATAGAGAATAATTATGCAAATTTAGGGAAAATCCAACCTTGGTGCAGACCTAAGTACAATGAAATTTGATATTCTATTGAAACAAGGCCCTGAGAAGACAGAAATGATGCCATTAAACTATTTTGACTAGGTAGATGGATAGGATTAGAGGTGGTGGAACATTCTCCTTCAGACACTAAGTTCAGCATTCACCTAAGAGTGGTTGGCATTGATCAAAGGGATCAGATCGCATAAGAAAATTTGACTCCCTTCATTTTTTGGCTCATGAATCAACAGGGTTAGCAAGTCAACTAAACCTTGCAACTAGAATAAACCATGTGGACCAATGATTTTTTTTTGTTTTTCCACTTCGTAGAGTCTCCACATGGTTAACCATATCTTTTCAACTAACTATGCCACCTCCTCAAAACCCTGACCATGATGTAACTGCCAACCGTTAGCCCTAACTATTAAGGCCTTAGCTAAACCCACTAGGACATGTGTTCTTTAGGTGCTTCCTTGCAATGTTTAATTTCCTCGCATCTTCATCTTGTAGGAAAGTGCCGATCATTGATCTCCACAAGATCAACGATTGTGAAAGATTTTTATAATACTGCGCTTGCCCCTTCAAAAATTTTGGGCCCACAAAACACTCAGCATACACCTTGGCATCCAACTGGCACCATCCTACAGTATATATGACAAGCCTAGCCCCACAAGGACATGTAGAAATAAGGTGCTTATCGGCATTCCTTAAAATCCTTGCATCTTCATAATGCGGGGAAGTGACAACCCTTGATTTCATTTGAATCTATGGTGATCAAAAATCTTATGTGACCATATACCTAGTCAGCTGGATAGACCAATGAGATGCTTTCTTCATACTCTGACTCACTTGACAATGGCCATGGAAGATGAGCTATTATTACCTTCTGAGAAAGGTGGGCCCATGACATCACACTATACCACACATCACAAGGGTGCATACCCACATTGTTTAATCTCCATGCATCTTTATATTGCAGGAATGTGCCAGCCATTAATTCTTGAAGATCTAACGGTGGAAGGTACAACTAGGAACATGTGACATCATGGGACAGGTGTCACCAAGGTGCTTACCCATGTTGTTAGGAAGTCTAACAAAATAAACAATGCGAGAAAGTGGGCACCAATCAAACTACCAACTCACCCTACCACCTTGTCTACCCTATCTGTGATAGCTCAAGGAAGACAGACCCACCTACCACACAGTCGAAAAGCGCTTCCCCACTATGTTAGGAAATTTGATAGAACTCAGAATGCAAGAAAGTAGACACCAATAGAATTGCGAGCTTAGCTCGTAGCTCTCCCTTCTGTGGCCCACAAGAACAACAAGGACCCATCAATCCACAAGGGGCTTTCCTACATTACATAAAAGTAGTGCATTTTCAAAATGCAGGGAAGTGCCCATCATAGATTTGTGCAAGATCTAATGGTGCAAAAAGTTGTAGGGAAGTAGAATAAATTAGGAAATAAAGAAATACCATAAGGTTTTATCATTTTTTTTCGACATTTCCCAGGCATTAAAAAAAATACTTAAATATGGAAGATGACCATTGGATGGGCTCAAATGTCTAGATTCAAATTTTGGCAGGGCAAAATAGGTAACATTTCTAGCAACCCAGATGGGATGCAAGCCAGCTATGCATATGACCAGTAACCTTGTGCATCCATTGGGCTATAGAGTTGAAACAATGTGGATCAATGTATCATGAAACCCTAACCCTACCTCTACAGTAGCAAAACACTAGAACTCTATCTTTGCAACTCTACAACCTCAACAAAACACATGTGCTCATGCACTTCTTGGAAAGTAGGAAACCAAAAGAAATAAAACTACTCTAATATGTATAAGAAACATCAAGCCCTATCAAAAACATGGTTTGAGATAGATCCCATTGACTAGGATAGGAAAAATTTCACCACCAGGCCTGCTTAATTGAAAAGCATTGGCCTACTTGCAATTGACAATCAGATAGGGACCACTCCACAGCGCATCAAATTTTGACTGCCTCCCTAGTTTTTCCCTGTCTACATCCCATTTCAAAACCAAATTACCCTCCCTAAAGGTTCTGACTCTAGCCTTCCTGTCAAAGCTCCTTTTCACCTGTTACTAATGTTTTTCTAGGGTCTACATGGCCTGGCCTCTCTTCTCTTCCAACTCCATCAATTTTACCATTCTCACTGTCATGGCATCATTTTCAATTAGCTCCAGCCGATGAGCTAGTTCTAGGGATGGGAATTCTAATGAAATTGGAAGTCTTGCTTCTCTGCCATATACCAACATAAATGGTGAATTCCCTATTGACCTCTTAGGTGTTATTCTATCAGCCCATAGTGCAGTTCTCAACTTTTGATGCCAACACCTCTAGTTATCCTCTATAGTTCTTTTCATAATCCTAATTAGGTTTTTGTTGGAGGACTCAGCCAAACCATTGCCCTAAGGATAGTAGTTTGAGGATGTGCTCAAGTAGATATTATGATCAACTGCCCATGCACAAATCTAAGCTCCTACAAAAGATTTTGCATTATCTAAAATAACGATTGAAGGGGCACCAAACCTAGTCATAATTCCATCAAGGAACTCAACAACTAAATATTCTATGGTGTCCTTCAATGCAACTACCTCTATCCATCTGGTAAAGTAATCTGTAGCAACTAAAATCCATTTGTGACCAGAACTAGAAGAAGGATTGATAGGGCCTATGAAATCCAATCCCCATTGAGCAAAAGGTTGGCCCACCTGAATGGGATGAAGAGGAAGAGCTGCAAGCTTTTTCTTACCAGAAAAGAAAGCACATTTTTCACATTTCCTCACATACGTATGAAAATCATGGAACAGGGATGACCAATAGTAACCAGCCCTCATGACCTTCATTGCAATTGTCCTTGATGAGAAGTGACCACCATCAGGACCATCATGAATCCCTTTGATCATTCTTTCAGCTTGGTCTATGTTAATGCATCTTAATATGGTTCCATTAAAATATCTCCTGAAAAGGATACCGTCAACTATGACATAAGGGATTGACTATAATCCATACTATCTCCTTTTAGTTCTATCTAACCCTTGAGGATATCCATTGCCAAATAAGAAATTCTTTATATCATCCATCCAATTCCTTGGGTCATCATTTCTTGCTTCTTGTTGCTCTATTAGTATCATAGAAACTTCCTCATCTGATTCCTAAGATGATATTATCTGTCTACACAACCCCCTCCCTCTTACCAGCTTAGTGATCTAGATGTCAATATCATATTCCATTACTTTAGCAATCCAACTAGCTCTCTTCTCACTAATATATTTGCTTGAAAGGAAATCTTTCACACTGGCATGGGGTACTAACAAATGAACTTTATTATGAGATAGGAGGTGTCTAAATTTCTTTAAAGCTCTGACGACTATAAGGGCTTGCTTCTCTACATAGTTGTATTTGTCTTCATACTCTTTAAGCCCTTCACTAAAGAAGGCTATGGGTTTCTCTTCATCTTTATCATTTGTTTGAGTCAAGATAGAAAAAATAATTGACTCACCACCTAGGGTATAAAGGATGAAATACTTTTCAAAGTTTCAATTAATGAGAGTGGGGGCCGAGGTTATGGCTACCTTGATCTCTTCAAAAATTTTTCTTCCCTTCCTTAGTCCATACAAAAACCATAATTTTCTTCAGCATAGCCATAAGGGGTTTTACCATGGTAGAAAGATTAGGGATAAATCTTCTCACAAAATTTATCCTACCCAGGAAACTTTGCAACCCTTTCTTATGTTTAGGAAGAGGGAGAGCAAGTATTACTTTTGTTCTTTCTAGATCAATGGTTAAACCATCCTTAGATACAATGTCTCCTAATAATTTTCCTTGATTGGTAGCAAAGACACATTTTCTTGGGTTAAGGGATACCCCAAACTCTCTACACCTTGATAACACCTATCTTAAATGATCAACATGATCTTCTACACTATTTGAATATGTTGTTATATCATCAAGGTAAACCAATACAAACTTTTCAATCATGTTTTCGAAGACCATCTCCATTGCCTTCTGAAATGTAGCACCTACATTGGTTAGCCCAAATGACATCTTACAATAAGCATAGGTACCCCATTTGGTAGTGAATATAGTCTTGTACCTATCAGACTCTTTGACCAGCACTTGATTGTAGCCAAAAAATCCATCAAGAAATGAAAACCTCTTTGAACCACTAACCTTGAACAAAATCTACTTCATGGAAGGGAGAGGATGGTGATATTTAACGGAAGCTTGGTTAAGGTCCCTAAAATCCACACAATCTAATTTCTCCATTCTTCTTCCTAACAGGGACAAGGTTTGCTACCCATGACGAGTGCTTGATGGGGAAAATTATATTGGCCTCAATCAATTTGGATAGCTCTTTTCTCATTAAGGGTTCAATTTTGGGATTCATTGGCCTTTATTTTTGTCTTACTAGTTTGACACTGTCAATTAAATCTATGGTATGCTAAAATAACCTTGGGTTGAAACCCTTTAGATCATCATACATCCAGGAAAATATGTCATTAAATTCTTGACATAAATGAATAAAAATTTCTTGCTCAATCTCAGAACATACCTTCCCCATGTTTAAGGATTTTCCATCAGCAACCATGACTAGGGTGTGACCATCTTTGTCAGTAGCTAGGTTCACAACTTTGCCTCTTGCTTGGTCATCAAGATTAAAAAAAATCTCTAAGGTAATGATACCCTTGAGAATTTTTTTGGAACTAAGGTTAACGATTTGATCACCATACTGATCCTGCAGTCTTGACTGGTTTCTACCTAAAAATTCTACTTCATTCTACAAGAAGCTTACAATTTGTTCATCAAATTCAAACACTTGCCAATGGATGTTGTTGATAGGGATGGCGGGCCTTACTACCATCCTAATTTGTTTCTTCTTCCTCTCCTCAAGATTCCCTAGCACATCACAAGATGCACCTATTGTTGCAATCCTATCGGCATGTCTATTTTCTTTTCTAAGGATGCTTTGAATATTAAATGCATTGAAACCCTCAAGAAAATCCCATACCCTATGTTTATAAGACTTGATAAAATAGTTCTTAGTGATATTCTAATTTCTCACTTGATTAACCACCAACTCACTATCTCCATATACACTTAAGGCTTGAATTCCTCTTTTCTGAGAAAGTAGGAGACCCTAAATCAAGGATTCATACTGGGCCACATTATTAGTGAAACTAAACTAGAGCCTAAAGGAGAAGTAGCACCTTACTTGTGTAGGAGAAATCAACATCACGCTAGCCCCTGATCCATTCTTATTCCTTGATCCATAAAAGTACATACTCCATACTCCATTCATATCTTCTTTGGTCTCCACAAGAATGGGAACTAGGGCATCCTTCTCTAATATACAATATGTAGTGAGGCATTTCTCAAGGGTTTCTGACATAGGATCAAATCGATATACATTAGCCCATTCATCTAAGAGAAAATTAGGTATCTTAGCTAGGGAAGTAGTAGGCTCATTCATTATGCCATTTTCATCCATTTCTAGGATAGTGTAATTCATTTCGATGAGATTAGGGGTATAGGGTTCAGTATGATGGAGGGCTAGAGGCTCTACTCTGATTGAAGCTTCAGTCCCATATCTTGTTCTAAAAAACATATATGACCAATCAGAAGATATCTAACGACCAATTTGGCCAGTGAAGTCTCTTGACAGACAAATGGAAAAATGTGGCTTGACTTCAGTGACAAATATATCTTGAGTTATAGTACAAATAGGGCATGCATGTAGGGCCATTTCCACATTCTTAAGGATCCCTATAGTCTTGATATTACTACCATCCAACTATAACACATCCTTAACAATGGGCTCATTTTTCATTCCCAAAGCATCAACAACACACCTAGGCATTATTGAACTACTAGCCCCTAAATCCATCATGCAATTGTGGACTATTTTATTCCCTATAATTAAAGAAACATAAAATGGAGGGGGTCTAAACTTTTTATTTTTTTCTTCCTCCCTTGATGGCTATACTAGGCTTGTGGCACTTTCTATGCTGGGCGGTTGATCCTTTGGTACAATACTTTCCAATTCTTGTTGGAGTAACCTCTTTTGCATGGGTATAGTAGCAACAACATCCCACATGGAAATATTCACATTTGTCTTCTTCATTTGTTCTACCACACTGAATGGTGTAGTAGGTGCTTTGGTAGGAGCCGTGGGAGCTGTACTTGTAGGAGGTTGAGATGCGGCAACTTGAGGATCACTTACATCCTTTCTGCCATTATTTTGCCTTTGCTGCTAGAAGGTATTTGATTGATCATTTATTGCTTGCTCATGAGGTATTGCATTTAAAGTTGAGGCATGATTGGGAGGGGAAGGGGAAGCATCTTCAATAGCTCTTCTTTTGATCCTAGTGTTGTGAGCAATGGAATCCTGGTTTACATTACAATATTCCTCCACCTAATGATTCATAAAGGAGCAATCACCTTGTCCTTGCATATATTAGGCCTCTTTAAATTGGTCCTCCTTGTATGATTTTCCTACTACAAGCTCTTGGATGGTTAAAGCCAAGTAAGATTCATCCTTTTGACACATGCAACGAGCATAGTAGTAGTTACAGGAGGGACAAAAATCCTAATCTTGGGCCATGTTGTTTTGAGGGACTATGGCCCTACTTTGGTTTACATTTGAGGTTGAAGCATGGCTATTTTTCCTATTCTAATCAAAAGAATTGTTCCCATAATTCTAATTTGGGGACCTACCACTATTCAGAGTTTGATGTTGCAATTGGTGAGCCTTACTACCTTGAGTTTGTTTTCTTTCTAAAGTCACCACCTTGTTGCTCACTTTTTGCATCACAGAGAAGCTATCTTCTAGCTTCTTCTCTTGACCTTGCAATCTTTTATGTATGCTCAACATCATAGATTACATCATCTCCTTGATCTCATCTATCCCATTTGAATTAGTGGAAGCTTGAGGGACTAGAGCAAGGGATTGTGATGTGGAAGTTTTGGGAAGAGGAGCCATTGTTGGTCAATGATTTTGAACATCAGGGAAGAAAGGCATGGGAGGCCTTGGAGCTAGCTTACCTCCTTGTATAATGATATTTTTTGACTTTATTGCTATGTCATAAGCATTAGGTAGGGTATCTCCTCCCATAGTTTGGATTGTAGTGGAAATGTCACTATTAAAAGCTCTAAGGTAATGCAAGAAGGCATTACCAGGGGTAGGTTTTATTGAAGTAGGTATTATATCCCATGTCTTTTGAAATCTATAGTTGAAATCATTCATACATTCATGGGGGGCTCTTTTTATAGTAGTCATCTATTCTAAAAGCGACAAATGGTCACTTTTGTCTTCAAAGTGTTTACATAGTTCTACTCCTAATCCATCCTAATCTGTTTTAGAACCATGAGCCAAACCTCTATACCATTGTAGTGTTTTTCCTTTCAAGGATGAGGCTAGAAGCCTAATTGCAACATTATCATCTATAATAGCATGGATATTATAGACATTTGCAACTTCTTGAATGTGTTCTGAGGGAGAGATAGAAGTTTCACTAGTAAACTCTAGTATACTTTTGAGTGCAACTATTGGTATGTCATGTTTTTGGGCCAATAAAATAGGATTTCTACCATTAAAGGTGGCAAAAGTATGGGCTCTAGGTTGTGCCATATAGACAAGTGATCTATTGATATGTGCTGATGGCAATCTAGGTTGAGATCTAACAGTAGGAGCAGTAGAGATAGATCTTGCAGGTGTATTTGTTGCTATTGCACTCCTAATTGGTGATAGAGATACTCTAGTCTTCTTTCTTCTATGATTTGAAAATGAAAGCTCTTGGTACTGAAATTTACCTCTAGAAGATGCCCTTGTTTCAGCTTTGGGCATGAGCTACTACAACTTTTGTCTAGAACCAGATGTTTTTTGAAGCTCAGAGTTGCCAAGTACTTGAAGAATAAGCCTCTTGAAGGCTTGAATACCAAAGCTAGTACTATCTCCTCGATATTAACATTGAAATCTTCCTTTTAACACCAGTAGACTTGAAATTTTCTACATATTGTCCCACTAGGCGTGCCAAAAACTATTGTCACAAAGGTTTGCACCCTTGTCCAAAGTTTTTACCTAAGGACAACTTGTGAAACATGGAAACAACCTCCAAGCTATGGGACTTGAACTGTGAGGTTGAATCTCTGAAGAAGGCCAGCTTCCTTTACTATCAGGGTGCATCTAACTACTCTTGGAGGGGAAAAGGGAGAAGGAATACTTGAAAAGAAAATCTACCTACTCTAACCTAAGGGGGGTGATGCACCAAAATAGAGTGTTCAAACCAATCTTTTCCCATACATGTGCTATTCAACCATCATGACATCAAAAGATATACACATCTAGACTTGTTTTAATCTAACAACCACATGTAGATCAGAAAACCCAAATGAATGACACAAGGAAAGAAAGGATTCACTTATATACCATTCATAGGCCAAAAGAGATATAGTCATGCAAGATTGCAGATATCCACAAAACACCAATGAGAGGCAAATAGCTCTTGAACTTTACATCAATGGTTGGAGGAGATAAGGCAGAATGTCATATAGTTCAGAGGAAAAGGGAATTTACACATGAAATTGTAGAGAAATATCAGAGAAGTTAGAGAAGAGTGGACCCATATACCTGGTTAGCTAGATGGACCAATGACATGCTTTTTTCATACTCTAACTCACCTGACAACGGCCATGGAAGATGAGCTATTATTACCTTCTGAGAAAGGTAGGCCTATGATGTCACACTATGCCATGTGTCGCAAGGGTGCATACCCACATTATTTTATCTCCATGCATCTTTATATTGCAGGAATGTGCCAGCCATTGATTCTTGAAGATCTAATGATGGAAGGTACAATTGGGAACATGTGATGTCATGGGACAAGTGTCACCAAGGTGTTTGCCTACATTGTTAGGAAGTCTGACAAAAAAAACAATGCGAGAAAGTGGGCGCCAATCAAATTGCCAACTCACCCTACCACATTGTCTACCCTATCTGCAATGGCTCAAAGAAGATGGACCCACCTGCCATGCGGTTGAAAAGTGCTTCCCCACAATGTTAGGAAATTTGACAGAACTCAAAATGAAGGAAAGCTAACACCAATAGAATTTCCAGCTCAGCTAGTAGCTCTCCCTTCTATGGCCCACAAGAATAACAAGGACCCACCAATCCACATGTTGCAAATGGGCTTTCCCACATTACATAAAGGTAATGCATTTTCAAAATGTAGTAAGCACCCACCATAGATCTGTGCAAGATCTGATGATGCAGAAAGTTGTGGGGAAGTAAAATAAATTAGGAAATAAAGAAATACCATAAGGTTTTATCATTTTTTTTTTGATATTTCCTAGGCATTAAAAATAATACTTAAATATGGAAGATGATCGTTGGATGGGCTCAAATGTCTAGATTCAAATTTTGGTAGGGCAAAATAGGTAACAAACCCTTGATTAGAGGAAAAACCCTAGTGGGAATGATGCCCATAAGATGATGTACTAATATAAATATTCCTTGTTAGAGGATGGACCTAGTTAGGATTCTATTACAAAATTTAGTATAATGAGTCCTTATTAGGAGACTTTGAATCCCTATTAGGAGATTCCAACCCTATTAGGAGTTGTGGTATAATGTATACAAGAAGAACCCACTACCCAAACATGCATTGTCAACTACAAGAAGAGGTCACTACTCAAACAAGTAATTTACTATTATCGTCTTCTTTCCTTTGTTCTTTCCTCTATCTTTTCAACCATAACAATCACTATTAGACCTTGTAGACTAGGTCACAAACCTTGGATCCAAATATCAAACCTTGGATCACTCAGCAAAACCTTAGCAATGAAGTTTCCTTCACTTCTACACTACTCTACTCAACTTTGCATTCTACACTCTCTGCTACTTATCATCGATCATAAAGTCATATCATCACATTCCATGATAAAGACAAATTTCCTTCCTCTATACTGAGTCCATAAAAAAATTCCCTAAGTCATCTATTATACCTTCTCAATTAATTATTATAGGACCACATTAAGAACATGTTACATGTAGCAATAACATTAATCTTCTACCTTACATCTTGAATAAATTTCCACACATGCAATATTATGATGAGTGAGCTTAGCCATGTCATCCTCAACATTTATTCTCTACATCCTCAACTTTTATCCTCAAGATATCAAATCTGCTAAGAGATATAACAAGTTTATTGAAATATGCCTCTGTAAACTCTATCTCAGAATAAACATCACCAAAACTAACATAACTTCTTCTATACTTATCCTTTCTTCTTCCAACATTAACTACATATACGAAATATTTAGAAGTATCTCCCATAACCTTGGGTGGTTATAATGCTCAACTAGTCATCTATACCAACTTGATATTTCCACTGTTCTCCTTCAGATACCACATAAAACTTTCTATGTTGATAGCAAACTTGCTATGTTGACATCAATGACAAACTTAGTCATGAATGTAACATATCATCATATTAGTACACCCCCATAAGAATATCATCAGCATTCATGCTTCCAGCCAATCTTCCAACATTCTTCCAAATCTTCCAATAATCTCCCCCTTTGGCATTGATTGCAACATAGATGAAAAACATCTAGTTCCACAAATACCAATACAAGACTATTCATCTTCAAATCCTCTTCATCAATCATTCTCCCTAATCTCTATACCAAACTATCATTCCACATATTATGCTTATGTCAAACTTCTCCCCTTGGCATAATGTTTTTCATGCCAAACTTCTCCCCCATTGACATCAATGTCAAAGGTAACCAATTCCACTACATCAAACTCTACAACAACTGACTAGCTCAAGTGTCAAAATAAACTATTCAAAACAACATCAACAAGAGTCCTAGATGACTCTATCCATAAAAAATACTCCCCATGTAGGAAGCATCAGCATTTAGTCCAAACAAACAATGGTGCTTTATTACCCTAGATTGATGCACTCTTGCATCTTCCACTCTGATGTAGAAAGGGGCATAACCCCAAGCATACCTTACAAATATTTAGAAGTCTCTTTGGGAAGAGGCTTACTAAATATATCTACAATTTTTTCTTTAGTGCTCACATACTTCAATCTAATTTCATTTTCTACAACTTTTTCTCTCAACATATTATACTAAATAGAAATGTGCTTAGTCCTCAAATGCAACACTAGATTCTTTGACATATTTATTGTACTTGTGTTGTCACAATGTATAACAATAGGTTCACTAATTTCTATCCTTATATCTTTTAGAATCTACTTCATCCAAATAAATTGATTGCAATTATTTGCTACTACAACATAGTCTACTTTTTCTATACTTTGAGATGTACAATCTTGCTTCTTTCTTAACTAAGAAACCAATCTTCCTCCAAGAAAGAAAGCTCCTTCACTAGTGCTCTTTCTATCATCCATATTGCTTGCCAAATCTGCATTGGTATGAGTAAAATCATTATATTTGTCATACCATAATCCAAATTTAGATGTTTAATTTAGATATCTAAATATGCTTTTGACCACTACATAATGTGCTTCTCTAGTATCAACCTAGAATCTTGCAACAATTCCAACTACATTTATTATAATCGAACTTGTTTGAGTTAGATATTACAATCCTCTGATCATAGATCTGTACTTCTTCTAATCAATATTAGGTGTCTCATCTTTTGTAGATAGCTTATGTCTAATTACCATAGGTCTTCCAATGAGTTTTCATGTTTCCAAACCAAACTTTTTCAATAAATCCTTTAAGCACTTAGTCTGACAAATAAAGATTCCTTCTTTATTCTATATGATCTACAATCCTAGGAAATATTTCATCTCTCCTATCATACTCATTTCAAATTCTTTCTTCATTTCTTCTACAAACTTCTTATTTTCTTCATCATTTCCTCCAAATATAATGTCATCAACAAATATTACCAAAATCATCCAACCATCATCAGTTTCTTTCTAATATAGATTACTATCTGCCATACCTTTTCTATATCCAAGTTTTGTTAAAAAAATTTCCAACCTTGCATACCAAGTTCTAGGTGCTTGATTCAATCCATACAATGATTTCCTTAATCTACATACTATGTCCTTGTCATCTATCAAAGGATATCCTTTAGGCTACTCAATGTATACCTCTTCTTCAAGTTCTTCATTTAGAATTGCTAACTTGACATCCATCTGATATACTTTAAATTTCTTCTGTGCTACATAGGCTAAGAATAATCTTACTACTTCTATTCTAGCCATTGGAGCATAAGATTCTTCATAATCTATTTCTTCTTGTTATGAATAACCTTTACATACCAATCTTGCTTTGTTTCTTACTTCTCCTTGCTCATTCATCTTTTTCCTAAATACTCATTCAGTTCCTATCACATTCTTGTTTGCTAGTCTAGAGACCAATTCCCCTATCTCATTATTTTCTATCTAATCTGATTCATCTTTCATAGCTTGCTTCCAATAGTCATATTTACATGCTTCATCTATATTCTTAGGTTCAACATGATATCAAGCATAGTTATTCATTTACTCTGCTTCTTGTCATCACACCTTTGTCTTTGCTTCCAATGATCTATTCAAATGGGTGATTCGTTATCATGTTCTTTCCTAGAGTAGGAGTTGCTATCTCAACTCTTGGCTCTATTGAAGGTTATGAGCTTTTTTCCTACCTTGGCTCTCCTTCTCTAGGAACAAAGCTCATAACCAAAGTAAATAGAAACCATAATAAGATACACATAGACAACTACACTAGATATGTTGACTAGGGAAACCCTTGATTAGAGGGAAAACCCTGGTGAGAATGATGTCCATAAGATGATGTACTAATATAAATATTCCTTGTTAGAGAATGGACCTTGTTAGGATTCTATTACAAAATTTAGTACAATTAGTCCCTATTAGGAGTTATGGTATAATGTATGCAAGAAGAGCCCACTACCCAAACATGCAATTTCAACTACAAGAAGATCTCACTACTCAAACAAGTAATTTACTATTATCTTCTTCTTTCCTTTGTTCTTTCCTTCACATAGTCAACAAGACCAATCACTGTCACACCTTGTCGACTAAGTCATGAATCTTAGATCCAATTATCAAACCTTAGATCACTTAGCAAAACCTCAACATTTAAGTTTCCTTTACTTTCATACTGCTCTACTCAACTTCAAATTGCACACTCTCTGTTGCTTATCATCAATCATAAAGTCATAGCATTACATTCCATGATAAAGGAAAATTTCCTCCCTTTATACCAAGTCTATAAAATAATTCCTTAAGTCAGTTGTTAGACATTCTCAATTAATTATTATAGGACCACATTAAGAACAAGTTACACTTAGCAATAACATTAATCTTCCACCTTGAAACTTGAATAACTTTCCATACACACAATATTATGATGAGAAAACTTAGCCATGCCATCCTCAACATGTCTTCTCCATGTCCTCAACCTCAATCCTCAATATATCAACTATGTTAAGAGATATAAAAAATTTACTAGAACACACCTTTGTAAACTCTATCTTAGAACAAACATCATCGAAACTAACATAACTTCTTCTAGACTTATCCTTTCTTCTTCTAAAATTAACTACATTTACCAAATACTTAGGAGTATCTCCCATAAGCTTGGGTGGTTATAATTCTCAACTAGCTATCCATACCAACTTGATCTTTCTATTGTTCTTCTGTCAAATACCACAGAAAACTTGCTATGTTGACATCAATGACAAACTTAGACATGAATGTAACATATCATCATAGTAGTACTCCCCCATAGAAATATCAACAATATTCATGCTTCCAACCAATCTTCCAACAGTCTTCCAAATATTCCAACATAGTTGAGGCCTAAACAAGAAGTTGTTGATAAGGAAGGAAAGAAAATAGATCTACCTAAAGAAGTGCAAGAAATTATTGAAGAATACAAGGACATTGTTAGTGATGGACAACCTGCTACCCTACCTTCCAAGAGACATGTTAGCCATTAAATTGAATTCATTCTAGGAGCCACCCTTCCTAAACAAGTTGCCTATAAAATAACCCCTCAACAAAATGAGGAGATTGCTAAGCAAATCCAAGAACTCTTTGACCAAGGACTAATTAGGAAAACTATAAGCCCTTGTGTTATTCCTATTGTTTAAGCACCTAAAAAGAGGGGAACTTGGAGACTTTGTACTGATTCAAGAGCCATAAATAGGATCACCATTAGGTATGGGCTCCCAATACCTAGTATTTAAAACCTAATGGATTGCTTAGGGGAAGAAAGGTACTTTACTAAGATAGATCTAAAATATGACTATCACCAAATTAGGATAAGGGAAGGGGATGAATGGAAAAAAACCTTCCAAACCACATAAGGTTCATATATGCTCCATGTAATTTCATGAAGCTTATGAATGAGGTGTTCAATGACTACATTGGTAAGTGTTAGATTGCGGTGATTGATCAAGAAAGTATTGTACATACTTCATAAATTCTTTATACTTCATAAATTTTGTGGGCCCTATTTTATTAGGATTTTGGGCTGACATGTAATTATTAATTATAACCCTGAAGTGGTAAAAATACTTATATAAAAGGGCTTAGGGTTAGGGATTGTTTTCATTGTTGTGATATAAAAATTGGTTCTTGAGGTGGTACTGAGCTGTAAGGGATTATAAATTGTAATTAGGTTGTAATTATTTGATCGTAATAATGTAGGACTTATTATTTAGTGGATGTAGCCTAGGGATTGGGTGAACCACATTAAATGTTGGTGTCTTGTGTTCTTTTCAATGTGATCTATTATTTTTTAATATTGTTTTTATCTGCATGTAATTGTTAATTTTGTCTGTGGTTTAATCCTAACAAGTGGTATCAGAGCCAGGTTGTTCTTTTAGTTATCCTCTATAGGAAAATCTCACGATTGAGTGGGAGTCTCATAGTTGAGTGGGAGAAATGGTAGATGAGTGTAAGCTGGGGGTTGAAATGTTTAATGGGCATAACTTTTAGTTATGGAAGGTGAAAATGGAAGATTATCTTTATCAAAAGGATTTATGGAAGCCGTTGGAAGGAAAAACCAAGAACTAGTGATCTATGTCAAATGACAACTATAATCTTTTGGATAGAAAGGAACTTGGAAGTATTCAATTATGCCTAGCACCATCAATAGAATTTGATATTACAAAAGAAAAGACAACAGAAGAGTTGATGTAAACCCTAACAAAATTGTATGAAAAGCCCTTCGCTTCAAACAAAGTATTTCTCATGAAGCATTTATTTAATATAAAAATGATAGAAGGTGGATCTATTGCAGATGATTTAAATGAGTTTAATACTATTACTAGTTAGTTATCTTCTATGGGTATCAATTTTGATGAAGAAATTAGGGCTCTCTCAATTTTGTGTTCTTTGGCTAAAAGTTGGAATGGCTTGGTAATGGCTGTAAAATAATTCCATTCTTAGATCTAGTACCTTAAAATATGATGATGTAATTGGTGTTATTTTGAGTGAGGAAACTCATAGGAAAACCTGAGGTGGATCTACATCAAGAAGTGCTTTGAATGCAAAAGTCAAGATAGAATGAGTAAGAGAGGAAGTATTTTCAAAAATTGTGAGAAATCAAGAGGAAAATCAAAGGGGAGGAGGTCTCAATCAACAAGACTGAACAATTGTTGGTACTGTGGGAAACTAGGGCATAAAAAAAAATATTGTTGGACTCAAAAGAAAAAAGAAGGAGATAAACCAGATGGAGACAAGGAGGAAAATATGGTAAGTAACAAATCCAAAGAGGATGATTTGCTTCTATCTGTAGAAAGTGTTGACGATTCATGGGTTTTAGTTCTAGTACTTCATTTCATGCTACACCTCATAGAGGTTATTTTATTGATTATGTTTAAAGGGATTTTGGACTTGTTTATTTGGGGGATAATGAACCCTATTAGATTGTTGGAAAGGAAAAAGTTAAGATTACATTGTAGAATGAGAATCATTGGCTACTACATGAGGTAAGACATGTTCCAAAGTTGAGTAGGAATTTAATTTCAATAAGGAAATTTGATGATGAGGGTTGTGTAGTTACTTTTAATGATAAAAATTGGAAGGTTTCAAAAGGTTCCCTTGTAGTAGAAAAAGGTGTGAAAGTAGGTACTTATATCTTTGTTCCTTCTACTTTAATTGTTTTAGAGAAAAATGAATGTTTAGGAATAGTTGTTGCAGTTGAGCAGGGAGAACAAATAGTTATTGTAGATTCTGATATAGCACTGTGGTACAATAGACTTGGGCATATCAGTGAGAAATGTATAAAAGTAATTCATTCAAAGAAAGTTTTACCAAGTTTTAAATGTGTTAATATGGATTTCTATAAAATTTGTGTGTATGGAAAACAAAAGAGAGTGAGTTTTGTGAAGACTGGAAAGGAAAATAAAAAGGAGAAATTAGAGCTTGTGCATACCAATGTTTGAGGACTAGCTTAGGTATATTCCCTTGATGGCTCTCATTATTATGTTACATTCATTGATGATGCAACAAGAAAAGTATGGTTTTATTTCCTTAGACAGAAATCTTATGAATTTCAAACTTTTAAGAAATGAAAATGCTTGGTTGAAAATAAGACTAGTTAGAAATTAAAATGTCTCAGATCTAATATTAGTGGTGAGTATTATAGTCATGAATTTGAAGATTATTTCTCCACTAATGGTATTTGTAGATAGAAAATTGTTCCAAGGACTCCATAGGAAAATGTTGTGGTTAAATGCATGAACAAGACTATAATAGAGCATGCAAGGAGCATGAGGTTGCATGGTAGGTTGCCTTTACACATGTGGATAGAGGCTATCAATACTACTATATATTTGATTAATATAGGTCTCTCTACTCTGGGTTGTGGTATTCCAGAGGAAGCATTGACTAGTAAGAAGGTGAGTTATTCTTTTCTCAAAACCTTCAGTTGTGAAGCATTTTCTAACATAGATTCTGAAAATAGAACTAAGATGGAAGCTAAATCAATGAAATGTGTATTTGTTGGATATGCCATTACTAAATTTGGTTATAGGCTTTGGGATTTTGAAAATCATAAAATTGTAAGAAGCAAGGATGTTATATTCAATGAGAAAGTGTTGTACAAAGATTTTTTGTAGCAACATGAGAAGAAAGATGATGACTATGTAGAGTTGGATGATACTCCAAAAGATGATGTTCTAGCCATTCCTCATGATGTGCAATAGCTGCAAAAATAAATACCACACACACCAATGAATTTTAGATGGTCAACAAGGCTAATTAGACCTCCAAAAATATATTCTCCCTCTTTGTATTCTATTTTACGAATAGATGCTGGTGAACTTGAATGTTATGATGAAGCTCTACAAGTGGATAGTAAGATTCAGTGGGAGTCTGTAATGAAAGATGAAATGGACTCTTTTTATAAAAAATAAGACATAAGAGTTATGTAATTTTCTTGTAGGTAAAAGGGATTTATAGAATAAGTGGGTTTATAAGTTAAAAGAAGAGGATGGAGGTAAGAAAATATTTAAAGCTAGGTTAGTTGTAAAAGGATTTGCATAGAAAAAGAGAATTGATTTTGATGATATATTTACTCCTGTTGTTAAGATGACTTCTATCCTTACTATTTTAAGTATTGTGGCTACTAAAGATTTTTATTTAGAGTAGTTTGATGTTAAAATAGCCTTCCTTCATGGTGATTTGGATGAAGAGATATATATATATGGCTTAGCCATAGGGATTTGAGGTCAAAGGTAAGAACTTAGTGTGCAAATTGAAGAAAAGTTTATATGGCTTGAAGCAAGCACCTCGGCAATGGCATATGAAATTTTATAGTTTTATGCATGAGTATGGATATATTAGGTGTCATTTAGATCATTGTGTTTACTTTAAGAGGATGGATGGTGATAGCTACATTATTTTATGTTTATATTTTGATGATATGCTTTTAGTTGGATCTAACATGGATCAGATTAAGGGGCTATACTAGTTAGCACATGAATTTTCTATGAAGGATATGGAGGCAGTTACAAAAATCCTTGGAATGAAAATTTTTAGTTATAAGAAGAATAGGAAATTGATGCTATCTCAGGCTGATTATGTTGAGAAGGTGTTGCAACATTTCTCTATGAAGAATGCTAAAGCTATCAAGACACCTTTCGTTGGTCATTTGAAGTTAACTAAGAGATGTGTCCCAAGATACAAGAAGAGTAGGAGAAGATGTCAAAGGTACCCTATGCTTCAGCTATAGGAAGCTTGATGTATGCTATATTATGTAAAAGGCCAGATATTACATATGTAGTGGGAGTCATTAATAGGTATATGAGTCATCCAGGAATTTAGCATTGGAATGTAGTTAAATGGATTCTCAAATATTTGAGAGGAGCATCCAATAAGTGTTTACACTTTGGGGGCTCTAATACTAATTTATAGAGCTATGTTGACTCAGATTTGGTAGGGGATATTGATACTAGGAAAAGTACTATAGGTTATGTATTTACTATTAGTAGGGCAACTGCGAGCTAGGTTTCTTGGTTATAGAAGGTTAATGCTTTATCCACTATAGAGGTAGAGTATGTTGCTACTACAGAGGTAGCTAAGGAGATGATATGGCTTCAATTCATCTTGGAAGAATTAGGACATCCTCAAAAGGATAATTATTTATTTACAGATAGTTAGAGTGTCATTAATCTTGCAAAGAATTCAGCTCTACATTCAAAGACTAAACACATGCAGTTGTAGTACCATTTCATTTGGTCAGTTTTGGATGATAGACAATTAAAGTTAGACAAGATACATATAAATGAAAATCTAGAAAATATGTTTACAAAGGTAGTAACAAGGGAGAAGGTGAATTCCTCTTCAGCTTTGGTTGGTCTTCTAGACTAAACATGAATACAAGAACATCAGAGTCTAGGGTGGTTTGATCTAGTGGGAGCCTTGTGGAGTAGTGGCATAGCTATAGGATCAATCTCCAAGTGGGAGATTGTTTTTTAGTGTGGAGCCTAATCATTCCCCAAGTGGGAGATTGTTAGATTGTGCTAACTAATTAGGAAAGTACTATATATAAAAAATTGGGCCCTATTTTATCAAGATTTTGGGCCGACATGTAATTGTTAACTATAAACCTAAAGTGGTAAAAATACTTGTATAAAAGGTCTTAGGGTTAGCTATTGTTTTCATTGTTGTGATGCAAAAATTGGTTCTTGTGACACTATTGAGCTTTAAGGGATTATAGATTGTAATCATCTTGCAATCACTGGATTGTAATAATATCAGACTTGTTGTTTAGTGGATATAACTTAGGGATTGGGTGAACCATGTTAAATCTTGGTGTCTTGTGTTCTTTCTGTGTGATCTATTATTTTTTGATATTGTTTATATTTGCATGCAATTGTTATTTATGTATATGGTTTGATCCTAATGGTATGTTTGGTGTTGCCTATTTAGATGAAATTTTGATTTTCATTAAAAAAAAGGAGCATGTCAAACATTTGAAAAAAAAAAATTTAAGAAATTGGATGAATAAAATCTAATGATAAATTTGGAGAAGTATAACTTCATGAAGAAGGAGCCAGTGTACCTTGGGTTTTTTTTTTCTCAAAGGAAGCTTAAGATGGATCAAAGTAAGGTGGATGCCATCCTAAACAAGCCAACTCCTAAAGTTGTACTAGAGGCAATAAGTTTTCATGGTTTGGCCCAATATTATAGAAATTTTATCAAACATTTCATTGCTATTTTTACTCCTATGTTAGAAACTATTAAAAGTGGACTAAAGAAAAAGTTTCATTGGACTCAAGAAAATCATGGGTTTGAGAAACTCAAAAAGAGGATAGCTACTCAACCCATACTTGTTCTACCTAGTTTTGACAAGCTCTTTACAATGGAGTGTAATGCTAGCAATGTGGAAATTGGGGTAGTCCTAAGCCAAGAAGGAAGACCAATGGCTTTTCATAGTGAGAAGCTAAATGATGCAAAGAGGAAGTACTCTTCCCATGACTTGGATTTGTATGCTCTAGTCCAAGCTTTAAGGAAGTGGAGGTATTACTTTCTTCTAAAGGAGTTTGTGGTGTATTTTGATAATCAATCCCTTAGTTTCCTTAACTCCCAAGACAAACTTGATAGCAAGAACATGAAATGGGTAGAATATCTATAAGCCTACACTTTTAACATCAAGTAAAAGAAAAGAGTGAAGAATAAGGTAGTTGATGGCCTAAGTAGGAGACTCCTAATAATGCAAGAGGTTAAATTGCAAAGCATTGGGATTGGTAGCTTCAAGGACCTATATGTTGATGATGAATATTTTGCAAACATTTATAATGTATGCAAGGAGTATAAGAATAATTTCCATGGTGAGTTTTAATAATACACTTTGAAAAATGATTTGTTGTTTAGGGGTAGTCAGCTATGTATTCCTAGGGGAACAATGAGGGATAATTTGGTTCAAGAAAAGCACAATGAGGCACTTAGTGGTCATTTTTGAATCCATAAGACACAAGAATTAGTTAATGGCTTCTACTTTTGGCCTAAAATAAATAGGGATATCACACAATATGTAGAGTATCGTGTGCTATGCCAAAAAGAAAAGGGTGCATCTTCCAATTTAGGTCTTTATCAACCCCTTCCAATTCCTAGCAAGCCATGAGAGTGCTTAAGTATGGAATTTATGGTAAGATTGTCAAGGACTAAGTAAGGGTTTAACAAAATTTATACTATAGTGGATAGATTTAGAATGATGGGGAAACAACCCAACAACCAGAATAGACACAATAGAAAGGGGGAATTATATTAACTGATAAAATAAGCTGGTACAAACAGTGCAGAGAAAATAAACTCAAAACATGCCCTGCGGGCTTACAATAACATAAATCTGGAGAATATTTCTCCTTTTAGCACCTCCTCTCAAGCTCCAATCCGAACTGCCTTTTACAATGCCAAAAATCTCCTTAAATAGACCCCGGAGGGTTAAGGACTAGGAGTACATTCTAGAAAGTGCTAGTAAGCATCCACCGACAAAATGGAAGGTTCCAGAAGCTGCGTTAGAAGTCGGTGCAAATCTAGAAGAATCCAGAAACGGTAGCCGAACTTCCGGGAGGCATAACTTTTGAACCGTAACTCCGATTGACGAATCGTTTACATTTTCGGAAAGCTCTCAAAGCGCTCTATAGCCCTATGGAGGAGCTTTGCTCATCCCCCATTTTTTGGCCCTTTTTGAGGTCATTTAATGCCCCAAACCTGACTTTGAAGCATTCTTAGGGGGTCTCCAAAACCCAAAAAACTGCAATAACTTTCAAACCGTGGGGCCTTTTGACCTGATTCTTTTTCTGGAATGCTCTAAATCTCGATTACATTCATCTGGCCAAGTCACACCTTCTAGGTCACCAAAATGATGGTCAAATTGCATGCTCCTATTTTTTTGAGATTTTTAAATGCACTGATAGTTGAACTATGAGAGTTGGAACCTTTATTTGAGCCAAATGGGTATCCAAAAATGCAAAGACATAAAATAGAAACTAAGTCTAAGTACATTTTTTTGGGTGACACAGGATTGCCCTTATACCTCTGGATGCTCCTGCATCAGACACCCAGGGTAGATTGAAAAGTGACCCTGTCACTTTATGGATGGTAGAGGAAATCCCAAATGAGAAACCTCAACTGCTGAAATCCAAGTCGAGTCCTCAATTGGTCATCCTTTCCATTTGACCAAATACTCTTCATACTGCCTGTTTCTGGTACTCCTACCCACACGATGATCTAGAATGTCTTCTATCTCCTCCTTCTTAGAAGCAGGAATTGGACATGGCTCTAAAACCAGATCCTCATCAGCACCATCATCATGATACTCTGTCAAATCTGCAATGTTGAAAATGGGAGAAATGTGAATACCATCTGGCAGCTCCACCTCATATGCATTTCCTGAGTTATGTTTCTTCAAAATTTTGCAAGGGCCAAATTTCTTCATTTTCAGCTTGTTGTAAGTACCAACTGGAAATCTTTCTTTTCGTAAGTGTACCATGACAAGATCTCCTACTTGGAATTCCTTATGTCTTCTCCTTGCATCAGCCCTAGCTTTATACTCTTGATTCATCTTGATAATGTGTGCTTGAGCCTCCTCATGTAGACGCTTGATGTGTTCAGCAAATTCCTCAGCTTCAGCACTTGTTCTCTCCCCTTGTTCTAGCTTCCTCAATTCTGGTGCAGTCCTTGGGCTATTTCCATATACAATTTGAAATGGTGATTTTCCAGTACTCTTATTTACAGAGTTATTATAAGCAAACTCTGCCTGTGGTAGAATCAAATCCCATCCCTTGGGCTTATCTCCAACTAAACATCTCAGCAAATTGCCCAGACTTCTATTTACCACTTCTGTTTGGCCATCAGTCTGTGGGTGATGCGTGGAACTAAATTTCAAGTCTGTTCTCAACTTCTTCCACAATGTCCTCCAAAAATACCCCACAAATTTAGTATCTCGGTCAGAAACTATACTCCTTGGAAGACCATGTAGTCTTACCACCTCTTTGAAAAACAAGTCTGCAATATGGACAGCATCATGAGTTTTGTGGCATGGAATGAAATGTGCCATTTTGGAGAACCTATCAACCACCACAAATACTGAGTCATTACCCCTTTGTGTCCTTGGCAATCCAAGAACAAAATCCATACTTATGTCCTCCCATGGCCTTGATGGAACAGGCAATGGCTGATATAGGCCAGTATTTTGACTAAACCCCTTGGCAACTTGACAAACCTGGCAACTCTGTACAAACTTCTTCACATCCTGTGTAATTTGAGGCCAAAAATAATGTTCTCTAAGAATGGAAATGGTCTTATCCCGACCAAAATGTCCTGCCATCCCTCCACTGTGTTTCTCCTTAATCAGATTTTCCCTCATGGAACTCCTTGGAATGCACAATTGACTACCTTTGAACAACATGCCATCCTGAATCAAATAGTCTAACCACTTGGTTCTATCTACAGCCACAGGTTCTTTACAAGCTTTCCATGCTTCAGCAAAATCAGGATCCTCGTGGTACAAATTCTTGAGTTCTTCAAACCCAACTACTTCAACCTGCATTGTTGTAAGCAACAACTGTCTCCTACTTAATGCATCTGCAACCCTGTTAGATTTTCCACTTCTATGCTTCAACACAAATGTATAACTCTGCAAGAATTCTACCCACTTCATATGCCTCTGATTCAATTTACCTTGGCTATTTAGGTACTGTAATGCCTGATGATCAGTATACAAAACAAATTCCTTTGGCAATAAATAATGCCTCCATTTCTTTAAGGCTTGAACTATTGCATAGAACTCTTGATCATAAACAGAATACTTCTTCTTTGCATCATTCAATTTTTCACTAAAATATGCAATAGGCTTACCTTCTTGGCTTAATACAGCCCCAATAGCGCTACCACTAGCATCACAATCCACCTGGAATACTTTTCTAAAATTTGTAAGTGCCAACATAGGCTGTTCAGTCACCTTCTTCTTTAGCAATTCAAAACTTCTCGCGGCTGCTGCAGTCCATTTGAACTCTTTTCTATCCCCTCTTATTGTATCAGTTAGAGGTGCACATATGCCACTGAAATTCTTAATAAACTTTCTGTAAAAACTAACCAGACCATGAAATGATCTTACCTCCATAGCAGACCTTGGAGTAGGCCATTCCAAGATGGCTTTTACCTTCTCTGGATCCATTTTGAGACCTTCAGGTGATATAACAAATCCCAAATAGACTAACTCCCTTTTTGCAAAGACACACTTCTTTAGATTAATTAACAATTTCTCTTCTCTTAGCCTTTCAAAGACACTACAAATATGTAGTAAATGTTCGTCCAAAGTCCTGCTGAAAATTAAAATATCATCCAAATAGACAATAACAAATTTTCCCAAGAACTTCTTAAGTACCTCATTCATGAGCCGCATGAAGGTGCTTGGGGCATTTGTCAATCCAAAGGGCATGACTAACCATTCATAAAGACCCTCCTTGGTCTTGAAGGCTGTTTTCCACTCATCTCCTTCTCGAATTTGTATATGATGATAGCCACTCTTCAGATCTATCTTTGTGAAATACTGAGCTCCACTCAAGCAGTCCATACGATCATCCATCCTTGGTAAAGGAAACCGGTACTTGATGGTTATCCTATTTATAGCTCGAGAATCTGTACACATCCTCCACTCTCCATCCTTCTTTGGTGCGAGTACTGTAGGTACTGCACATGGACTCAGGCTCTCTCGAATCAAGCCCTTCCTCAACAGCTCCTGAACCTGTCTATTTAGCTCCTCTGTTTCAGTAGGAGTCATCCTGTGAGCAGCCTTGTTAGGAAAACTAGCTCCTGGAATCAGATCTATCTGGTGACTGATTTGCCTCACTGGTGGCAATCCATCTAGAACGTTATCAGAGATAATATCTCCAAATTCCCCTAGTAAATCTGAAACTTCAAATGGTATTTCACTACTACCTTCTTTATCTTTTCTAGGAATCAAAGCATAGCACATACGCTGATGTTTCATACCATCTAAAAACTTCCTTCCATCAACAAGACAAATCCTAGCACTGCTACATACCTTTTCACCTTCCTTTTTCATGGGCTTCAATTTGTGGTGAACTCCATCCTTTGTCAGAGAGTATGTGTTTGCATGCCCATCATGTATTGCATGTCTATCAAACTGCCATGGTCTACCCAACAATAGATGGCAAACATCCATCGAAATAACATCACAGAGAACTTCATCATGGTAACTCCCAATTTTGAATTTTACTAAACATTGTTCACTTACCAGGACCTTATGATCATCTTTTACCCAAGAAATCCGATAGGGCTGGGGATGTTTCTCCCTCTTGAGCTTCAGCTTAGAGACCATCTCTTCGGATACCAAGTTATCAGTGCTACCACCATCAATGATCACATCACAACATTTATCCTCACACTTGCATCTGGTACGGAACAAGCTCCTTCGTTGTCCTGGTTCATTTTCACCACTTAGTAGGACTCTTTCATTTACCAAGGTCTCTCCTCTTTCTGCATCCTCTGAATGTGATGATTGTGCATCCTCATCCACATGAGCAACCCTAGCTTGGCCCTCAGCTCTCCTATCTATCCTTCCTTGTCTTTGAGGGCATTCAAAGGCACGATGACCTTCTTCATTGCAATGGAAATAGGTACCACGGAAGCCTCCTCTTCCTTGCCCACGTCCTCTACCTCTTCCTCTTTGATTTCCAAAGTCTTGATCACGGAAGCGGTTGAAACCCTCATTCCTCTGGTTCCTACTAGTACCCTCATCTTCATTTTTCTTTTGAGTTTCATTGCGGCCTCCAGATGATCTACCGCTTCCCCTTCCTCCTTGACCGCGCCCTCTTTGTTTTCCTTCAAACCTTTTACTCAGCTTCTCTTCAACTCATAGGGCAAACTGGTATGCTTCTTCAACGCTGGTCATTCTTACCAGACTTAATTCCTCCTGGATGCTAGGTCGTAACCCACTAATATAATGAGCAACCTTCTCCTTATTTGCTTCTGCATGCCCCGCTCTAATCAGGAGTTGGTAAAACTCCTCTGTATATTCTTGGACTGATCTTCCTGCTTGCTTTAACCCATGCATCTTCTTAAACAGATCAAGCTCATAGTCCACAGGAATGAACTGCTTCTTCAATTTGTCCACCATGCGATCCCATCTTGTGATCTTCTCCTTTCCTCTTCTAAGTCTTTCTAGTTGAACCTCTTGCCACCAGATTTTGGCATGGCCTTTTAGTTTGGCCTTTGCAAACTTAACCCTATCTGGGTCCCTTATATCCTCATACTCAAAGTATTCGTCCAGTTCATTGATCCAATCGATCAACTCATCTGGTTTCAAATTTCCCGAAAATATACCCACTTCAATTGTAGGTCTTTTCCCAAACCTAGAAATGGCCCTAAAAAGCCTTTCCTCTACAGGATTCAAAACTTCCCCGTCAACTTCCATTACTTCCTCTTCATTGTCATCCTCACTATTGTCATCTGCGGCAATATTTGCTCCTCTACGAAGCTCCTCTTGCAATGCTTGTAACTGTCTCTGGAGGGCTCTAGCCTCCTCAGGATCAACAGCTCTGGCCCTTCCACCACACTCTCTTCATGGAGGCATCTTCTAACTCGAACCCACAACCACACAGTCCTGGTGCAAACTGCCTCACAGTCGGCGCTCTGTCTACACACTCAGGAAAACCCGCTCTGATACCACTTGATGGGAACACAACCCAACAACCAGAATAGACACAATAGAAAAGGGGGAATTATATTAACTGATAAAATAAGCTGGTACAAATAGTGCAGAGAAAATAAACTCAAAACATGCCCTACGGGCTTACAATAACATAAATCTGGAGAATATTTCTCCTTTTAGCACCTCCTCTCAAGCTCCAATCCGAACTGCCTTTTACAATGCCAAAAATCTCCTTAAATAGACCCCAGAGGGTTAAGGACTAGGAGTACATTCTAGAAAGTGCTAGTAAGCATCCACCGACAAAATGGAAGGTTCCAGAAGCTGCGTTAGAAGTCGGTGCAAATCTAGAAGAATCCAGAAACGGTAGCCGAACTTCCGGGAGGCATAACTTTTGAACCGTAACTCCGATTGACGAACCGTTTACATTTTTGGAAAGCTCTCAAAGCACTCTATAGCCCTATGGACGAGCTTTGCTCATCCCCCATTTTTTGGCCCTTTTTGAGGTCATTTAATGCCCCAAACCTAACTTTGAAGCATTCTTAGGGGGTCTCCAAAACTCGAAAAACTGCAATAACTTTCAAACCATGGGGCCTTTTGACCTGATTCTTTTTCTGGAATGCTCTAAATCTTGATTACATTCATCTGGCCAAGTCACACCTTCTAGGTCACCAAAATGATGGTCAAATTACATGCTCCTATTTTTTCGAGATTTTTAAATGCACTGATAGTTGAACTATGAGAGTTGGAACCTTTATTTGAGCCAAATGGGTATCCAAAAATGCAAAGACATAAAATAGAAACTAAGTCTAAGTACATTTTTTTGGGTGACACAGGATTGCCCTTATACCTCTAGATGCTCCTGCATCATAGAAAAATGGCATATTTTATCCCTTGTAAGATAGTTTATGATGCTTGTTAGATTACTCACTTGTTCTTCAAGGAGGTGGTAAGGATCCATGGCTTTCCATAAGTATTGTTTCAAACAAGAACACAAAGTTTATGAGCTATTTTTGGGAAACCTTGTGGCACAAACTAGGTACAAATCTATCTTTAGGATCTTCCTATCATCCTCAGATAGATGATCAAATTGAGGTCACTAATAGGAGTCTTGGAAACTTGCTAATATTTCTTACTAAGAAATATGGATAGGTTTGGGATCAACTCATTGGGCAGGATGAATATGCATATTATGATATAGTCAATAGAACATCTGGTAAGAGCCCTTTTGAAATTATTTATGGGTTGCATCCTAGAGGAGTGTTTGAACTAAGAGAGTTGAAGGATGGTTCCAAAGGAAGTTATATGTTGAGGAATTTTCCCACTCCATGAGCGAAGTCCACAAATCTATGAGGAAAACCTTAACTGAGAATGTTGAGAAACTCAAGAAAAAGGTGGATGATAGTAGAAAGGATGTGCAAGTCCAAGTTGGGGATCTTGTGAGTATCCATCTAAATAAAGCAAGGTTATAAAAGGGAGTTCCTTATAAGCTTTAGATGGGAAGATTGGGGCCTTTCAAAATACTAGCCAAGAATGGTAACAATGCATACAAGGTGGAACTTCCTAATGACATTGGGTTGTCACTAGTTCTCAACATTGTTGATTTGGTTAGGTAAAAAGGCCCTACTCTAGATGTTGATCAAATATTTAAGGAGGTCATTCAAGATGTATAAGACCTAGAATTAACTTCTCCTCTACCTAAGGTAGCTGAAAAGGTGCTTGACTCAAGGATCTACAAGAAAACTAAGACTACAACTTATTTGGAACATGTTGTCAAATAGTATGGACAAGAAGATGTAGAGGCTACTTGGATCAAGGAAGTAAAATTCAAGAATTTGGGCATAGACTCTAGCTTTCTCCATCCAAGGATGAATTGAACATTTTGTTTTGAGGGGAGTACAATTTTATGTAAGTTGTAATGTTGTTAGTACTTTCCCTGGACTCACCTTGGCTCTCTTCTAGCCTATTGGGGTTCCTTTTTGTCACCCTAACCTCGAGATGATATATATCCTACCCTTCACACTTCACCATCTAGCTACACCACTAATTTTATAACTTGCACTCATCCTAAGGACATTACCACTTGTTCCTCAAGATCACAACTATACCAAAAATGAAAATTGTGCCTTCAACATGGAGTGAGGAATGCAACTTGATGGTTTTTAGTTTGGCATTTAGTCCTCCCCTAACCTTTTAGATTAGAAATCCATAGGTCTTCTTATCGATTCCCTCAAACTTGACAAAATTGTCCTAATCAATCCTAGTAGAATTAGGCCTCCAAAGTTGGTTTTTAAGCTACAACTACAAATTTCTCTTAACAAAGTGACAAACTAGCCTCCATTGTAGATACCCTTTTGATGAAGCTTCAATGTTTTGTGGGTTTTAGGTCCTCAACCTATCTATACACCCCTTTTTTATTTTTATGCCTAAAACCAAGAGTTTCAAGCATTTCCAATCAGCATTCACTAGGGCCTATGAAATTCATAACTAAACTAGTCTTAAAACCTTCTCCTTTGACACACAACTTCCTCACACATCCCTCCTCCTTTTGCAACCCTCAAATTGAATTATCTAATACATTAAATCCACCAAATCCCACTTGCTAGCACTGTGAGCGCTTAGCTAGGCAATGAAAGCTTACCTAGGGCATCACTAAAAGTATGGAAAATAAGCTTGTCCTGACCTCTCCTTTTTGATATACACTATAAAATGACTTCAACTCCATTTCCATAAAATCCATGATGATTCCATGGTGAGGATTCATGGAGGAGTCATTTTACACAAAAATTGCCAAAACAGAACAACAAACTAACTAATGACAAATAATTTTCAAACTACAACCAAACTACTTCCTATCAACTTTCAATCTAAATAAAAAAGAACTATATGGGCATGAAATATAAGGATAAAATGAGAAAAAAAAAATTTCAATCCATTAAAACACTCTTGCAATAAAAAAACTCAAAACTATCAAAACTGGAAAAACAACTCATGTCTTTCAATTTTCAAAACTCACTTCTTAAAACTTCAAACCCTTGGAATGGTTTTCCTTCATGGTCTTATATGTTCTTCGAGAGGTTCCATATACTTATCTTAACTATCAACCTTTTTCTTGCGCTATGCAACTTTCTTGTCAAAAAGTTGTCAAGCAACTTTTCAAAGTTGCTTACAACTTTTGCATTTCTTAGAACTTTTGACTTCCACCATTTAGAAACTTCCAAATTGGTCCAATATGACCCATTTTGATTTCTAGGAATTATTTATCCCTTAGAGCATCAATTTACATGATCTTTACCATTCTAACCTATTTAAAAAATTTTGCAACAATTTACATCTTTTTGACATCTTTCTCAACTTTTTGCCAAATGACAATGTATAATCTCCAACCTATGAAAAAGGATGTAAAAATGTCATAGAGGAAAAAACAAGTAGAAACCATACCTTCCTTAGGATTCTAGGTTATAAGATCCATACTGCAAGTTTTTCTTCCTAACAACCTAAACATAAGGTGAACCAAAAAAATTAGAATGGATTAAGCCTAGTCAAATTCATCTAGGAGAAAACACGCATGACCTTCTAAGGTCCACAAATAACCAACTAACTTTTCTATGGTTAGTACAAGCCAAAACATCCAAAAGGTAGAGTTAAGACTAGGAGTTAGCCTAGGTGCTCCTGTACCATAAATGTACCTTTACAAAAGGATTCAAACTTCACAACTAAGTGAGTACTTTGTTAGGAAATTTACAATAGCCTTTTAGGACCACTCTATTAAGAGATTCACCTAGTACATTGATTAGAATATAAAGTACCTTGTTCATTTAGTCTACACTAATTACTAATTACAAATCTTCTCTTTCCAATGTCTTATCACCTCATTATGAATAATATGCAATATAGCCTCACTACACTACTTGGTTTCCTTTAGTCATTCACAAATCCCTAATTATCCCCCATCTTTTCATACATGAATTCCTCCAACTCACAAGAACATTATTATCTCTTGAAACTTTGGTTAAATATCTATCTTAAGAAGTTTCTAGATCATAATTAGTGATCCTCATTCATCCTTTTTGTCGCTTAACCTTTCTAATTTTCTATTTTTTTCTTCATACTTTATAGGGATTAGTGATATGAAATTACATGGATAATTACCTCCTTGATCTTCACCTTAAGTAAAGAAACATGTTTCATTATCAGAAAAATGGTTTATGTAAGATTATGTACTATTCCAAACTCATATACTCAAATTGCATAACTCGACACATATTACCTCTGATGCTTGGTTGTCCTTGATTCTTGTTGTTGATCCTAGAAATATACTACAATTAAATTATTTTATCTCTAAATCAATCATCTCATATATCACTCAACATATATGATGCATTTCTTTCTAGATAGCTCAAAAATTATTGAGTGATCAAAGACATTGAACTTGTGTACATCTTATCTTTGTAGCTCAGCCTTCATTGTAGCTTGCTCACAATGTTCATCAACCAACTATGCCTTTTGAATGACTAAGTTTTTTGCATAATAATAGGTAGCCCAATAGGTCTGATGATAGGTCTCATCCTATTCTTTCTCTAGTTGCCTCCATAATTGTGTGATCTTTGACCATAGATCTATTATCTCTAGGCCTCACTCTACTAGTTGTGCATCCCAAATGATGACCTATCCTTGCTTTGAGAATTCCTTAATCCCTCTATCACATGTTACATGGCTTCCTAAGTCTATGCTAAAATATCTCCTATAGGTAGGGCTTATGGTGGTTGATCAAGAATGTCATTATGACTTCCTCAACCTCTAGTTATGGTGGCTCCTCTATTATTTTCCATTGACTGTCTCCTCTAATTGTAACTATTGTGTCTATTTCTCCTCAAGTCCTTACATGAGAAGGTATTAGTGTCTAACCATTGTTGCTAACTCTAGGATCTAATTAGATAGAATGAGAAGGAAATTTAATAGGTATAATACATGGTTTTTTGGATGGTCTATCCTCTCTCAGAGGAGATGCATCTAGCTATTAAACTTATGGCTAGGGTAAATTTTCAATGGACCCTACAAGACCAATATATCGATGAAAGGGATGAGTCACAAAATTTTCCATATACTTATGAGTAACACTAACATCTGTGATAGTTGTAAAATAATCCCATCTCATAATAGTAAGACCTCGAACATCTTCTATACATCTAACTAGATCAAAATTGGGAGACCACCCCTTCTTTACCTCCTTGATGAAGTGGGCATAACTACAATACTCTTGGGATGTCTTGTTGATGACCAAATTATTCTAGATATGGGTTAGTAGAAATCTCTCAATATTTTATGTAGAATGACCAATCAGTTGCCAAGAAACCAACATGAGGCCTAACTAGGACTAGGCATCATCTCATGTCATTGTTCCTAATCATGGCCTCCAACTAATAAATATCATATCATCAAGCTGACATTACCAATATTTATTCTTACCCAATCTGTGCTAGGTAATCTCTCTATAGTACCTACAAATATAACTTTGAAGATATTACCATCAATCCTCAAATATAGGAGCTACAATGGGAAGGTGTATACATTCCCACACCTAAATAACAAAAACCCTTGCATTCATTCTCTTTGCATGATGATATACCACCTTATACATCTCACTATACATATGTTCTAGCATGCATCAATCCTATCTAAACTGAGTTGGATGCTCTAGTGTCCTATGTAACTACCTCCCACATCCAAACATGAGACCTTGTTGTCCCCTCTTTGGCATCAAATAGCATCCTAATAATCCACCCAATAAAAAATTAGGTTCTTCCAATAATCAACTATAATCAAAGGGGGGACACTAGAACTTAAAATTATTTTCTAAATTGGACCTATACTAGTCCCTCGTATTCTTAAGATATAACCCATTACTCTTAAGGAGCTTGGCTTCATCAAATGTGAACTCCCAAAAAAATTTTTTCATACAATATATGAGATCACATTTTTTGTTCAAACAATCCCAATCCATCTTTTAAGAAAAAACAAACATTTTAGATTCAAAAGTGAAGTAACCTACCTTTAATATAGTTCAACAGCTGGGTCAAAGGAAAATATTCTAGCAGTGATATGAAATAAAAGTAGTGGTTTAGGGTTAGTTCACATATGATGATCCACCTTTTACATATAGTGGGCTTGAATATCTCCAATATAATGTCATGAAGATATTTATTAAAAATATCATTCCTTGCCAAAAAATCATGGGATCATTAGTCAAAATCTAGTGATCAATAAGTAAATTACAACTAGACTATATAATAATAAATTTAAAGCACCTAGAACCTTTTGTATCTTTAAGGGAATCATTTATGTGTCACTCATGAGAAATTCATTGTCCTTCACAAATCTTGTACTAGAAATATGCAAACATCTAGGAAATTTGACTACACTCTCCTCACATGCTACATCTCCCACTATAGAAAATAAATACATTATGAAATTCCCCCAAGAAAGAACATGTCAATAGAAAGAGAGAGAGAGAGAGAGAGAGAGAGAGAGAGAGAGAGAGAGAGAGAGAGAGAGAGAGAGAGAGAGAGAGAGAGAGAGAGATAGAGAGAGAGAGAGAGAGAGAGAGAGAGAGAGAGAGAGAGAGAGAGAGAGAGAGAGAGAGGCTTATGAATCAATATTTTGTGTAGTAGAGGATGATTATGTGCTCTATGTTGAAAATATTGGAGTGGTCTATACACATGTGTGTGGCCATGTCAAAGATGAAATTTGTATAGTATCATCAATATGACCTATGAGGAATAGATATAACAACATGATGATATTATGAATAGAATGTCCAAGTGGGGGATAGAACATGAGCATCACCTATGTTAAAATACCCTCATCAAGGTGATAAGGCTCATGATTACACCATGTTAAAACAAAAAGTCCATATTTTAGTTAATGACATAAAAGAGTAAAAAATAAACCATTATTGAATTATTTTTATTATTAAATATTTCATTACTACTTACTCTTAAGGAATTTTCTTGGCCCAACAATATGTTTTCCCTCTCATTAATCTAAGAAGTTTGAGGGCATATTTTTGACAACTTAAAAAGTTTAAATGTAATATCCTTGATTATTATTTTTTAATCATGGTGATTGGGTAGTGGATTCTTGGATAATAGCATCATAGTCATCATCAGATATCTCATCAAGGATTGGCACATGTTCCTTTCATTTTCCCTAAGTAATTGCATGTGACAACAATATTATTTATACTTTCAAAATTACTCCAATATACTCAAGAAAAGAACATAATAAAATAAGATTTGACTTCTATCTAATTTAAATAGTTACAATGAAGTTTACCTGTTGGGAAGAAGAGCCGGGAGTATAAATGTCCCTATTGGTGCCATGTGGGCCTAAGAAAAAAATCAAATATAAAAAATGTTAGCTAAAAAAATTAATAAGAAATTTTTGTGTTGAAGTCATTGTTTGGAAGCTAGTTTATATGGTGCATTATATGTACCACCTCAATTATAGTATATTTATTTGTATGTATGCAATTCAAATTTTAATTAATGAAAAACTCTTCTCCTACACATATTGACTTTGTTGCACTTACTAATACACAATTTTGCTTGTGTGCCTCAAGTACATAATTGGGTTTCTTAAAGAGTTGACCCAAGTTGTGTACTATTTATAAGACTTGTGATATTCCCTATTTCTTTTGGCCTTCTATCAATATATTTATCTAATTTTTTTACTTTGATCATTGCCTCTTTGTTGTAATCGTAACAAGGTCCAACATACTCTATCAATTGAACAACTTTTTTGTACAATAATTGTATTTCGTCCATGGAAAATAGGCCTAAACCATGCAATGAAAATGGTGTTATGTGATATATCCTCTCATTAACATAGAAATCAAACTTTAATGGAGGAATTTTCTTGGGTACCCAATGCTTCTGTAATGTTGATACCTAAATGGCATCTCAAAGGTGTCTTTGGTCTCATCATCATAAGAACATAACCCCCTTGAACAAGGAAAAACTTCATGTGTTTATTGAATTTCCTTATGATCTTACCTCTATTTGATCTCATAATTAAAGACTTAATACATGTCTCACTTTCATCTTCCATTCCTATATTTCTCTCACTTAAGGAAGACACATATGACATACAACTATTTGTCAGTATATGTACTCTATCAAATGTGAGAGAGATGGATGGTGTATATATATTGAAAATGAGAGAGATGTCTTACAAGACATTAATCTTATTATTCATAATTGTATTATATCAACCTTATCTATATGGTATAATGACATATACTTGTCAATCCATGAGATTGTGAGGGATGCTTGGGAAAAGGGGTCAGGTTCGTACATATGTAATTAAAGTATCTTATGTTATCTAAAAATTACACGATACTTATACTAAAATGTGGTTATGGTTTTTTTAATGTCTAAGTTTTTTTAATGTTAAATCTTCTAATCTTTAGGCCCTTTCAATCTTTTCAAGTTCGACCACAATCCAAAAAATGTTAACATTTTCCATCAGATCTTCATTTGAAGTTACACCACAATGTAGCAAGTTTCTTCCTAATTTTTTTCTTCAATTATACTATCTTATATGATTTGATGGGCCTCTAGAAAATAAAAAATTTCTATCAAAACTTTGATCTATAATTGTCGTAAACTAAGAAAAATGATATTGTAAATATACTAATCATCTTAGAACTAGTTATATGGAATTTGAAATATTAGTTACAAAATGATGTTTTAGTATAAGGAATGTTGACCATTTCATCAAGGAGGGTAATTGTGTGATATTGAATTTTAAATGATTTTGTATTTGAGAAGAAGAGTTATACTAATTCGAGTATATTTCAAGACAAATAAGACCAGTGTTTGGTCAAGATAAGTTGGTAGAATAAGAGTGTATTTGTGAGAAACCAATTCTTCCCTTGATATTGTTCTATCTTTCTTTTAATAACTAATTGTAAACCAAGTAAACCAAGAACATAAAGAATCATGAACATAAATCAACAATTCAAGAACACCTATTGATGAAAAGCATCAAACAATATAAAATTGTAGAATATTCCACTTGAAAATCATGAAGTACTACAAGAAATATTGCACTGACTTTAATATCTAAATCCATCAATATCTTTGAACTAAACCTCAAGAACACAACAATACCATCTCCAACCTTAAGAAAATTTAAATATTTAAAGATCAAGAAGTATTTAAAGACAAAATATTTAAATAGATCAAATCCCTTACCAAAAATTTGGGTTATAATATACTACACTAAAAATAATGATAATAATAGGCCAATCATCAGATGACATAAGTGACAATGCAAGAAAAGTTGCTTGAAAAGATTTTATTTCAGATTATGTTTTTGTGGAAACATTACAATTTAAGCTATTTTGCATAAACATAAATGAAAAATACTTATAATTACAATTAGAGAGGTTGCATTGGTCGATGAGGCATAATTTCTACAACATCTTAAAGAGGATATTGATATAGAAATATACACAATAATTTTAAAAATAGGAAGACAATTAATCCAAGAGGCAAAAATAAAGTTATTGGCAGGGTCCACTATTAGTTCAACCTTATTTTTTTATAGTTATATCAATAATAAAGATACTAAACCTATAAGTTGTTCATAAGATATACATAGGGTCACACTTTATCCCTAATGATAAGAGTTTTCCCATAGCAGAATTAAATCTTCTCAAAAAAGGCCAAGATTTATTTATATTAAAAAGATCTTCAAACACCTTATGATGTAATGAGTATGGAACTTTAGAAATGGCTCTTCCTATGAAACTATTGTCTAAAACCTTTCTTTTGATATAATTTGTTATGATTTCTTCATCGGTGAGGTGGAACCTAAATCTAGGAGGCAGTTTTGTATGATCACCCTTATCATAAATGTAACCAAATTTAAGAGCCTATGTTATAAATTTCTCTTCCCAATCCACTTACAAAAACAAAAGAAAACAAATGGATTATTTCAATTGTCCTCCACTATATAGGATAAGGCATCCTTGTACAATTTTCTATATGCCCACTTAGCCTTTTGCAAAATATGATACGTGGGTTGTGGGGAGATGTCATGTTGAATTCTTATATGGGTGTTAGAAGAGGTTGAAATTAGGATGGGATGGGATTGGATGAATATATATGAATCCTATTGCAAGTATGAAATGGATTCCCTCAACTTTGTGTATACATATAAAAAAATCATAACCATATACATGTTTTCTTAGTGTCTAAAGAGTATGTGTATATATAATTATCATTAAAGGATGTGTAGAGGAGGTTTTGATTTTCTGTGGGGAGGGAGCTATTAAAATATCCTCCTATGATGTGTCTCAAAAATGTGAGAGGGAGAATGCAGGTATGCATGAATATGTGTGTTATCAATAATGATAGAAAGTAAGTGAATGAAAAATTAGGTCATAGGGGAATAGAAAGGATTTTTTGGGGCTATAGCTAAGATCAATAAAGGATTATTTTGATTTCCTTCTACATGATCACATAATGGGCATAAATAGGACTATGACTAGTTATTATTTTTTATCATAGTATAGCCTTCCTTTATATAGTATAGCTTGGTATAGTAATACTATTACTACTACTACCACTACTCACTAACCTACCATCATTATTCCTATGCTGGCCACTATGTTAGTCCCAATTGATAAAGTTTTTATTGAATGTAAAATAGTCATATTAGTTACTATATTGTCATTGATGTCAAGCCTGAGTTGGTTAGACATCATGTTAATTCAATAGAGTACCATATCATTTGATTGATGGAGAGGATTTAAAGAAATTATGACAATGAAATAAATTATAAGTGTTGATAGTCAATGGATACTTTAATGAATTGGAACATGATAGTATAATGTTGATTTGATTGCTTTGCAATCATGTAATGTTGTGATTAAGCCCATAATTGGTTGGTTAGTGAAATAAGAGATAGAATATTAAATGAGTGATTATAATTAATAGTGAGAACCTAGAAAGGAAGAGATAAAGGTTAGTGTTAATTAATTTTATTGTTCACCAAGTGATGTGTTTCTAGAGTAAAGTTGTAGTGTTCTTTGAGTGAGTGATGCAGGAGCATCTTGGATCTTCGAGCAATCTTACATCAACCAAAAATATGTCTTGTTTTCTATACCTATCTATTATTTGTGAAGTAGGTGTTACTACTTTTTTTTTCATATTATGCATAGTTTTACTCATGTTGAGGACCTATCATAGATCCTTTTCCTAAGCACGCAAATTATTATGTTCTATATTTCTTGAGTTTTGTGTCATTCTTCATGATCCAATTTGCCTTCCATTTTCATCTTGCATAGTATGTTTCTTTAATTAGTGTATTTTTTGTTGGTTACATGGCATATTGTACAATTAGGAGTTGACTCCTAACACGTAAATGGACCTAACTTTAAGTGTGCATCATTTCATATTGTCATTTGCACGGATATTGGTTTACTCTTTATGAACTTGTATTGCAATTAAATGCTTGACTAGCCAACTTGTGGCTTAGCTAGCTATAAAAGTAGCATGGTTAGATGCAACAAAGCAAGAAAAGTAGTAATAAATGAAACATCCTTAGAGAAAAGTAGATAGAAGATGCAAGCTAAGTCTTTGTAATTGTAAAAATGCTTACTTTCTATCAAGTCATAACTTGGAAGGCCTCATAGTCAGGCATTTTGTTGTTTCTTTATATGTGAAGTTAAATAGTTAAACCTACAAATATCTTGTATCTAGCCTTGTATTCTATGCAGTTTCATTAATCTATGTATAGCTTTTGTGTGCAATCTTTGAGCGGGGAATGGTGTCTAGGTTTAAGTTGAGTTTATTCCATATGTTGCAATTGAATTCTTCTATCTCCTTATGTTGGATGGTATCAGAGAGAGTTCTTTCTGTGAGCTTGGATAGTGGATAACCTTGTTAAAATAAATTGTAGGGTGGCAGATCTAAAATCTGACCTATAACTTGAAGAAGGTTATGATCTTGTAGGAACTATTGTCAAGATGGTTTGTGGTGGAGGAAATATTGATAATTCTACTATGGAAATGTTCAGGTAGATTGCAGTGAGACTTGAAGTTGTAGAGATAATGCAAAGAATAGGTGTAAATCTTAAAGATATTAGTGATAATGAAGAGACAGTGCCAAATCATAACCCTAAACCTAAGGTTGAACAAGATGAAAAAAGGCTTCTAAGATTTTTTTCTAGGGTGAATGTTAGACCTATTGTTGAAGTTGTTTTCTATGATGGAAGACTTGAGACTAATGTTGTATTAGATTACATCGTTGAGATAGATAAATAATTTTAGTACAAAGGTACTCCTAATTAAAATAAGGTTAAGATAGTAGTCATAAAGTTGAAGGGTCATTCTACACATTGGTGGGATTTTTTGTAAACTAAGAGACAAAAAAGGGGAAAATAAAAGATCAATACATGAGAAAAGATGACTGGAAAGATGAAGAAGAAATTCCTTCCTACTGATTATCAAGTTAAATTGTTGAGAAGGATATAAAATTTAAGGAAAAATATACTAAGGAATTCTACATATTGGATATCAAATCTAGACATGTAGATGATGAAGTTGAGAAGATGGCAAGAGACCTCAATGGTTTGAGGACATCATGATGCAGGAGCATCCAGTGGTGTAAGGGCAATCCTATATCACCCCCAAAAAAAAAAGCTTAGGGATAGTTTTTGTTTAATGTGTTTTTATTTCTAGATACCCATTTGGGTCAAGCAAAGGTTCCAACTCTCACAATTCCACTATTAGTTTTCAAGGTTAGAGTTTTTAAGCAACTTGGGATACATGTAAATGTAGAAAATGGGTTATTTTGTAATAGAGCCAAAATTATGATGAGTTAGAGGGTGTAATTTGGAGGGATGGTTATACTTGTAATTTAAAATTCTCCAAAAAAAGAATTAGATCAAAAGACTTTACGGTTAGAAAGTTATTGTACTTTTAAGTTTCCTGGAGACCTCCTAAGAGCACTTCAAAGTTATATATGAGGTACTAAACATCATCATTTGGGGCTAAAAAATGAGGGACAAGCAAAGCTGGTCATAGGGCTATAGAGTACTTTGAGAGCTTTCCAAAAATGTAAACAGTTTGTTAATCAGAGCCTCAGTTCAAAAGTTATGCCTCCTAGAAGTTTGATCCATTTTTGGATTCTTCTAATTTTACATTGACTTCTAATGTGACTTCTAGAACCTTATGTTTTTGTGGTGGATGCCAACTAGCATATTCTAGAATGTATTCCTAACCCTAAATGAATTGGGGTCTATTTAAGGGCATTTCTGGCATTGTAAAGGCTGTTCTTAGTGGAGTTAGAGAGAAGGTACTGTGTGGAGGATTTCTTTCTCCAGAATCATATTGTTGTAAGCCCATAGGGTACTTTTCATTGATAATAATATTTCCCTTTACCTATGTGTTCATTCTGGTCTTTAGATATGTTTCCATCAAGTGGTATTAGAGCAAGTTTTTCTTGAGTGTGTAGATAGAGCACCGACTGTGAGGCATTTTGCACCAGGACTGTGTGGTTGTGGGTTTGAGACAAGAAGATGCCTCCACAAAGGGAACATAGTGGAAGGGCCAGAGTTGTTACTCCTAAGGTTATATCCCTCCAAAGATAAGTTCAAGTATTATAGGAGGAGATCTGTAGAGGACTAAATGTTGCCACAAGCAATGAAAGTGAGGAAGAAAATGAAGAAGAAGAAAATATTGGATAGGAAGGGGAAGGTGAAGAGGAAGTCCTAAATCAGGTAGAGGAGAGGCTTTTTAGGGCCATTTCTAAGCTTGGAAAAATACCTAAAATTAATGTGGGTATGTTTTTAGGAACCCTAAACTTGGATGAGTTGATCGATTGGATTAATGAACTAGAGGAGTATTTTTAGTATGAGGATATTAGAGACCCAGATAGAGTTAAATTTGTGAAGGTGAAATTGAAAGGCCATGCCAAAATCTAGTGGCAAGAGGTTCAGCTAGAAAGGAATAGAAGAGGAAAGGAGAAAATCACAAGGTGGGATTGCATGGTGGACAAACTAAAGAAGCAGTTCATTCCTGTTGATTACGAGCTTGATTTGTTCAAAAAAATGCAAGGTTGCAAGCAAGAAAATCTATCTAAGAATTTTATCAACTTCTTATTAGGGAAGGGCATACAGAAGCTAATAAGGAGAAGGTTGCCCATTACCTTAGTGGGTTACGACCTAGCATTCAGGAGGAGTTAAGTTTGGTTAGAATGACTAGCATTCAAGAGGCATACCAATTTTCCCTACAAGTTGAAGAGAAGCTTAAAAAAAAGTTTGATGGAAGGCAAAGAGGGCATGGTCAAGGAGGAAGGGGTAGTGGTAGGTAATTTGGAGGCCAAAATGAGACCTAGAAGAAAAATAAAAATGTGGGTACTAGCAGGAACCAGAGGAATGAGAGTTTTGACCACTCCCATGATAAAAAATTTGGAGATCAGAGAGGAAGAGGTAGAGGACATGAACAAGGTTTAGGAAGAGGAGGATTTTTTGGTACCTTTTTTCATTGCAATGAAGAAGGTCATCGTGCATTTGAATGCCCTCAATGACAAGGAAGGATAGATAGGAGGGCTGAAGGTCAAGCAAGGGTTTCTCATGTGGATGAGGATGCATAGTCATCATATTCTGAGGATGCAGAAAGGGGAGAGGTTCTCATAAATGAAAGGGTCTTACTAAGTGGTGAGACTAAACCTAAAAAAAGGAGGAGTTTGTTTCATACTAGGTGCAAGTGTGAGGATAAGTGTTGTGATGTGATTGTTGATGGTGGCAGCACTGACAACTTGGTATTTAAGGAGATGGTATCTAAGCTAAAGCTCAAGAGCGAGAAACACCCCCAACCCTATCAAATTTCTTGGGTGAAGGATGATCATAAGGTCCTGGTTAGTGAATAGTGTTTGGTGAAGTTCAAGATTGGGAGTTACCATGATGAAGTTCTCTGTAACATTATTCCAATGGATGTTTGTCATTTACTATTGGGAAGACCATGGAAATTTGATAGACATGTTGTACATGATGGTCATGCAAATAAATACCCTCTGACAAAGGATGGAGTTTTTCACAAATTGAAGCCCTTGATAAAGGAAAAGGTATGTAGTAGTGCTAAGATATGTCTTGTTGATGGATGAAATTTTTTGGATGGTATGAAACATCAGCGTATGTGTTATGCTTTGATTCCTAGAAGAGATAAGGAAGGTAGTAGTGAAATTCCACCTAAATTTTTAGGCCTATTAAGTGAGTATGGAGATTTCATCTCTAATAATGTTCCAGAAGGGTTGCCACCAGTAAGGAGCTAGTTTTCCTAACAAGGCTACTCATAGGATGACTCCTATTGAAAGAGGAGCTAAATAGAAAAGTTCAAGGGCTATTGAGGAAGGGTTTGATTCAAGAGAGCCTAAGTCCATGTGTAGTACCTATAGTACTAGCCCCAAAGAAGGACGGAGAGTGGAGAATGTGCATAGACTCTCAAGCTATAAATAGAATAACCATCAAGTATCAGTTTCCTTTGCCAAGAATGGATGATCTTATGAATTGCTTGAGTGGAGCTCAGTACTTCACAAAGATACATCTCAAGAGTGGCTATCATAAGATATGGATATGAGAGGGAGATGAGTGGAAGACTACTTTCAAGACCAAGGAGGGTCTATATGAGTAGTTATTCATGCCCTTTGGACTGACCAATGCATCGAGCACCTTCATGCGGCTTATGAATGAGGTACTAAAGAAATTCTTGGGAAATTTTGTTATTGTCTATTTGGATGATATTTTAATTTTCATTAAGACTTTGGATGAACATTTATTGCACATTCATAGTGTCCTTGAAAGGTTGAGGGAAGAGAAAATGTTGATTAATTTGATGAGATGTAGCTTTGTAAAAAAATAGTTAGTCTACTTGGGGTTTGTTGTATCATCTGAAGGTCTCAAAATGGATCTAGAGAAGGTAAAGGCCATCTTGGAATGGCCTACTCCAAGGTCTACTACTAAGGTGAGATCATTTCATGGTCTAGTTAGTTTTTATAGGAAGTTCATTAAGAATTGTAGTGGCATATGTACACCCCTGACTGAAACAATAAGGGGGGATAGGAAAGAGTTCAAGTGGACTACAATAGCTACAAGGAGTTTTGAATTGTTAAAGAAGAAGGTGATAGAAAAACCTATGTTGGCACTTCTAGATTTTAGTAAAGTGTTCTAGGTAGATTGTGATGCTAGTGGTAGTGCTATTGGGGCTGTATTGAGCCAAGAAGGTAAGCCTATTGCATATTTTAGTGAAAAATTGAATGTTGCAAAGAAGAAGTATTATGCTTATGATCAGGAGTTCTATGCAATCATTCAGGCCTTAAAGAAATGGAGGCATTATTTATTGCCAAAATAATTTGTCTTGTATACTGATCACCAAGCATTGCAGTACCTAAATAGCCAAGGTAAATTGAAACAAAGACATATGAAGTGGGTAGAGTTGATTCAGAGCTATACAGTTGTGTTGAAACATAGAAGTGGAAGGTCTAATAGCGTTGCAGATGCATTGAGTAGGAGACAGTTGTTGCTAGCAGTAATGTATGTTGAAGTGGTTGGGTTTGATGAACTCAAGAATCTGTACCTGAAGGATCCTGATTTTGCTAAAGCGTGGAAGACTTGTAAAGAACCTGTTACTATAGATAGAACCAGGTGGCTAGATTATTTGATTTAGGATGGCATGTTGTTCAAGGGAAATCAATTATGCATTCCAAGGAGTTCCATGAGGGAAAACTTGATCAAAGAGAAACATGATGGGGGAATGGTAGGATATTTTGGTTGAGATAAGACCATTGCCATTCTTAGAGAACATTATTTTTGGCATCAAATGTCACAAGATGTGAAGAAATTTGTGCAGAGTTGTCAAGTATGTCAAGTAGCCAAAGGATTTAGTCACAATAGTGGACTTTATCAACCATTTTCTATTCCATCAAAGCCTTGGGAGGACATAAGTATAGATTTTGTTCTTGGATTGCCGAGGACACAAAGGGGTAATGACTCAATATTTATGGTGATTGATAGGTTCTCCAAGATGGCACATTTCATCCCATGCCACAAGACTCATGATGCTATACATATTGCAAGTTTTTTTTTCAAAGAGGTGGTGAGACCACATGGTCTCCTAAAGAGTATTATTTCTAACAGAGATACTCAATTTGTGGGGTGTTTCTAGAGGACTTTATGGAAGAAGTTGAGGACAAAATTGAGGTTCAGTTCTACACATCATATGTAGTCTAATAGATAAACTGAAGTGGTAAATAGAAGTTTGGGCAATTTGTTGAGGTGTTTAGTGGGAGATAAGCCCAAGGGATGTGATTTGATTTGATTTTTCCACAAGAAAAATTTTCTTACAGTAATTCTATAAATAAGAGTACTGGTAGATCACCATTCCAAATTATGTATGATACACCAGAATTGAGGAAGATGAAACAAGGGGAGAGGACAAGTGCTGAGGTAGAAGAATTTGTTGAACATATCAAGAGCCTACATGTTAAGGTCCATGCACACATCACCAAGATGAATCAATAGTATAAAGCTAGGGCAGATCAAAGGAGGAGACATAAGGAGTTCCAATTAGGGGATCTAGTTATGGTACGCTTATGAAAGGAACAATTTCTATTGGGTAATTACAACAAGCTGAAGATGAAGAAATTTGGCCCTTGCAAAATTTTGAAGAAACATGACTCAGGAAATGCATATGAGGTGGTGTTACTAGATGGGATTCACATTTTTCCTATTTCCAACATTGCAGACTTAATAGAATATCATGATGATGGTACAGATGAGGGGTTGATTCTGGAGCTATGTCCAATTCCTACTTCTAAGAAGGAGGAGATAGAAGAGATTTTGGATAGTCATGTGCATAGGAGTACCAAAAATAAATAGTATGAAGAGTACTTGGTGAAGTGGAAAAGACAACCAATAGAGGACTCAACTTGGATATCAGTAGCAGAGGTTGCCCATTTGGGTTTTCCTCTACCATAAAGTGACAAGGTCACTTTTCAATCCACCCTGGGTGTCTGATGCAGGAGCATCCAGTGGTGTAAAGGCAATCCTGTATCACCCAAAAAAAAGAAGCTTAGGGATAGTTTATTTTTAATGTTTTTAAATTTTTGGATACCCATTTGGGACAAATAAAGGTTCCAACTCTCATAGTTCCACTATTAGTTTTTTGGGTTAGAGTTTTTAAGCACCTTGGCATATGTCTAAATGGAAAAAATGGGTTATTTTGTAATATAGCTAGAATTATGATGAGTTAGGTGTAATTTGGAGGGATACTTGTAATTTAAAATTCTCCAAAAAAAGAATCAGCTCAAAAGACTTTACGGTTAGAAAGTTATTGCAATTTTAATTTTCTTGGAGACCTCCTAAGTGTACACTAGAAAAGGTGCACTTCTCTAAATCATTCTATCCAAAATTCTCCATAGATTGGAAAGCTCAAATGCCGACTTAGAGCTCCCTAGTCATGGAGTGCAAGGGGCATACAAATGAGTATATAGGAGCTCTCAGCTGAGCCTTAGAAATACAGCCCTTGCTAGTAAACCACAAAATGGGAGATTCTTTAGACAAGAGCAAGAGTGCTAGTGTCAAAGAACTCTTAGATCATGCAATGCAAAAATGAAACTAGATTAGGATGAGATGCACAATTCAAGCTATGCTAACAATGAGATGGGAATGTTACAACTCCAACTATTAATCTATGTGATCTAATTATTTGCAAAGGAATCAAAGTTAAACTAAAATGCAACTATGCTAAGAATGCCATATGATCTTATGCTAATGTGATGGAATGAGAGAATGAGACAAGAAATGAGAAGTTATCCACAAAGCTCCAAAGAAACCTATTAGAAAACTTGCAGCATAACAATATTCAAATGAGGATGGATCCTTTGAGGGGGAAAGCTCTCTCCCTTTTAAAGATGTACGGACGGTGGAGATCAAGATGAAGATGGTGGATGATCAACGGTTGAATTCGAAAATAGGAGTGATCCATGTGCACACACAAGTCAACCAATAGAATATAAGTTGACTTGTCATATAAGACAAAAGTCTCACAAGCCCTTTCTTTTAATTGTAAAATAAAAAAAGGACTTTATGTGTGCACTTTAAGTGGGTTAGAAGAATGGGGTCTTTTATTTAATTAAAAGGGGACATGTTCTTTTAATCAAATAATGAACTTAGGATAGCATAGTCAAACTATAGGTTATAATCAAATAAATTGATTATTAGCAATTTGGCTTAGGTAAGTGATTAAATTAATTTAGCCAAAATGTTGAAAAGGTGACTAACAGTCTAGATGACCATTTTTAGGTGATTACATTTGCCCCTCTTTGACTAATGTGTGATCGATTTGGGAACACATTATGTCAAAAAAAATAGAAAGCCAAGTAGGCAGTGGTAGATATAGATATCTAATTTTGAAGAGTGAAATGCAGAAATAGATAGCAAGTCCTGAATGCACAACTTGATAGCAGTAGTACTGAACACTAGGAAGAGATGATGTCAGAATTCAAGAAGAATACTAACACTTAGAAAAGTAGATAGAGTGAGAGCAAGTGAGAAGATCAAACAAATGCTCCTAAGCAGTGATAGAGTATTTCTGCCCCCTCGGGATCGAAATTGAAATGAGGTAAGGGGATGCAAAAACTGGCTAGAAATGAGAAAATTAGACTATAGCAATGTCCAAGATGACATATAGATGATTAGAACCCAAGAATGACTATATAAAAAAATTGATAAAATGCCCCAGTTTGACTAGAGTTGACCTTGAAGGATATAGCATAAAAATAAGGTTGAAATGAGTAGAAAGGTGATTTTAGACATGAAATAGTGAATTTAAGTAGATATGAAGTATGGAAATGATGAGGACATGAAGAAATGAAGATGCCCCAGTGATGATTCAGAGATTAGACCTCAAAAGGTCAGCTAACTGCTCAGAAGAAAGTAGAATTTTAAAAGACAATTTTGACCATCAAGATGAACTCAAATTTGGATTTTGATCCTGAAAATGAATCTAGGACGTCAAAATTATTTAAGAGGTCAAAACTTTATATAATATGATGACAAGATAGAAAAGAGATGAAGCAAAAGATTAAGAAGGTGAAAAGACATGAACAAGAAGAAAGTAAAGAAATATATGAAAGGAGTTAGCTGATATATCCACAAAAAGATGAAAAAAGAGAGCTCTCCCCATATGCAAGAATGCAAGACTAAGTTAGAAAATGAACCTAAAATGCAAGCTAATATGCAAAGTGGTTTACCAGCAAGAAATGCATAACATTTAGACTCTTAATTTCATCATTGAGCATTTATTAGGGACATCATGAGATCATACAACCATCACTAGTATAACTATGAGGATATGAATATGATCGATATTAGATAGGTATGTGGAAATCCAATCTAAGCATCAAAGACATGTAAGTCAAGATAACTACACGATTAGATTCCCTAAGTTTAATTTAGCAAGATTACACTTGTATCAAGGCATAAGCGCCAAGATAAACCCTGAGTGTGGTCTTGCAAAATAGTTAAGGATGATACATTTGTAAGTCAACGTGTTGAATAGGACCAGCATAAATGCTTACAACACTATAGACAAACAAAGTATACCCACAAGTAGAAATCAAGAAGACATGCCCCATGCCCCCAGTCTTCTAGTCAATGAAATCCTCGAAAGACTATTAGGGAGGGAACACATGGCAAATAAATCATCATAGATAGCACACAAAGTAGATAAATGTCAGAATAGCTCAGTCGTTTAAGTGTTAAAGTGTGTGTGTGTGTGTAAGTCACTTGGCCATTTCTTCAAGACTTGATTTTGATAGTGAGAAATATTGCGACATCGGAGACTGTAGGTAAACTACTTGAAAAGTGTTGAAAAACACTTGATGTCAAAGTGGGAGAAGTGTTGAGAAACACCATTTTGTGAGTTGTCCAAGAAACCCAAATGCACAAGAATACCTCAAAAAGGCTAAGTAGCTATGCCCCCAAGATGAGGACAAGAAACAATTCCAAGCTAGGAAATGTGTAGCGAAGTGGATGATTGAGATAGATAGACATAGGTGCGAGGGTTTCAAGTAGCACCTATTTCCAGGTTTTCACCACTTGACATATTTTTTCAGGACTTTTTTCAATTTTTTGTGTTTTTTTGAATTTTTGAATTTTTTTTGGTGATACATCAAAGCACCTATTGCTAAGTTTTCACTAAGATGATCATTTTTCAGGACATTTTCTGATTTTTAGGATTTTTTTCAGGATCATATATGATTTTTTGAATTTTTTAGAATAATTTAGAGATCACTAGTTCTCAAGCAAGATCACATCATTTTCTCCCAATGTCTAGCAAGGTATAGGACACAATGGAGAAACAAGCCGATAGATAAGCAAAGATGCATAAGAAAGGAATGTGAAGCAAGTGAAAGTAATCCTCAAGGACTGACTCCTCAAGAGTACCCAAGCTAGGGAAAGAGGTGAAATAGTCATATGAAGCATGTTTTGGATAAGAAATGGAAGTAATAAGAAAGATAGCACATAGGATAAGCAATGAAGCCAACAACTGAGATAGCATGAAGTGTGTAGTCCAAAAGAGTAGCCATGTCAAGAGACCTATGAGAACCATGTTTCATTTATTATGATCAAGACCAAGGGGTCAACAAGATAGGATAGCGATGGGATAGAGCAATAAAAATAAAGCTCAAGATAGAGGCTATGAGGGAATGAGAAAGAACTAATAGAGAATCTCATGGATAAGATAGCCAATATGCAAAGATAGCTCAACATTGTCAAGATCAAAGAGAGAAGAGGGGATAGATGGATGATGGAAGAATTATGCATGATGCCTGTTTGCTAGGTTTTCATCATGGTACTTATCCAAGGTGCCACAAGAAGTAGTTTTCACCATAGGATGAATTTATTTCTCTTTACTTTTGCTACCAAGGTGCCACAAGAAGTAGTTTTCACCAAGGCACATTTTTTTTAATTTTTTTTTTTTTTTGAGTTTTTAGAAAGAGCTCAAGCTTTTTGAATTTAGATAGTGCTCCTATAGGAAAGATAAGCCATGATAAGCCAAGACCATAGACAAGTATGCTCAAAGATGTTGATAGGGTGATGAAAGAGAAATGGTAGTAGGAAGAATATATGGAGGATAATAGTTCATGTATAGAAAGTTAGCGTAAGCTTTAGAGGATTTCATGAGGGTAGCTGAAATATTGGAGAAGATCAACATTGACACACACCTTGAAGGGTATTGGAACAATGGAAGAATCATGGATGAAATAGCTTGAGATTTCGATGTATGAGGTGGTAGAAGAGATTTGGAAAAAAGTGGAGTGGAAGGCTTTAGAATATTTTTAGAAAGATTTTTGGAAGAAGATGGAATGGAAGCCTTTGGAAGCTTGAATGTCAACTTTGAAATATTTTCAATAGTCAAGTCTTTTAAAAGAGACTTGGGAATCCACATAGCTTTAGATTTTCCTTGTTCTTTGGGTGCTTGAGAGTGCATTTCTTCAATGATGGATTTAGGAACCCACATTTTCTTTGATTTAGCTCTCTTAATAGTGGACCTTTGTGGTCTCATTTGTGCATTTTTCTTCTTAGCATTCACATGTCAATTAGATGGGACATAGTGATCTTCATTTTTCAATTGATTCTTATGTTTATTCTCACTTCCAAAGGAATTGGGATTTGTGGATGAATAAGGATGATATGACTGGTTTAGATGTATAGATGGGTGAAAAGTCATCAAGGATGAGTGTCTTTGTTGATCTTGAGGTATGATGGGAGAGCTAGGAGTGGAAAGTGTAGGAGATGAAGGAACATAAGGTCCCAATATAGATGGAAGGTTTGAAGGCTTTAGGTTTGATGGATAAGGACCAAGGATAGACTTAGGAGATGCAAATGGATAGTGAAAAGGGACATCAACATCTTTAGAGTGAGCAACGTGGTCAAAGCCATCAATAGACTCATGAATACCATTGATAGGAACAACATTTTTAATAGAAGCACTTGAAGCTTGAGCACAATTTTGAAGTAGATATGGAGAAGTAGAACATGAGGGGATGCTTTGATCTTGAAAAGTACCCTTGGATAGCATATGAAGAGAAATTTTCTCATAATTTTCAGTAAGCTCAAGGGAGATAATGGAAGTGGTATCTTCATCATACTTAGGAGGTGGACAAGATTTAGGATATGGAGGGGAAAAATATTGAAAGAGATGAAAGGATGCTTGATCTTGATCTTTCTTGACATTTATAGCTTCTTCTTTTTGAGAGTCCTCTTGACATGGAGCCACTTCTAAGGAAAAGGGAGAATGAAGAGTGAATGGAGTAGTGCTTGGATTAGGCATAGTAGTGCATGAAGGTTGAGGATGTTTAGGATTAGTAGCATGGAAAAAAATTTTAGCCAAGTGAAGGTTAGCTTGAGTTTCTTTTAGAGATAGCCCTTGAGGATAGGCATAGTGTACGTGAAAAGAATTAGGTTCTTTATTTGATAAAGGCATGTTGGAAAGCTTTGAAGTTTTGGGAGATGCATGAGTGTTGGAAGAAGTGGAAGATGTAATGGATCCACTACTAGACATAGGTTCATCAACGTAATCTTGCTCAAGAGAAGTATCCTCATCACATGAATCATTAGAGGTATCAATAATTCCATTATCAATAAGATCTTGGATTTTATGTTTTAGCTCAATGCAATATAAAGTACTATGCTCATTATGTTTATGATAAGCACAATAGATATCCAAGAATGGGTTTCCATATGAGCTAGACTTAGGTAACATGATGATCTTATTGCCAAGAAGTTTTTGCAAAGTGTCATCATAAGAATCTTCCAAGGGAGCAAAAGTTCTATCAAAATTATGTCTAGATTCCTTTTGTTGTTTCTCAAGTGAATGGTATGCATTCATATCTTCATCATTAGCTTGGTCAAAGATAGGTCCATCATGAAATTTTAGCATAGGCTCAAAGGACGTATCAATTTTTTTCTCTCTAAGGAGGTCTTTAGATCTAGAAGATGAAGACATTTGATGTCTTGAAGTAGAGCATGTAGACTTAAAAGAAGAGGATGACCTCAAAGAAGGTGACTCACATGCATGTAAAGACCTTAAGGAATATTCATGTAATGATGCAATCTTCTCATCTAACATTTTCTTAATTTTAGACTTCATTTCTGTCATGCGTTTAGATAGATGAAGGTAAGAAAGATCATTTGTCTCTTCTAGTTCTTTGTATTGCACATATAGATCTTGAAACTCTTTAGTGGCATGGAGGATATCATGATCATATAGATTTGGTTGAATTTTGGTAGCACAAGGTTTAGATCCCATAGTTTTAGATGCAAATCCAAGCATAAAAGAGTCTAGAATGTTGAAACTATAGGAGGTAGAGTGTTAACTTGCTAAGATAGTAGAGAGAGATTAAAGTGACTTGTCAAACAATATGTCCAAGAAACTTACGACATGAATGACTCAAGTAAAGAGCTAGGAAAGATGCCCAAATAGCCAAATAGATAGAGCAAGTAGGGTGACAAGTGAACAACTTTCCCAACCCAAGACTGTAGTCAAGAAATCAAGGCAACCATTTCAGCAAAAAGATAACTAGCAAGCATGCATAGACCATGAAGATAGAAAGACCAAGAGAACTAAGACCAAAGCACCACTTTAAGCATGTTTAAGCACTAGATACATAGAAAATAAAAATAAAATGATGAGACTCCCCTTAGCAAGCAACACAAGAAAATATTTGCATTTGATGTTTTGACTTGGTTGACAAAGTTTGACAATAGTTGATAGCATAGCAAGTTTGATGTTCAAAAGCAATTTCTTTCCAAGCAAGATAGTGACACATGGAGTAGTCTTCAAAAAATCAAGCAAGGCACAAAGCAACCTTGCATGATACAAGCATATGTGACATCTCAAAAGAATTCTCTAGAATTATCATCATGTGTATGTTCAAAAGATTTTCACAGGTATAGCACATTCAAGAACACATCAAGAAATATCTACCTAAAAGTCAGGGTTCATTACTCAACAACTTGGCCCATGCTTGATGCTCCTTCGCCTCACACCAAGTGGTTGCCCACAAGAGATATTGGCTTTGTCATGGAAATTCCATAAGCATAACCAAAGGAACACATATGGTGAGTGTAAATCTTGGGGTGATCCAGGTAGTCCACTAGGATCAATCCTTGCACCAAGAAGTTGAGCGGCTAAAAAAAAATATTAACTTAGAGTTTTTAGATCGGGCTTCCATTCATAGTGTTCCTCTTGCTCCCAATTATGGGACACCTCACCTTGCGATGAGTAACCAATCTCGCGATCACAAGAGTACCTTAAGCATTCTTGCCTAGTGATCTCCCTATGGTCGAAATCCCATAAGTGATCACACTAGGCAAAGACAAACACTATGTCTACCAAAGTTTTGTGTCCTTGATAGGCTTGAGTTTATAGTGGGTTGGAAGAGCTAGGTAATTTGCTTGTCCCCACTTGGGTCGTTCCTCTCAGGTTGTCCGAGAGCAGGCCCTCTAAAGGATTCTAACTACACAAAGTGGATCAACTTTCAGAAGTCAAGATTTCTGGTTCACCACAAGGGTGAAGAGCATACTCTCCTATTCCAATCGTTTTCTCTCAAACATGCTAAGAAGATTCAGTTACCCCTTTCTTTTGAAACCAAATGGCAAGTCAAGATTTCTGATTCACCACAAGGGTGAAGGGCATACTCTCCTATTACCAAAAGACTCCAATCACAAGTTTTATGTGCCTATGAAAAATGAACAATTAGTCAATGCCACACATGAAAACAAAAAAGCAAGAAATTTTGGGTTTTTATGCTTTGGGAAGCCCTGCAAACAATGTTAGTAGCCCTTGCGCATTTGAAGCTTTGACATGCATTCTTTTTATGCAATGTTTCAAATTTTTTTTTTCATAAGGATGGCAACCTGTAATCACAACTTGTTAGCACCAAAAGTTAGTATGAAATAATATAAAAATCTGTAATAAAAAGTGGTGAGTTTCCTTAAAAATCCAATTTATCTTCCAACCAAGTGCATGCAAAGAAAGTGCAAGTTAATCACAAATGCTATCATTTTTACTCTTTGATTTTGACCTAGTCAACAAGATTGGACTTTTTTACTATGATTTTGTATCCAAAAATGAAAATAAAAATAAGAGACCCCTATTAAAAATTAGAGAGCTTTCCAAAAATGCAAGAAATTTTAAAAAATCTCTTCATTTGCGCTCTAGAGATTAATTTTGTCAAAACAGACCAAATTTATCAAATCGAATTTTTGATCTTTAATACGACTTCAAAATTCAAAATACAAAGAAATAACCCACATTAGAATTGAAAACCATTTATGAAAATATAAGTTTTAAAAAAAAATTCTCTGATTTGCGATCAGAAACAGCTTTTTATGAAAAATAAAGAAAAACTCATAACTTCTTAAAATAATATCAAAATTCTCTACAAATCGGACTGAGACATTTTGATCATATACATAGCTTGAAAAAAAAAATTTAGAACTAAAATCCAAGTGGTTCAAAAGATATGATCAAATCTTTAAACCAACTAAGTTTTTGGCCTTCAAACCAATTTACTTATGGGTTGGCCTTAAAACCAAAGTGATAATTCTACAAAAACATTTGATTAGATCCAATATGCTGCTGTAAAAAACTAGAGATAAAAAATGAAAGCAAATGGAGCTAGAATTTGATTCAAGCCCCACGGTGGGCGCTAAAAATGTACACTAGAAAAGGTGCACTTCTCTAAATCATTCTATCCGAAATTCTCCATAGATTGGAAAGCTCGAATGCCGACTTAAAGCTCCCTAGTAATGGAGTGCAAGGGGCATACAAATGAGTATATAGGAGCTCTTAGATGAGCCTTAGAAATATAGCCCTTGCTAGTAAACCACAAAATGGGAGATTCTTTAGACAAGAGCAAGAGTGCTAGTGTCAAAGAACTCTTAGATCATGCAATGCAAAAATGAAACTAGATTAGGATGAGATGCACAATGCAAGCTATGCTAACAATGAGATGGGAATGTTACAAATCCAACTATTAATCTATGTGATCTAATTATTTGCAAAGGAATCAAAGTTAAACTAAAATGCAACTATGCTAAGAATGCCATATGATCTTATGCTAATGTGATGGAATGAGAGAATGAGACAAGAAATGAGAAGTTCTTCACAAAGCTCCAAAGAAACTTGTTAGAAAACTTGCAGCATAACAATATTCAAATGAGGATGGATCTTTTGAGGGGGAAAGCTCTCTCCCTTTTAAAGATGTACGGACGGTGGAGATCAAGATGAAGATGGTGGATGATCAACGGTTGAATTCAAAAATAGGAGTGATCCATGTGCACACACAAGTCAACCAATAGAATATAAGTTGACTTGTCATATAAGACAAAAGTCTCACAAGCCTTTTCTTTTAATTGTAAAATAAAAAAAGTACTTTATGTGTGCACTTTAAGTGGGTTAGAAGAATGGGGTCTTTTATTTAATTAAAAGGGGACATGTTCTTTTAATCAAATAATGAACTTAGGATAGCATAGTCAAACTATAGGTTATAATCAAATAAATTGATTATTAGCAATTTGGCTTAGGTAAGTGATTAAATTAATTTAGCCAAAATGTTGAAAAGGGGACTAATAGTCTAGATGACCATTTTTAGGTGATTACACTAAGAGCACTTCAAAGTTAGATATGGGGCACTAAACAGCCTTGTATAGGGACAAAAAATGGGGGATGAGTGAAGCTGGTTCATAAGGCTGTAGAACACTTTGAGAGCTTTCCAAAAATGTAAACAGTTTGTTAATCGGAATCTCGGTTGAAAAGTTATGCCTCCCGAAAGTTGGACTACCATTTTTGGATTCTTCTAATTTTACACTGACTTCTAACGTGACGTTTGGAACCTTCTATTTCAGTGGTGGATTCCAACTAGCATATTCTAGAATGTATTCCTAACCCTAAATGAATTGGGGTCTATTTAGGAACATTTCTAGCATTGTAAAGGCAATTCTTAGTGGGGTTAGAGAGAAGGTACTATGTGAAGGATTTCTTTCTCCAAAATCATACTATTGTATGCCCATAGGGAATTTTTTATTGATAATAATATTTCCCTTTACCTATGTGTTCATTCTAGTCTTTAGATGTGTCATGATCACATAAATTCAAGATGAGATCAGTTATGTTAAGATGGACACTATAGAAGAAGCATATTAGTACTCTTTGAAGGATAAAGAAAAATTTGTGAAGAAATATGATGAGAGACATACATGAAGAGGTGTAATATTTTAGAGAAGTAGAGGTAGAACATATGGAGAAGGTAACTAGTCTAATAGTGCAATGCAAAATAAAGGAAAATTATAATGGAAGGAAGAACCTACTAGTAGAAGAGGTTACCATACTAGAGGTAGTTGTACTAGTTACACTAAGAATAAAAATGGTGGAAAAGGGGAAGAAAGATCTTGGTTTAAAGGTACTTGTTATAAATGTGGATAAGAAGTACATAGAGTTTTTTAATGTACACTAATTCTGGAAGGAATATTAGAGGTAACAACAAAAGAAATTTGGCTTGTGAGGAAGTTGCTAAAATGCCTAATGAACTTGAAAATTGTGAAAATCTGATGTTAAGGAGAATCTTGTGGAATGAATAAGTTGATGCAAAACCTATTTTGAGAAGAATTTTGTTCAAAACTAGATGTAAGATAGCTAGAAAATGTTGGAAGGCAATGATTGATGGTGGAAGTTATGATAATTTTGCATTTGATGAACTAGTTAATAAATTTTAGTTGTAGAGATTAAGACATCCTAAGCCTTATCATGTTTCTTAGATCTAGAAGGATCATAAATTACTTGTAAGTGAGAAATTCCTTATTAAATTCAAAGTTGAGAATTATCATGATGAAGTCTTTTCTGTTATTATGCCTATGGATTATTGCCACATTCTTTTAGGTAGACCTTCGTAGTATGATAGACAAGATATTTATGTTGGTAGATTGAATAAATATACTATGTGGGTAGATGGAAAGAAATGAATATTATTGTCCTTGGTAGAGAAACTCAAGGAGAATCATTATTCCACAATTAGAGTATACTTGGTTGAAGATAATTAATTTTCCAGAGATATGAAGGAATATAATGTTTGTTTTCCTTTGAACTAAGAAACAAGATGAGTTAGATCATGCACCTAAGATTGAATCCTTGTTAACAAAGTTTCAAGATATTATTTTTGATAATTTACCTAATGGTTTACCACCTTTGATAAGTATAAGTCATTGTATGGATTTAATACATGGAGCTATTTTTCCTCATAAAGCAACACATAGATTGACACATCATGAAAAGGTTAAATTAAATAGACAAGTACAAGAGATGCTTGAAAATGGTTTGATTAGAGAAAGTTTGAGTCTTTATGTAGTACCAATTGTGTTAGCACCCAAAAAGAATGGAAAATGGTTAATATGCACTAATTCTAGAGCTATAAACAAGATAATAGTGAAATATAGATTTCATTTCCCTAGAATGGATGATATAATGGATAGCTTGAGTGAAGAAAAGAATTTTACCAAGATTGATTTTAAAAGTGGCTATCATCATATCAAAATTAGAGAAGGGGATGAATGGAAAATTTTTCTTAACACTAATAAAGTTTTCTATGAGTGGTTGGTTATGCCTTTTGGTTTAACTAATGCACCTAGTACTTTAATGAGTTTGATGAATGAGGTTTGGAGAATATTCTTGGTAAATTTGTGATTGTGTACTAGGATGACATTTTGATATTTAGTAAGACTAAGTAAAAACATCTTAAGAATGTTAGACAAGTATTATAGAGATTGATAGAAGATAAATTGTTGATTAATCTTAAGAAATCTTCATTTATGAAGGAAGAAATTGTGTATCTTGGCTTTCTTATTTCACTTGATGATTTGAAGATGGATCCTAAGGAGATGAAATTTATTCTTGATTAGCCTACACCGAAGAATGTTAGAGAGGTGAGATCATTTCATGGATTAGAAAGGTTTTATAGGAAGTTCGTCAAAAATTTCAGTTCTATTTGCAATGCTATGGTTGTAACTATGATAGGAGATAAAAAGGATTTCAAGTAGACACATGGAGCACAAAAGAGTTTTGAAACATTGAAATAGAAGATTACAAAATTGCCTAAACTTTCTATATCTAATTTTATTAAAGATTTTCTTGTTGAATGTGGTGCTAATGAAAGTGTCATTGGAGCTATTTTGAGTCATGAAAGAAGACCTATAGCTTTCTTTAGTGAGAAATTGAATGATGCTAAGAGAAAATATTTAGTTTATGATCAATAATTCTATGTTTTAGATTAAGGGAAAAATAGGTTTTGAAGGGATCTAAAACCCTTTAAAAAAATCAAAAGATCAACATTAAGCACCACCAAGTTTTACAAGGACCTAAAACCTAATGTTCACGAAGAAAACACAAAAAACTAGGTTTTATAGGGACCTAAAACTAAAAGAGTAATCCAATCACCCAGGTTTTACAAGGACCTGGAACCTAAAGTTTAAACAAAAATTTGGAAATAAAAATAGAGCTAGAAAAATAGAACAAACCAACAACCAAAACACTAGCAACCATGACCATCACCTGCAGCATCTCTTTTATGATATTCTCATCCTCTTTACCTACCTCTATAGTACTCTAGATAATATCAACCATGGTAGAGTCAAGAGCCTTAGGTGCCTCAATAATCTCTTTCCTCATACTCTACCTAGTTCTCTTACTTGGTCCTCCTAGACTTTTCACACCAATGATATCTAGAGACATAATCTCCTCATTGGTTTTCTTTCCCAAACTAGTCATCGAAACAAATAAATAAAAGTAACTAGCTCCATTTTCGACCCACTATCATTGATTAATTGATGGAGTTCTAGCTCATATTCCTTAATTTTTTTGAGAATGTTACCAACTTGATTTTCTAGATGGACTCTCATAGCACGTTCATGATCCAACTCTTTCTAAATATCTCCAACTTTTTCTTAAGCACTATTATCTCATTATATAGCCAAGAATAACCTTGAAGGGATGCCTCATCTTTGATCTTGGTAGTGTGAAGGAAAGATAAATTTTCCTGATGAGACTCATCTTTACATCCATCATCTACCCTATTTGCAGAGTCAATAGTGGTATCCTTATTTTCCTTTATATTGACCTAGAGCTTGGTGTTTGCATCCTACTTTTGATTTGGATCATCTTTATTATCCTTGCCCATGTCATTCTCTTTCATGACAAGAAATTTACCCTCATTTTTCTTTTTGATATCCATGTCCATTTTCTCCTCATTGGAATACCTTTTAGAAGGTGAAGGGTGATCACTATGTTTCCCCTCTTCATCCCCTAAAACTTCTGAACCTACATTAGACTTAGTTTTCCTTTCTTTACTACCCTCCACATTATCCTTGAAAGTAGACATCCCTTTGGTCCCAAAGTAACCATCCAAGTTTGAACTGAGGTCCCCCATTTCCATTTTGGCATCATCTTCAATAGAGTTTTCAGAATCTTCAACTTCCTCCATATTTTTCATTTTAATCTCCCTTTTATTGCCCTTTTTGGTACTCTTGATGTCACTAGTACCTTCCTCACTTTTAAATTTCTTTGAGTAAGGCTCATTACCAATCACTTTTCACTTTTTCTCCACAACTGGAGAGGGTTTAAAATCCTTGTTTTTGCAGTAATTTTCAATAAGTAAAATTAAACCCTCATGGAGCACAAGATGTGACTGCTTCTTCCTATGGGCTTAGAGACTTTGAATAAAATAGTATTTCAAATAAAATGGGAAAGAGACTCTATCTTTGTACCTAAAATGATTTAAGAACACAAAATGAAACTTGTGGACCCTCTAAGATCTACAATCAAGGATGAAATACTCATGAATGCATGATAAAAACATCCATCCAAATAACCTTTATTTGGCTCAAGTTGTAGAAGTCGCCACTCTTCTCCAACTTTTTCTCCTCTTCATCACTTTTTGGGAATTTCTTGAAGGTATAATTTGAAATGCTAGTCTCCTTATTGAATTTAAGACCCTCCATTGGAAGATCTATAATCTCTATGATAAATTCATTAGATAGTTTCATCGTAACCCTATGCAACATAACCCTATCTTCTATCCAATTTTTGAAAAAATACTCTATAATGTGGGGGCTTATACCCATGAAGTTTCTCAATGTATGTAGTAACTTTCCCTTTTTGTAGTATATCCCACACAACCAAATTCACCTTCCATTCCTTGCAATTATTTGACTATTGCTTTCTTGGTTCCCCTCCCATCTTGTATTTAGCTTTGCACTTGCAACTACTCTAAGAAGCAAAAATTAACAAGAAAATCAAAGTGTATTTGATTTCTAAGAAACTTTTAACCATGCATATGTACCAAGTATAATCCATAATTGCACAAAGGTACCTCCTTGGGATACGTAGATAATCCACCATAAACCCATCACTTCCCCTTATAAATTTGTCAATCTTGAGTGATCTTTCCTTTGATAACATGTGTCTTTTAATAATTAAAAATTGTCATCAAATCAACTTCCTTGCTTAATTCATCTTGCAATCTCAGCTTTATTTCCCTATAGACCACTTGATTTGCAATCTAGTCAGAGGCTTTATTGCCCTCACAAAAAATATGAGAAATAAAAACATTATCAAAATTTGTCATAAGATATTTTATTTCCATTCAACTTCCCTCAATACTCCAAGTTATCAAAATCTTATTATTCAACATGTTAATAATATTAAGAGAATCTGCTTGCAACCATAAATTTTGAAATCTAGATTCCATAGCCATCCCCATAGTGAACAAAATAGTCGTAGCCTTAGCTTTATGACTAGTGGACTTGCCTATAGGTATTACAATAGCATCCACTACCCTAATATAGTGGTCTCTCAAAACACCCCCACATCCAACTTTTCCAGGATTCCCTTTGGCAGAACCATCAAGATTACCTTTAATCCAACCCAAAGGTGGAGATTTCCACTTTGTCTATTGTCTCTGGTCATCCTATTTTATCTTAGTACCTTTACCATTTATAGTATTACTTATTTGGGTAGCATCAAACATTTTCCTCTAAGATTTGAAGTTCTCTTTGATGGCTATGATAATATTTTGACTCAAAACCCAATCAGGAGTTTTCTTATTTCCAAAAATTCTATTATTTCTCTCTTTCTAGATGCCCCACTAGAGATAAGAAATAGAAATCTTCCAAAGAAAATAAATATCAACATCCTTTGTGGGACATGTACAACTCTAAAAACATTGATCAATTTTATTATGCTAAACTTAATCAATATTCTAGTAGTGAAGGAGATGACTCTAGACATTCTAGCTAAACCTATAGTTTAAAAAGAGGTGATTCCTATCTTCAAAATCCACCTTGTAGAGACATCGCCTGTTGACCAAATAAACCCCTCTTTTTTCCAAGTTATCTAGAGTCATAATTTTTTTTTGAAGCATAGTCCAAAAAAAGATATTGATTTAGGAATAAGTCCTTTAATCCATGCTTTAGCACACACTAGAGGATTTCCTTTCTCCTCAGATCTAAAAATAAAGAATACCTTGAAGCATCATCTAGGTTCAATCCACCATACCATAATATCCTCTTTTTGTGGATAATGGCTATAAGCATTCAAAGCCAACTAGATGCTGGAAAAATCATGATTAATCTTAGCAATATTAACCCATTCACTATTAATCTGATAATTCTCCACAAAATCACCATACGTCTATTTGCATATATCAACAAAAGTCCAATCCTTAATCAAATGATGATCAAAGAGCTACTCATCATCCCAAAATATGACTTTACTCCCATTACCTAATTTTCATTTACATCCTTTATTTAAAATATGTTTATCTCCCTAGACTGTATTCCAAATAGAAAAAGATGAAGGAGCATTAGGGTAGGATAGAAAAATAGAAAAAGAAGGCGCCTCATATAGGTACTTTTGTTTCCAAATGGAACTCGATTCCTTATTGTCATGATAGACTTTCCATCCTTGTTTATCTAATAAGAATTTATTCATACTTCTTATCGATTTGATACCCAATCCACCTTCTAGTTTGAGTTAACAGATCTTTTCCAAGCTTTCAAGGCCACTCTCTTATTTTCTTATGTTCTAGACCAAAGAAAATTCCTTTGAATAATATCAATAGCATCTACAAATTTAGTTGGAATCCTATAGAGGCTCAAAGCATAAGTAGGGACACTTTGAAGACAAGATTTGAGAAGAGTAACTTTACCATCTTGACTCAGCATATTACCTTTCCACCTTGCAAGTTTCTTATTGAATTTCTTAAAAAGATCCTCACAAAAAATATCTGAGGGAGCAAGCCCCAAGGGGAGATCAAGATAAGTACATGGAAGATATCCTATAGAGAAACCAAGAATATTAGCAATCTTTCCCTATCTAAAAGTAGGAGTACTAATAAAAAATAAGAGCTCTTGTTCCAATTAATCAGTTGTCCAGAAATAGAGGAATAAAGATTAAGGGCCTTTTTAAGATTTCTTGCCTCCATAACATCAGCTTTACTAAGGAAAATGGTATCATCCAAAAAAAATTTGTGAGAACAAACAAGAGGATGAGATGAAGGTCTCAAGCCTTGAATTTACCCTTTGGAAACCAACTTCCTAATATATATATGCCCAAGCAATCAGCCATAATAGTAAAGAGAATCATAGATAAAGGATCACCCTACCTAATCCCCCTTAAGGGTTTAAAAAAAATCTATATATCTCCCATTAACAAGCATAGTAACGGAAGTGGTAGAAACCATTTGCATAATAAGCTTAATCACATTGACACTAAAACCAAAAGAAAGTAAGATCGTATAGAGGAAATACCATCCAACTCTATCATAGGATTTAGCTATATCAACTTTCATAATAAAACCCTAATTGTTAGAAAGAGATAAAAAATATATATTTTCATGCACAAATATTATAGAGTTAAGGATTTTTCTACTAGGAATAAAACCATTATGTTTCTCAAAAATCAAATTAGTAAGAATATTCAACAATCTCAAAGTGGGGACTTTAGAAATGATTCTATAAATTGAATTGCAGAGATTGATAGGTCTAAACTGATCCAAAGAATAGGCTTAATCTTCTCTGGAATCAAACAAAGGAAGGTAGAGTTAAATTCCTTCAACTTTCCTTTAGCTCCATAGAATTCTTTGTCAACATCACAAACATCATTGCCAACTAGTTTCCACTTTTCTAAAAAAAAAGCATAGGAAAGCCATCTAGCCCTGGTGACTTATCTCCTTCAAGTGAGCAAATAGCTTTGAAGATTTTCTCTCCCTTAGGAATAGCACGTAGAATTTTATTTTTCTCAAAGGTGACCAAAGAGGGAATTGCATCCAACAACTCAACCTATTTAGTTTCACCAATATCTAGGTTAGAAGAAAACAAGGAAGAAAAAAAGGAAATCATTTCATTAGAAATATCATTTTCATTAGTGATTTTATGTCTTCATTTAGTGAGACTGGAAATACAATTTTTCACTCTGTGTTTCAAAGTAGACAAATGGAAAAAAATTGTATGTTTATCTCCTTCTTTGATCCAAATGGATTTGGACCTCTATCTCTAGTAGATCTCTTCCTTAGAAATGATGTCATGGTACTCCACCAATTTTTCATTTTCTTCCTTCACCAAATCCATCAAGTATCCCTCCTATTGAATTTTCTCTTGGATAACTTTTTGATCATCTTAAATATTTGATTTACTTTCAAAGATATTCCCAAAATATATTTTATTCCATTCCCTAACTTTATTTTTAACATTTTTGAGTTTATAAGCCACATAGAATAAAGTCATTCCTTTAATATCATTGTTCCACCATTCCTCTAGTCAATCCTTAAACTATGGATGCTACATCCACATTTTTTCAAATCTAAATAGGAAGTTATTCCTAGCTTGAATAGCCTCTACCATAAATAAAAGAGGAAAATAATCAGAAGTAATTTTTTGGATAGCCTTGAGATTAGACACAAAGTCTTTAGTTCAACCCAAAGATATTAGGACTCTATCCAAGTGAGCTTGGATGCAATCATTTCCAACTCTTTTATTACTCCATGTGAAATCAATCCCTTGAAGATCTAAGTCCATTAATCCCTCCTTGTTTATAAAGTCCATTAAATCTAGTCTTCCTTCTAGTTGACTAGCATTTCCACCTTTTTTTTCATGTTCACAAAGAGGAACATTAAATCCCCCATAAATAATCATCACTCTTAATCTTAGATAAAGAGTCCAAAAAAAATTTCTAGAATTCTTTTTATTGGGCACATAAACATTAACTATATACCAATAGCTATTCTAGGCCAAACTCTTTATCAGGTTTGTGCTCTCTAACAAAATTTTGAACAATATCAAATTTATGAATATTGTTCATCCCTCTAATATTTTAGATGATCACTTTCATTATAACTTTTTAGGAGTAAAATTCAGAATAGTTGCATATTTTTCATTAGCAATATTCTATAAGCTTTCACTTTCTCTTTTCTTCCTAGTAGATTTTCTACTAGGTTTCTCTAGAGTTCCAACATTCAATTTCAATTTGAGAGAGCCAATTTCCATTTTACTTCTTTGGGTTTCAACTCCTATAGGTATAGGGTTAGGGTTAGATCTTTTCTCTATTTTCTTCCTTTCAACCTATTTCTATTTAGATTCTTTCTTGTTAGTAATGAGATCCATGTAGTTAGACTCTAAAACATTTTCAAAAATAAAAAACTCTTGACATAGGGGTCTCAAAAGGGTCTAAAATTCTTCATTTTGTGTCTCCTCTAAAATATTAATCTCATTGAGTTGACCACTTCTTTTCTTAAGAATTTCTCCTTCCTTAGTCTCCTTTAAATCTTCAAAACCTTCCAAATCAAGATCTTTATTTTGATAGATAACCATCTGGCTCATTGTATTTTCACAATCCTCTTTATCCATGAGACTAGACTCTTCATTTTTCTAGGATATTTCTTCTTCTTCTAATAGCTTCTCCTTATTTTGATTAATTTAGACTTCTTTTATTTCAACCACCTTAATACGTATAGCTTTAGGTTTCGACTCCCTTTTTTGAATCTTAGTTTCCACCTTTTTTCCACATTCAACATCTTTGGTTTATTTTTTATTTTCATCGAACAATTTTTAGCCTAGTCATCCAATTTTTTACAAACTAAATAGGCATTAGGAAGGTCTTCAAATACTATCTCTTGCATCCATTTTCCAAGTTTTAAATTTAATTCCACCTTCTAGGGTAGATTCTTCAAATAAGAAACTTTCACATAGATTATGGCACATAGTAGTTTAGACCTAGTAGCCATCTCATTATCAATAGCTATGAGTTCACCAAATGAAGCAACTATCCTCTTAAACATGTCTTCATGCCAAAAATCTAGTGGAAGTCTTGGTAATATGACCCATATCATATTAGCAAGGAAAAAATCATCAGACAGATCCATATTGGGTTCCCACTTTTTGATCATTAAAGTATTCTTGTCAAATGGACAAGGACCACCACATAACACCATACATAAATCTTCCTTGAAAATGAAAACAAAGGAAAATAATCCCTTCATCATAACTGAAATATCCACTTGACCACATAGAGCCCATTTCCTTTTAACCATATTTATAAGAGCATCAATATCTAGGTGTGCCCCTAGAAATTTCCCAACTAGGGTAAACTCCATAGTGGAAATAGAATAATCAACAATAGAATCTGAGATGAAAATTTGAAACTCACCTTTTTCCTAGTAGGATTTTGAAGTAATAGGTGGAAAAGAAGATTTTCCTCCTGGCCTTCTTCTAAACAAAGAAGACCACTTGCGTTAACCCAAATCCAAAACCTCCTTCTTTTACACCTCCACACGTAATCCATCTGTATCCTTGCCCATATCCACTGAGATATTCCTCTCCTATAGTGGGTCCCTAATTTGGATAGGACACTTGGTTAGAAGATCAAAATGACTATTATTAGTGACCCTACATCTTCTAGAGTAAAAACCTAGTAGAACTTTGTCTTCTTCATTCTCTAGAAAATTAAAATCTATCTTTGACTTCCTTGTATTTCTCGCCAAGATCCCCACTTTTGAATTCCCTGCATCACCAAGATCACTTCCTACCACAAAATTCTCACCTACCAGATCTCTTACCATCAATAATTCTATGTTATTATTCAATCTTTGAAGAAATAGAGACATTATTTGATGCCGAAGGATTTCATGTTGTATACTAATGATAAAGCTTTACAATATTGGGGAAGTTAGAATAAGTTAAATCAGAGAGATGTGAAGTGGGTTCTATTTTTGCAAAACTTTTCCTTTTCTTTGAAACATAAGAGTGGACATTGAGGTACTTGGTTTTAATTATTTTAAAGTATTTGTGTAAAATTGGTCCTAATTTTAAAGAACTTGGAAAGCATGGAAGGAATAGATGGTGAGAGATAAGTGGAATGATTATTTCATTCAAGAAAACATGTTATTTAAGGGAATTTAGTTATGTGTACCTAGAGGATCTATGAGAGAAAACATCATAAAGGAGAAGCATATTGGTAGACCTTCTAGACATTTTGGGATTGATAAGATTCTAAAGTTCATTTTAGATAGGTACTTTTGGCTATAGATTTATAAGGATGTACTCAAGATGGTAAGAAGTTGTAGAATTTGTCAAAAAACAAAAAGAACTAGTCATAATTTGGGATTATATTCATCATTTCCTATACTTGATAAACCTTGGGAAGATATCAATATAGATTTTGTTCTTGGTTTTCCTAGAACACAAAGAGGTAATGATTCTATTTGTGCGGTAGTTGATAGATTTTAAAAGATGTCTCATTTCATACATTATTAAAAGACATCTGGTGTTGTACATGTAGCTGAATTATTCTTTAAGGAGGTGGTAAGATTGCATGGATTTCCTAAAACTATTATTTCAGAATGAGATACTAAATTCACTAGTTATTTTTGTAAGACGCTTTGGAAGAAGTTGAATACAGAGTTGAAGTTTAGTTCTACATTTCATCCACAAATAGATGGACAAATTGAAGTTGTGAATAGAAGTTTGGGTAACCTATTGAGATGTTTGTTTGGAGATAATCCTACTAATTGGGACTTGATTTTTTCACAAGTGGAGTTTGCGTACAATAATCATGTCAATAGGGGCACTAAGAAGATACCTTTTGAGATTGTTACTAGAATTAATCCTAAGGGAACTACTAAATCAAGGGATTTGAACACTAAGCCAAAGAGAAGTTCTGAAGCTAAAGAAGATGAAAATTTCATGTAGGCTTTATATGAGGAAGTTAAAATTAATCTAGAATACAAATAGAGATAAGATAAGAGGAGGGGACATAAATCTTTTGAAGTTGGTGATGAGATAATGATTCACTAGAAGAAAAATAAATTTCTAGTTGATACCTATACTAAGTTGAAGATGCAAAAGTTTAGTCCTTGTAAGATTCTAAGGAAGTTTGGTAGTGGAAATGGTTTTGAAGTTTAATTACTAGAACACATGGATATTTTTCCTATATTCAACATTTCATATATCTTTTCATATTTTGTATCAAATTATAAGTTGATAGGTAACTTAGATTATCCTATGAAGTACACATATAGCATTGAGAAGATCTTGAGTAGCCAAATAAGTAAAAGAACTAGAGGAAAATACTACATGGAATACCAAGTTTGGGGAGAGTATCATTGTTGTATGTAAAAGAGAGAGAAGGAAAATGAGAAATACATAATGTACTTATTAGATTGATGTCAATTGGGGAATATCTCAGTTTGGGTTGATGTGTTTTCATCATATGTTACCACCAATGCAAAAGGGGGAGATTGTTGGCATGAATGACATTAAGAGATTGATGTATGCTAATGGGGAGATTTTAAGGACTATTGGAGAGATGATTGAGTTCTTATGTTTTTTATTCATGACTTAGTTTGTGATTAATGTCAATATATATGTTTTTTTAAAATGTATGTCAAAGTTGCAATGGAATGTTTCTTTAATGAGGTCAATAGTCCAAGAGTTATGTTTTTTGATATTATCTTAGATCTTAGGAAGAAATTTTTATGTTGTGTCTATGTTTTTGGAAATTTTCATGAAGATTAGTGCAAGTTATTAAAGATTTTTTGAAGATTTTTTGGAGTGAAGGTTGCAGGAAATAGAGTATTGGTATTTGATTTATATCTTTTTGGTAAGGTAAAAGCTTGTTCAACGAGCTTGGATTTTGATTTAAGATATGTTTGTGATGATATGTTTGAGATGAAAGTGTTGGAAATATAATAGGAAAGTAAACTCTAAGAGTGGGGGGCGATGAATTAGCACTAAAAACTTTTAACCTCTAAAACTATTCATCACACATCCATCTCATAGTCTATGCATATAAACTGAAATAAAAAATTAAGCATATACATTCATAGAATAAAAGTAAATATTTAACACATGTATGACACAGGATACTTTGTTACCTAGAAACCCTCCAAGGAGAAGGTAAAATTGGGGTGGGGATGACACCCACAAATCTTCGCTACTATAGTAATAACATGTATCCAATGAAGGTTACAATGTTTGACCATGAAACATGATCTACGCTATGAAAGGTCTACCCTGTTAAAGGCTTAGAAGATTTTTAGATGTTACCTTGTTAAAGGATTTAAAACACTCTACTAAAAGTGTGCATGGTAAGAAGACTTTAACTTACAATGAAGTAAGTACCCTGTTAAAGGATTTACAAGAGCCTATTAGGACTATTCTATTAAGAGATTTAATTGATTCACTTGTTAAAATGTCTTAGCAATTATCCTTTGGTTAGCACTCTATTTCTTGATGTTAGATCACCTCTATACTAATGTGTACTTGATCCTTTCTGATCAGATGTACCTATGTTGTCCTTTGTTTCCTTTCCTCTATTCTTCTTCTAACAAATTATGCAATGTAACATGATTCATAACACCTTAATCACCATGAATTCTCTATTTTCACATGAAAACTCTCTTCAATTATCCTTAACATTCGTCTCTCCATCTCCATAAAGTTTAGGATTTATCTTCCTTCAGAAGACCTAGTTGATTTAGGGTTAGGTATGAGTCAATGGTAGTGATTCACCCATATTGCTGCTTAAACCTTTGTTTTCTCTTATTAGATGCATGTCATGCATAGGGATTCATGATTAAGATTCATGCTTATCAACAAAGATCATAGAATAATACTTAAGTCAGCTTTAAAATGGTTTATATAGTAGTTTGTGCCAATCCAAACAACTATGTCAAAACTGTATTACTTAGCATCTGAAGTCCCTAGTGCTTGGCTAACTATAACTTTAATGATATCACTTGGCATCGAACTGACTTGGCATGCACTACTTTCTCAACACTTGAATCACTTGGCACATACTATCTGCTCAGCATCTGAGTGACTTAGCACTTGAGTGGCTCTGTACTCACTATTTACTCAACATGCACTATCTTATATGTTATGCTCAACATATGTTAGTTGTTCATTATGATCTTATCCTTACAAGCATAATATAGATAAATGGTATCTATTTGGCTTCTATACAAAAAATACAAAAATATCAAAATTTTGCAACACATGACTTATCACTATACCTCAAAATTCTGTAACTCATAACTCTTTATTTGATTTTTCCATGTTGTACTCTATTTTATGATACAAAATCTTTCTCCTACTGAGTAGATTGTATGTTTTTTAAGCTCTGTCTTTGTCTCCCCCATACTCTACTCCCCCTATGTCCTTACTCCCCCTTTTTGACACTTATCTCAATGGGTTATACACTAAAAGTGTGTTTTTCAAAAAATGGTTTGTGGATGTCAAGGATAATCTTTAGAGTTGCATCCCATTATCACAAGCTACCTCCAGTGACTTAATTTGGATGGCCATCTTGGAAACAAGGTGTACTAAACCTTCATGTGTAGAAATATGAGTCTTTCTTCATGATATTTTCAGCATAGGGTAGTTCTTTATACAATATCTCCATGTGTGGAGTCAGCATCGACTGGACACATATTAGTTTAGCCATGATGTTGGCTTAATCTACATGTAATGTTGCTAACTAACTTTGGGAATGTAGGAGACTATAGTAGAGTTATGCTAGATGTGTGCATAGTGCTTTCCAAGTTTAGGATATGACTCCTAACTTCCCTTGTGAATAGTGTAGTATTATTCAGTTTGGTTTACAAAGAGAAAATATTCTCTAGTATCTTCTTCACACTTCCTATTTTGGTTTCTATTTCAACCTGTTTTAGTGCAATAGCACTTGACATCTTTTCATCAACCTTATGTTGAAACTTTCTCTTAGGCCATTCAAGTAATTTGACATTAGAATCTAGGTCTGTGTCATTCAGCTTCTCTACTAAGCTAGTTGACTATTCAATTATTGGCTTGTTTTCCTTTGGAGTCAGTAGACTAAATACATCAACAAAAATGTCTTTGATATCAATCAAATCTTGCTTCTTCCTATGCTCTTGTCTGAGCAATTCTTGATGTTTCTTCTTTGCTAGAGCTTCCTAGAGTATACCCATCTACTCAATAGTAATAGTTGCATTATCAAATTTGGGAAACTCAATTACTTCATCTAGGTCTACATCAACAAATGATATAACTTCAACTCCCTTGGATGTACTTGGACTTGGCCTTGAGGATTGTCATGTTGTAGCTTCTATGCTCGGCCTCTAAAGAGCTTAACTAGGAGGAGTGGCAAATTTTGGTAATGTTACAAATTTTTCTATTAGTATATTCTCCTTTGGCTTTGTTGTCAAACTTGACTATTCATAATTGTGCTTCCCTTCCTCTATATTATCAGTAACACCTTGATTATGTGTTGGAGGTGTATCTACCTGGCCTATTTGAATTTAAGTTTCTTCAATATTTTTTGACTCATATGTCTACTCTCCATCTATCTCACCTTTTTCATGTACACCTTCCTCTATAGTTACTAAAATTGGAGTACTTTGTGCAATTATACTAATGGTAGGAGTAGTTGTCTCTTTCCTTTGATATACCACAAGGGGTAATGTTGGTTGTATCATTTTGAATTGAGGAGGGGCTAAGGGTGTAATTTTTTTCTATAATACCTCCCCTACAGATACCTTATATGACTTCTTAAACTCATCAATAATCACAGTACATGATTCTCACAAAGTTTAGCCTAGGTGTTGGATTCCACCAATATCTTTTTCAAATCATCCTTTGTGAGGGGATTGATGTTCTAAGTGATAGTACTAAAAACATCTTTTATCTTTATAGTGTCATTTTCTTTGTTTACCTCATGTGATGGACTGGGACTTAGCATTAGTATTTTTAGTACACTATGTTTTGTTGGTTGCTCATCCTCAACTAGTGCCTATTTGTTTGTGTTCATATCCATGCCTCCCTTTACTATATCTTGTTCAATGCCATCTTCTTTTTCTCCTTCTTTTTCTTCTCCCACCTCAATAGGTGCCTACAATATTGCTTGAAATTTATCAAACCATGTAGTGATTTTCATGTCAAAGTAGTCTTTTTTACAACATCCTCAATGTTATTCTATGATATATTAAATGCCCTATATTTTGGTTCATATTTTCTAGTATGTTTCTTAATGGATTTTTCCATAGCACCCTTACTTAGTTCTAGCATTACTTGGGAAAGTGTTGTTTCTCTTATTTGTTTTACAGTATTTAGATAATGGTGTCACTTTTGGTCAACTTTCTCATACAACTCTTGGGTATGAGGTTGGCAAGTTCAAGAGGAGCCTTTTTAAATATTGCCATCATGGCATATACTACCTCTTCAACTATATTCTTTTCAGTCTTCCCAAGATTGTCAAACTTAGTGTAAGAGAATCTAGATAAATCAACATGATTTCTAATATTCTCACATAGGTTATCTAAATCTAAAGAAGAACTGTGACTTACCACTTGAAACTAGTTGTTGTCATCAAATTTAGTCTTCTCTTCATCAAATTCAGTTGGAGCAACATATTTTCTCCTTGGTATCTTCTAAGATCCTTCACCCTTACTAGCTTGACTAGCTCTTTTCTCATTTGGCTTGGCTACTTCCTTATCCTTTTGTGTAGTGGCCCTTGTGCTAGCCCTAGTTGTAGGTACTGTAGGCTAATTCAATTTTGCAACCTTCTTTGGTTTGTTTACTATAGGTGTTTCAGCTTTTCTTTTCATCTATTTAGTAATTGTAGGTGTTTTATTGGCTTCTTCTCCCTCAGCACCTTCTACAATTTCTACTTCCTCTTCTTGTTGGTCTTCTCCTTGACCTTGGGTGATGGAAATTGGTGCTTGGGAAGGTGCATTCTCTTCTTCTTCTTCATCATCATCATCATCATCATCTTCTACCCCTTCACCAAATTTCTCTTTTAGTTTCTTTACTATCTTATTCTTCTTTCTAATGACTGAAGCAGTCTTCAAGTCCATTGTGATTTTTGACTTGGCTTTATCATAGTTCCCAAAAGTTGTAGCCTCCTTGTCTACTTCTTCTACAAGTACTATTGTTATTGTTGCAAAGGCTTCATCAATGTTGATTTCATATCCCATTGGTCTTAACCATCTAACTCCACTAGTGAAACTGATATCCTTAGTCTTTTGTTCATTGTTTACTTGAAGTCTTCAAAGTAGCTTGTCATGACTAACTCAAAATTACCACCTAGTTGCTCGATGAATTCACCTATTTGCACTATAATATATCTATTTAGCTTCCATACAACTTTACCAAAATTAGGAAATGCATTCTGCACATAAAGGAATATACATACAGGAATAGATCCAAATTTACATTGGGGCACTTTTGGTCTTCCTTATGGCTCCCAAATTCTCAATCAATTGTTGCAACTACAACTTGGCAAGATCATAAGTATGATCTTTCTTCACTATTTTTTATCCCACATCCTTTGCAATACACTAAACATTGTTAATCCTATTGGATTGATAGAACTTATGTGCTATTATCCTCACTATAGAAGCAATTAAGGGATCTATGCTTCTATCTATTTTCATCCCTTGTTTATTCCATATAACCCCTGTATTCCTTCCAATTACCTTTTTTTCTTCACTTCTCAATGTCTTTGGTCGATCTAGGGTTGGATACCTTGTATTTCTATGCACAATTTTCTTTGTGATTTTCATCGGTCCATTCTCTAACCATATAGAATTATCATGTATCCTACTCAAAAGTATCTTTATCCATTCTATTTTGAAGATGTTAGGGAAATCTAGGGCACATGTTAACCCTTCCCTCTCAAAAAATTTTGAATTCCTCCTTCAATGCTCTATTTTCACACAATTTCCCATAATTCTCCCTAATTTCCATGTCTCTTATGCTTATAACCTTACATGTATAGAAGCATCTAACATCTTGGATCATTAAGACTTGTGGTGGTATCATTGACAATGCACTAGATGGATCTTGTTTATAAGATATTTCTAGATTAGCTCTAAAATTAGGCTATTTAATCTCATTACTTATCAATTGCACATTCAAAACTTCTTTTCCCTCTACAACCTTGGCTACTAAAGAACTAGATGCCATATCATAAAAATAGGGTTTACAAAATTGAACTCTGTAACTTGGCACTTGATAAATACCTTTATGATTCTACAATGATGGTGTTGAGTGACTATTGAATCCATTTGCAAAAGGTCAGAACAAATTCTTTGGTTCATCTTTAGCTCTTCACGCTCTCTTTCAAATTTGAATAATGTCAAATGAGTAGAAATTGATCATATAGACTTCAAAACCTTGCAATTAATGCTTAGTGCTTACATAGCTGTAAGCTCAGCCTCAATAAATATTTCAACTAGCTCATCTTCCATGAAGTTTCCTTTCCACTCAGTAACCACTATGAGTTTAGTCAACACTAATAATTATGATAGCTTAGAATCAACTAATATTTCACTTAAAAACCATAGTGAAACTTTTCATGCTTGGTAGTAACATGAAAACTAACAAAACTAAAAGATTGTTTCTTGATTCTTAACAATAGTTTGCATTGTTCTTCATGCATATGTAATATTTTTAGTATTGATCCTTGGAACTGATGTAAAGTATATCCTTTTAGATATCAATCCCACTTACCTCTTGATTTCTTAATTGGAGGAGGTGTGATCACCTAACCCATTGGGTGAAGTGATCCCTTCTACACTTGATGTGCTGCAATTTTCCCTTCTCTTTCATGTCTTGTTCATTTCATCTCTGATACTCTCAACATCTTCCTTTTCTTTGCCTTTGTTGAACTCACTATTTGGTGCCTTTGACCTTGTTGGACAATTTCTACTTATGTGACCAGTCTTCAAATAGCTAAAATATGTGGTTTGACTCAAACATCTATTGTAGTCACTTTTGAAATGTGTTCTTATGCAATTTTCTACAACACATCCATATTCTTGATAGTAATGAAAACTATACCTTTTATTATAATCTCAATTATAAGAGTTTCCATTGTGCCTTACCTTTTTCTTCTTGTTTGATTGTGATATAGGCTTGGATCTACACTCATATGATCTATGTCCATACTTCTAACAGTTATAGTGGTATATTTCAAATCTTTGTGAGCTTGTGGTCTTGGTTGTGCATTCATGTGCCTGATGTCCTTGTTGTTGAAATTATAGTCATGGTTGTTATCAGTGACACACTTATTTAGATTGTAAGCATCTATCGGGTGGATTGTATAATTAACAAAGTTAACCAAGCATTTTAGACTCTACCAAGTTTTACAGTTGCTACCAAATCCAAGGTATTTAATTTTTGTCAAATTGTTTCTACCATGACGGTGATTAGTAGTAAAAACTAAGCTTCATAAGGTTTACTAAGTTACTTAGTGCAAATTGAGTTGTGTAGTGTTTAACAATTTCATAGTTATAGTGATGTGAATCTAGTGTTGACTAAGCCACTCAGTCCTAACCAAGTGATTCAGTTTATATCGAGCTCATAGTGATAGCATTTACCAAGCTATACAGTGTGAATCAAGTGATTCAATTTATATGTCAAATTTCATAGTATTCACTAAGTCACCAGTGTAGATCAAGTTTAAACTACTTGGAAGTGATTTGTATGGACCAAACCTCTATCTCTACTGAGTACATTGAGTATTAGAACCTTACTAAGATAGTCTTCAAAACTTGAGTTCTTACAGTTGGGCTGACTTTGTGTATTTTGTGTAAACTTGTATTGTAGCCGACTTTTTTGATTTGTAAATTGGATTGGTATATATGTAATGTATTGTATCACATCCAAAATATAGTAAGGAAATGATATCAAAAGGAGAGAATAAGTATGAAATAAAAAGGCTACAATAATATAAGGAGTAGCAAAGATTTATCTATCACAACAAGGTGATCATTACACTCAAGGAATCTTATTCAACAAACCAAGTTGCAAATCAGAGATCAGCCATTGTTTCATCCTAATAGGAGGATTAGTGAAATCATTTCACAAGGTAGACTTAACAATATTTTGTAAATCTCTTTACTAAGTGCATACTTTATTGTATGTTTGTAAATCCTTTTGCAAGGTGGACCTAGAAGTCCTTATTGCTCCTAATAGGGCAGATCATCAAAAGTGATCATTGTAAGCCTTAATAGGCCAACTTTATACTACAATACTAAAGCTTGTGGGTATCATTTTTGGAATAAAAACACCACTACGAGGAGGGGGTGAATCAATGGTTTAAAATACTTTGAAAAACTTAAAACAATTACAAGTTATAAAAATTTAACACATGAGCAAGATAGTTAATGAATAGCAAAGTGACATAGTATTTTAATGTGGAAAACCCCTTAGGGTAAAAAACCACTTTGAATCTGAAAATTTATTGGCCTCTTGGGAAAATCTTTTAGAGCTACAACTCTGGGAACCACAAACACCTTGTTTTAGAAACACCAATCCCTTACACTTGAAGCACTAACTTCATGAATACAAGAAGCACCAACTTCCAAAATTAAAATATGAGATATAAAATTAAAGGATCATCTTTATTACAAAAAAATCATGAATCACTAGTTTCAACTTCTTGTTGAAGATACAATGCAGGATATACTTCTATTCTCCTCAAAATATCCAATATCCAAATATAGTTTCTTTTTATATTTAAAAATATGATCAAATATTGATATGAATGAATGAAGAAGCAATATATAACCCTTCTTCTACCTCTAATAAACTTCTTCAATAAAAATCAAGTCACCAATATGAGAATAGAAACATAAAGCATTACCCTCTTCTTTGTTGTTAAAAATTTGTTTGCAAACTATTCGGTCTACAAGGAATTCCACACCAATTCTACAACTTCTATCAAAACCACCTATTGGATATTTTAGAGGAATGTATGTTCTACTTATAAACCAAGAAATTTGAAATTTTTGAGGTAGTTACATACCCAAAACTTCCATTAGACCAAAATTGCTCAAAACTGTCAAAATTGTCATAAAAAATTGGTACCCATTTCTGATAAACAGACTTTTTCTCCTTCCATACATGTGTTATGCAAAAACTAATGAGGACCCATTTTATCTAGCTTCAATACCTTTCCAAAAAGGTATGATATTTGGGGTCCATCTAATAAAAAAGCTTGTCAACTTTCTAATAGACAAAAATTATTTTTTAATATATGTTTTCAAAAACAATGTGAACATTAAGTGTTAATTGTATAACACTTAAGTATTTATCTTGAATATGTTTTGAACAATATTGAAGGACATCAAATAAGATAATTACATGATGTTATCCATACCATATATTCATTATCGACATCAATGACAACAATCAAAAACCAAATACCAAGGGTTCAACAATCATCCACACCCCAGTTTTGCTTTCTATTTGGAAGGTTTTTGGGTCACCAAATCGTGTGTCAAAGTGTTATGAATGTTTTAATGCTTTCAAATATTTTTGCATGCAATTAGATCAGAATACACATGAAGGATTAATTGGTAAATAAGGATTAAGTTTTATTAGTTACAGATTCACCCCTCTCCTCTTAGTAACTTAGCCTATCATATATATTTCCAACAATTGGTATCAAAGTTTTATGGTTCTTAGAAAAAAATTTAACAACTTGAGCAAAGATCAAAGGCTATGGAGGTATTTAGACTTGAAAAGGCTATTGACAATGAGAAGCTAGATTTGGAATTTGCCATTGGACAACTCAAGAAAGAAAATAAGAAACTCTCTCAATCCTTAAAAAGAAGAAAAGATCATGTAGGACAGATGAATGACCAACTCTCCACTTAAGAAAGAATTGAAGACATGCAAATTAACCTAATGAGGCAATCAAAGAACTATTAGAGAAGAATGGTACACTTCAAGAAGAATTAAGAAAGCTAAAAAGAGAGCAAGAAATCTAGTTAGTTAGATTGTGTGAAGTCACAGAAGAGAAAAATAGGATAAAACAAGAGATAGAAGGAAAGAAAAATGAGATTTAGCATCTATCCCTTCAGCAAGAAGACTTCATTAATCAACTCACTAATGAAAATGAAGAAATCATGAACCTAAGATCAGAGAATGAAAGATTGTTGAATGATCTAAACACTAAAAAGAAAACCAATGAGAGGATGATGAAATCTCAAGCAGATATGAATCAATTGAATGAGAAAAGTCATTACAAACAAAAAGGAAAAGTAGGAATTAGATATATAGAAGAAGATGAATCATCCAAGAAAGGAGTTCAAAAGAATCAAAGACCTACTTGCAGTCATTATGGTAAAATAGGACATACATCAAACAAATGTGGGAGCAATGGGAAAGCTAAATTCAATGGAAAATGGTACAATTGCAATCAGCATGGACATAGAGCTAATGAATACAAAGACAAACCTAAGTTTGAAGGAAAATGTCACAAATGCAAGAAGCATGGGCACAAATCTTCAAAATGCAAAACTAAGATATTGAACCTCGTAGAATAGATTGTCAAAGCTATATTTGGTTGGGATTATAACACTTGGTGCAGATGTCATTACTGTGGATAATTTGGACACATTGGAATGAATTGTGTATAACATAACATGAGGACAAGAGACACAACAAAAAATTGTTTTATTTGTATAGAACTTGATCATCTTGCCAAGAACTATATGAATAGTGGAAGAATTGAAGATGAAAAGAAGGCTAAGGCTGATAACATTAGAAAGAAAATGAGATAGCAATGGATTCCAAAATCTTTCGAATATGTAAGTTTAAGAAATAATGAACATGTCACTCAAGAATTGGGTGACTCCAACAATTCCAATTGATCTCTTGCAAGGAGAACTAGAACTAGGATTTTGAAGAAGACATCTCACATTAGTTCCAATCAATAGAATGAAAGATCTATATTAGCATTCAAGATGCAAAGGGATCAACGATCAATGAAGAAGATGTTAGTCCTTACTGAGCAAGGTCGGGTCACAACACTCTGCCAAGAAAGGTCAGGAGTAACTATGTTTTGTATGGTTACTAAGTCATGGATGACTCTGTCGAGCATTAAATGCAAGCAAAGTGGAGGTTAGTCTATCATTTGAGAAAAAATTGTACCAAGCATTTATGACAATTAAAAGGAAATTTTTGATAAAAGGAGCGAAATTGAAGTTATTTCTCACCATGAATTTTGGAGAGCTATTCGTGCAAAGTGATTTCTAAGCATCTAAGAAATTTGACCAAATCACTATTGGAGATTTTTATGTCTTTGAAAACCCTACCAAGAAAAATAGCATCCACCAAAAGAAAATCAAAGAAACGATGTAATATGTTAGTTTGAGGTGTGGAATGGAAGGCACTAGACTTTAAGTTGAGTCCTACTATCACAAAAACCCTAGATCCAAGAAGAGCTCAATCTCAAATTCCACCAAAGGTATTGTTAATCAATGACATTCATTAAATTTTCATTGTTCTATTCAAGATATTGAAACATTGGAAATGGATGAAACCCTAGGGAAGTTGTGTGTGAATGGTGTGTTTAAACTAGAGCATCAACATCTTGAAGAGAAGGTTTTGACTCACATTTTGTATATGCCATGAGATTTTCAGATTAAATGGATAAGATTCATTCTTAGTCAAGTGCATAATGCTCAATTATACCTAGAACAACCTATTTTGATAACCAAGAAGATGATCCATAGGATCACTAGTCTTCCTATGTTGGCAAAAGCTAAAATGACCAAAACCCTAAGTTGGGTCGAGCTTGAAAAGAAAACCCTTGCCGAGTAGGATGGAAAGGGAATGAAGATCAGCTCTATTACAAATATGGAATTGAAGTTTAGGATACATGTCATCACACACAAAATATGCAACTCAAGCAGACTCAATAGTGTGTCATGCAAAGTAGTGGATCTCATATACAAAGTGGTCAAGAATAACCTGTCACTTGACTTTGCCAAGTTGATACTGAACCAGTTCAACAAGAACATGGAAAGTATAAGAACTTCAAAGAACAATCCTTGTAAGTTTGGTTCACTCTTAACTTGTCTATTTTTCTATGTGCAAAAGTTTTTCCCATCTAAAAGGTATAGTCATATGAAGGAAGGATGTAGCTATTCTTTATTAGACTAATGAATATATAGCTGAAATGGGAGACAAATATGTGAGTATTATGGAAAATTACTTTAATGCATTCAAAGATAAGATGAATAATAGATTCATGATCCCAAAGAAACTTGTTAATGATTACAAAGATGATGTTTGTTTCATAATTTCTAGTGACAAAGTGTATATATAAGCAGTTAGACTAAGAATTGTATGGGTCAAACCTCTAGGCTATGAGGTAAACATAGATGAAACCAAGGACATTATTGAAGCACAGATTAATGAGCCTTTTCGCCCAAAAATTGCATAATTTGGTACCTATGATGAAGCAAAGAAAGAATTGAACTTGAAATTAAACTCCCTCATGCAGTCAACAAAGGGAAGAAGAGAATTGAAAAATTGAAAACCAACACCAATCTTCTATTGACTAAAGGAAAAGGTGATGATATTGAGGAAAATGAAGTAGAAGATGGAGAGAAATAAAAGGAAGAAGAGCTAGTAAAGAATAAAGGTAAGGTTATTATAACCAAACCTGCCAAACCATCTACTATTGTGTTCACAAGCATGACATCTAGGAAGAAACAAGGTGAAGATGTGATCTTCAAAAGGCCACCACCTACATTTAAAGAAAAGTTGAAGAAAATAGAATCAAGAGTCAGCATAACAAACTTTAGATCACTAAAGTATGAGACTAGCACTATAGAGGAGCAGAAGCAAGTAGAAGACATGATAATTTCTAAGATGGGTAAATGGAAGTATTCCCCAAATCAGCTTGTTTAGTAGATTCCAAGTGATCTAATGGAGAAGGTCAAGCCAAGATGGGAAAATTCTATGAAAACTACTAAAGACATATATGAGCAGACCCTAAGGCAACTCATGTCGAGTTTGAATGATAAGAAAGTAAAAGAATCATTAAAGAAGAATGAAGAAAAGCTTATCTTGAGATTCAACACTTGTCTTATATTGATAAATGGCATTGAACATGTGGTAAAGAATGCTACCAACACATGGAAGAACATTTTCAATCTTCACAAGTAGAGTGATTTTGTGATTCATGTTAGTGGCAAGGATGAAGATGATGATGAAGATGAAAAAGATGACGAAATTGATGATGAAGAAGTTACACATTATGACAATATAGATGATGAGGAAGAGGAATAGGGATAGGAAGTTACCAAGGAATATTTACATGAAGATAAAAATATTGAGGAGACCAACCTAGTGAAAATTGTAGTAGTGGTCATAGTCTCACTTCCTCATTCTCTGAGAAAGTATTGAAGACATGAAGCCCAGAGAAAACTACTATAGAATTTATTGTGTCAAACATTGTAAGTACAAATACTCAATCAATTTTTGCACCTTTTCAAATAAGTACTTCATTGACATAAGTAACAAGCACTTCATCTAACAAGCAATCAACACATCCCTCTTCATTAGTTTTGGTTACACAAAGTATTTTGACAATAAGTGTAGTATCTACTTTTTCAGCTAGTCCTACTATATATACCATTGCTTCCATTCCTAGCATGAAAATAATAAATGCAAGGAAAATTTAGACCAAGCCTCAATTGAGCACAAAATTTTTGAGTAAAGGTAAAGAGAAAGAAGAAGAAATTGATCTTGATGAAGAGATTGTTATTCCAAATTGGGACATCTCCAATCTTAATCCTAATCAAATGCATACATGTGGAGAACTTCTTCAGAAGAAAGCTAAGCAACAGAGGCTTAGAGAAGAAAGAAACAAAGAATTTCAAATAATTGAAGATGCAAAGAATATCCTAGCAGAGGCACTAAACATAGAGGTTGACACTTCTCAAACAATTTTGATTTAGCTAGCAAAGGCTATCCAAGAATTCAATGATGATTTGAATGGATAGGAGAAATTATCGTAGAGAGTGGAGAAGAAATTTGAGAACAAAGTTTGGGAACTTATTGCTCAAAGGATTACAATTAATCAACTAGATCTATCTACTATCCTAAGCTCACTAGAGACCTCCTGCAACAATGTGTCTTCATTATTCACTAAACTCTGTGATTTTTCAATTTTCACCAAAGAAATTAAAGAAAATCTTTCAAAGATTGATGAAGATCTACAAGCAAGTGCACAATAGTTGCAACTTGACCCAAGTTACAACTCTACCCACTATACAAAGATCAAATTTTTAACTAATATGTAGGAAAAATTGCTAAGAGAAGAAGCTAGAATAAGAGCTACACTGACAAACATATAGGGCATGATTCTCCCAAACATGAATGTATTGCAAAAACATATTGGACATGCCATAATGCTCATCCATGATGATAAATTCTCAAGTGAAAATCATATGATATAACTTTTAGTAGAAGTTCAAGTTGTATTGCACACAATCAAGGTGTTGCAAGAAAATTAGGACAAGACAATGGTGCTAATTCTAAAGGTACATTCAAATTTCTTGTCACATTTTGGCATTACTATATAGTATATAACATACATCTTTTTCATTAATGTCAAAAAGGGGGAGAAGATGTATATTATAAAGGAGAAGTATACATAAAGGGGAAGAAAATGTATATATCAGATGTGAAAAGATGTAAAGTATATTGTATATAAGTTTTGGGGAGCATTATATATGTACAAATGCTCAAAGATACATCTCTTACAAATTTTTTTTTGAAAAATCTCAAAAATAGAGTACTCTACCAAGTTGGAGACACAAGGTGATGAATAAAAGGTGTTTTTGAACTCTTTGGATTCAGTTTTGACTGATAAGTTTTTTTGTCACTAATGCCAAAGGGGGATATTGTTGACATTACAGTCATGTTTTTTATTAGTAACACACTTATTCAAATTGTAAGTATCTATCAAGTGTATTGTATAGTTAATAGAGTTAACCAAGCATTTTAGACTCTACCAAGTTCTATAGTTGCTATCGAGTCCAAGGAATAGTATTCAATTTGCACCAAGTAGTTTATACCATGATGGTGATCAATAGTGTAAACTAAGCTTCATAAAGTTTACCAAGTTACTCAATGCAAATTGAGTTGTGTAGTGTTTACCAAGTTCATAGTTACGACGATGTGAATCTAGTGTTGACTAAGACACTCAGTATTAACCAAGTGATTCAGTTTATACCAAGCTTGTAGTGATAACATTTATTGAGCTATGTAGTGTCAATCAAGTGATTTAGCTTCTATGTCGAATTTCACAGTATTTACTGAGTCACCAGTGTAGACCAAGTTGAAACTACTTGGAAGTGATTAGTATGGACCAAGCCTCTATGTCCATCAAGTGTATGACAGTGTTAAGCATTGACTGTGAATGTCGAGTATTAGAACCTCACCGAGCTCATCTTCAAAACTTGAGTTCCTATAATTGGGATAACTTTGTGTCTTTTGTGTAAACTTGTATTGTAGCTGACTTTTTTTATTTGTAAATTGGATTGGTATATATGTAATGTATTATATCAAATCCAAAATATAGTAAGGAAATAATATAACAAGGAGAGTAGAAGTACAAAATACAAAGGCTACAGTAGTATAAAGAGGAGAAAATATTTATCTATCACAGCAAGGTGATCATTACACTCAAGGAATCTCACTCAGCAAGTCAAGTTGTAGATCAGAGATCAACCATTGTTTCATCCTAATAGGTGGATTAGTTAAATCTTTTCACAAGGTAGACTTAATAGTATTTTGTAAATATCTTTATCGAGTGCATACTTTATTGTATGTTTGTAAGTCCTATTTCAAGGTGGACCTAGAAGTCCTTATTGCTCCTAATAGGGAAGATCATCAAAAGTGATCATTGTAAGCCTTAACAAGCCAACTTTATACTGTAGCACTAAATCTTGTGGGTATCATCCCTACCCTAGTTTTACTTTCTATTTGGAAGGTTTCTAGGTCACTAAATCATGTGTCAAAGTGTTATGAATGTTTTAATGCTTTTAGTTATTCATGTATGCAATTAGATTAGAATACACATAAAGGATTAATTGGTAAATAAGGATTAATTTATATTAGTTACTGATTCACCCCTCCCATGTTAGTAACTTAGCCTATCATGTATATTTCCAACACTTGTTTCTTACATTTATGGCAATGACCCATGAACTTCTACCAAGAATTCTAATTTGCAGTCTTTCTCTTGCAAACATTAGCAATATGACCTATCTCACCATAATTATGACAAGTAGGTTTGGAGTTCTTACCTTTGTTACTTCTCTCTTCACCACTTTTGGATGTTTCTCCTTCTTCATTACTAGTTTATCCCAATCTAGAAGTATCACTATTGGATCTAGGGGATCTCATCAATTGTTAAAAGTATTTAATGGCTTTACTAGGTTTGTTGAAACTATCAAAAAACTCCTTTTCTCTTCTTAGTTCATTTCTCAGTTGTTCATTCTACAACTTTAGTGTTATGATCTCAATATCCTCTACATTCAATTCATGATTTTTAGTCATCATTTGACCCAAGGTTTCCAATTGCATGTTAGCAATCCTAATTACCTTTTATGTTTTCTCTTCCTATCTGTTGGTCAAAATCCTTTTGTCATCTTCAATCATTAATTTGTCCCCTTTAGCTATCTTTTTATGCTTGATCACTTCACATATCAATACTGATTGGATCTCTTGTTCTCTTTTTATATTTCTTACCTCCTCAATTATGGTTCCATTCTTTTCCATCATATTTGTAACTATTGCATCAAATTCATTAGATTTTCCATTTGCAAATAATTTAGTAGTCTCAATCTCTTGGTATTGTGTCATTCTCTTTAGTAGAAATTTCCTTCCTTCTCTTCAATGATCTCTTTAACTCATCTCTTGCTTCATTTAGCTGATATAGGGAAATGTGTATCTCAATTGTCTAGTTCTCAATAGTCTTTCCCAGTTTGTAGACTTCCATCTCCAAGATCTTTCCTCAAAGTTGTAAAGCTTTTCTTCTAGAGAACTGATCTATGATACCAATTGTTGAAAATATAATAGGAAAGTAAACTCTAAGAGGTGGGGGGATGAATAAACACTAAAAAATTTCAACGTCTAAAACTATTCACCACATATCCATCTCACAATCTATGCATATAATCTAAAATACAAAACTAAGCATTTACATTCATAGCATGAAAGTAAATATTCAACACATGTATGACACAAGATATTTGGTTACCCAAAAACCCTCCAAGGAGAAGGAGAAAATGGGGTGGGGATGACACCCAAAAATCTTCATTACTACATTAATAACATGTATCCAATGAAGGTTACAATATTTGACCATGAAACATGATCTACCCTATGAAAGATCTACCTTGTTGAAGGCTTACAAGATTGTTAGATCTTACCATGTTAAAAGATTTAAAACACCCTACTAAAAGTGTGTCTAGTAAGAGGACTTTAACTTACAATGAAGTAAGCACCCTATTAAACAATTTACAAGAGCTTGTTAGGACTACTCTATTAAGAGATTTAACTGATTCGCCCATTAAAATGTCTTAGCAATGATCCTTCAATTAGCACTCTATTGATGTCAACTCACCTCTATACTAATGTATACTTGATCCTTTCTGATTATATGTACCTCTATTATCCTCTATTTCCTTTCCTTTGTTCTCCTTCTAATTGATTCTACAATGTAACTCAATTCATAACACCTTAATCACCATGAATGCTATGTTTGCACATGCAAACTCTTTAATTCTCCTTAGCATTTCTCTCTCCATCTCCATAAAGTTTAGGGTTTATCTTCCTTAAGAAGACCTAGGTGATTTAGGGTTCGGTATGAATCAATAGTAGTGATTCACCCATATTACAACTTAAACCTTCCCTTTCTCTAATTGGATACATGTCATGCATAGGGATTCACAATTAAGATTCATCCTTATCAATAAAGATCGTAGAACAATAATACTTAAGTCGGCTTTAAAATGGTTTACATAGTAGTCTGTGCCAATAAAAACAACTATGTCAAAGCTATATTACTCGACATCTAAAGTCCTTGGTACTTGGCACTAACTGTAACACTAACTATAACTTCAATGTTGTCACTTGACATCTAAATGACTTAGCATGCACTTCTTACTCGGCACTTGAATCACTAGGCACATACTATCTGCTTGACATCTAAATGACTCAGCACTTGAGTGGCTTGACACTCTCTATTTACTCAAAATGCACTATCTTATATGTTATACTTGGCATATGTTACTTGTTTGGTATGAACTAAGTAGATGACTTAAGTGTATAGACACTCATTAGTCAAAACCAATATGAGATCAATAGAAAGAATTTGGTGATCATTCTATGAAGATTTGTTAAGGATAACATGTAGGTTAGTCTCTAAAAGACAACTCTTATTAATATTATTTTGGAAAGTATAAAGAGTAATGTAACATGTAATGTGATGTATTATTGTGGTCCTATACATCATTGTACATTAGGAAATCCAAAAGGCTAACACAATTAATTAATTTAAGACTTAGTATAAAGGAATGATGTTTTCCTTAGTTGAAAGTGTGACTGTAAGCCATATGTATTGTATGCAAGCTTTGGATGATAATTTGCTAAGGTTAGAACAGCTATTGATGTTGATGATGTTTTGAGGACTTAAAGGGAGTTGTATTGGCAAGTTAATTTTTTGTATCATTCAATTCACTATTGGATGTGTTATGCTGATAATAGTTTATTGAAGGAAAATCTTAAGCAATTTGGACAATGGGTTTAGTTGACTTCCTATCAACTCCTAACATTGTTGGAACAACTCCTAATAGGGTTGGAATCTCTTGATAGTGATTCAAAGTCTTAGAATAGGGACTATATGTATTGATTGTATTCAATTAGCTACTAATAGGGCCACATCCTTTTGCAAGAGTCATTTATATTAGTACATCATCTTGTTATTATTCTTCCCAACAAGGTTTTCCCTCTAATCAAGGGTCTCCCTAGTTAACGTATCTTGTGTCATTGTGCATGATTATTATCTTATAATTATTTCATCAATTGGTTGCATATTTTGGATTTGATAAGTTTTATTAAAGTTGTTTGAGCACATAATAGATTTACACCCCCCCCACCCTTCTTAGTTGGGTTGGTGGACTTTAATTTCTAATAGGAAAGACTATTGGAACCTTTCTCAATCATTGGGAAAGTTTGATTTTAATTTTGATCATTTAAGCCATTAGTTTTCTAAAGGAACATTGTGAAGTGATACTATTTTTAAAGCATCTAGTCTAGTTTTGGCATAAAAGCTTTGAATGCCCTAATTTATCCTCATCATCTTTGTCAAATGGTTTAATGTGTACCTAGGGAGTATATGTTAGGTCTAATACAAACTAGCATATGAAATCTAAATTCACTAAATTATTATATCATGTACAAACTATTCCATTTTTTGGTACACAATGAAGTGGAAAAGTCAAAAATAGTATGAATCTTTTGTTGAGATGAAAACTAATATAGGTAAATATGTTTAGAACCGATAAATAGATAGATATCTATCACTAGTTAGGTTAAAATGTCAAATAACAAACTAAGTGCATACATTTCATAATGTTTGTTACCATCTAACTATTTTGAAGCTTCTTTTTTAAAGGTGGTCAACTTATTTTCTCTTCAATTAAATTAGGGCACCAATGGTACATCACATCATTTGAGTATACCAAATTATTGAGTATTATTTTGAATCAATAGAATGCTATCATTTTTGCCTCAATGTAATTGAGTGTTATATCCACTAGTTTAAATGAAGAGAGAAAGGATGTTGATCCCATTTGGATAAAGAACCTTCAACACAAAAAGTAGGTCCTTAATAGGACAACTAGACAATTTTGTCACCTTGGCTTTCAGAGCTTTGCTAATGCAATAGCATCATGGGTGTAAGAGAAATCTTGCGTCAACCAAAAAATTTCCTTTTTTGTTCTTGACTAAGGTTTGCCTCAATGCAAAATGTTTGTCTGTGAAGGATTGCTTCTTAGTAAGTCAATCATATGAGCTTGGAATGTCCTAATTTCAGAGGTGGATGTTCATCTTGGATATATCCACCTACTAGTTGAGGCTCAGTTCTATATCATGGGTATTCATGGATTTATTGTGGCTTTTTGGTGATAAATTTTGGTATAAAAAGCTCAGGCTTAGTGTTGAAGACCTTAGAGGCCTTAGATGGGCTCCAAAATGGGGTCAACTAGAGCTTGCACAAATTGAACCCTATAGATCAAAAGCCGAGGATTCTAAAAAGTGGTTATAATAGCCAATCAAACTAAGAGTTCAACACTTATGGCCATCTAGAGTTGGATTGACCAAAATTTCCAAAATAAGTGTCAAAGGTCTATTAGGCTGATGAATGATGCTCCCCTTAATATTGTAAACACATAACAAAAATAAAAAAATAACAACAATTTGTGAGAACAAAATATGGGCTTCTTATTATTGTCATGATGTAGAATTATAATATGCTAACTGACATGGGTGCCTTCATTATAGTAATCTACAAGACAAAGTTGAGAACTATCACCCAAGTCTATACTAGACAATGTTTGGGCATTTCTTAAATAGGTAATTTTATGCCACCTAAAAAGGTTCTAGACACTCAAACTTAATACCTATGGCCAAAAGAGTCTAAAAATACATGTATAGTTGGCCAAATACATTTTTGAAATTTATTTTGGAAGTTCATGTCAGCCCAACCTAGGAAGGCCATAACTCTCAAGTTGTTGCTCTATTGGCTATTATAACCACTTTTCAAAAACCTCAACATCTCATCTACATGCCAAATAAGTGCAAGCACCTACCCATTGAGTTTCTAGGCCTCATCTAGGAATCTTTAGGCCTTCAATGGTGAACCTAAAGTTTTTATACCAAAATTACACACCAAAAATCCACAATAAATCAATGAATGCTCATGATATGGCACTTAGCCTCAACTAATAGACTTATATATCCAAGATGAATATCCACTTCTAAAATTATGACATTCTAAGCTTCTATGATTGACTTACTAAGTAGCAAGCCTCCATAGAAAAAAAATCTACATTAATACAACCCTTATTCAAACAACTAAAATTAAATATTTATGGTTGATGCAAGATTTCTCTTACACCCAGGATTCTCCTGCATTAGACACTTGGGGTAGCTTGAGAAGTGACCTTGTCACATCTTAGGTGTTTAGAGGAAAACTAAGATAGTTAACATCCTCATTTGCTAACCATGATGAATCTTCTATTAGCCTCCCTTTCCATTTGACCAAGTTTTCTTCAAAAATTATGCTCCTTGTACTTTTTCCAATGCAACTATCCAATATCTCCTCAATCTCCTTTGTAGCCAAATTAGATGTTGGAATAATCCACTACACTTCTATAACCTCATCTCAATTACCTCTTTCATATTACTCTATCAAATCTAAAATGTTAAATATTGGTGAAATATTCAATTTAGCAGTCAACTCCACTTTATAGGCATTTTCAAAATCATGCCTTTTCACTATCTTGTACGGTCCAAACTTCTTTATTTTTAACTTATTATATGTTCCCACTGGAAAACACTCCTTTCTCAAATGAACTATAAGTAGAATTCTTTATACCTCCTTTTCACATCTTCCTTAGCCTTGTGCTACATATTCATCTTTGCAATGTTCTTGCTTGCCTCGTCATGGATATTCTTCAAATGTTTAGAAAATTCTTCTACTTCAGCACTACTTATCTCTCCTTTATTTAACTACCTCAGTTCAAAAGAATTTTTGGGATAGCTCCCATATACAATCTAGAATGGTGATTTACTAGTACTCTTATTGATAGAATTATTATATGAAAATTTTGGATGCAGTAAAATTAGATCACATCCTTTTGGTTTATCTCCGACCAAACATCTAAACAAGTTTCTCAAACTGTGATTCACAACTTCTATTTATCCATCATTATGTGGATGATGTGATGAACTAAACTTCAAATCTATATTAAATTTCTTCCATAATGTATGCTAGAAATACCCAATAAACTTGGTATCTCGATCTGAAACTATACTCTTTGGCATACCATATAGCCTCACTACTTCTTTGAAAAATAACTCTACCAAATGAACAACATCACTAATCTTCTTGTAGGGGATAAAATGTGTCATCTTTAATACCTATCAACCACCACAAAAATAGAATCATTCCCTTATTGATTCCTTGGTAATCTAAGAATGAAATTCTTGTTGACATCCTCCCATGGCTTCTTTGGTATAGGCAATGGTTGATACAACCCCATTTTCTACTTCATCCCTCTTTCCATGTGACATACTCAACAACTCTATACAAAATTCTTCACATCTTATTGCAACTTTTTCTATTAATAATTCTCATCAACCAAAGCAATGGTTGTATCTCTCCCAAAGTGTCTAGCCAACCCTCCATTATGCTTCTGATGAGATTCACTCTCATTGAAATTCTTGGAATGCATAGATGGCTCTCTTTAAACAACATACCATCTTGAGTTATGAAATCCAACAGCTTTTTCCTATCAAGAGTAAAAGGTTTCATTCAATCCTTCCATGCTTTACCAAAATTAGGATCCTATGGATACAAATTATTGAGTTTCTTGAACCCAACCACCTCAATCTACATTTTTTTCAACAAAAGATGTCTTTCGCTAAGAGTATCTACAACTCTGTTAGACTTCTCACTTTTATGTTTCAAAAAAAAATGTATAACTCTACAAAAACTCAACCCACTTCAAATGTCTTTGGTTTAATTTTCCTTAACTATACAACTATTAGAAAGCTTGATGATCAGTATACAAACAAACTCTTAAGGAAGAAAATAGTATCTCCACTTCTTCAATGCATGAACTATAGCATAAAATTCTTAATCATAAACAAAATATTTTCTTTTGGCATCATTCAACTTCTCACTTAAATAAGAAACAGGTCTACCTTCTTGGCTCAAAGTAGCTCCTAGTGCAATACCACTAGAATCACAATCTCCTTGAAACAGCTTGTTAAAATTTGGAAGTGCTAAAATAGGTTGCTCTATAACTTTTTGTTTCAACATATTAAAACTCTTATCTACTCCTACAATCCACTTAAATTTTTTCATATCCTCTCTCATTGTTTTAGTCAAGGGCCCATAAATATAGCTAAAGTCTCTTATGAACTTTCTATAAAAACTAGCTAATCTACGAAAAGATCTTACCTCTATAACACTCTTTGGAGTAGGTCATTCAAAGATAGCTTTCACTTTCTCTGGGACAATTTTTAGACCTTCTACTAAAACTACAAATCTCAAGTACACCAACTCCTTCTTCACAAAGTTGTAATTCTTCAAGTTTATGAGAAAATTTTCTTCCCTCAACTTATCAAACACCTTTCAAATATGCATCAAATGATCCTCCAATGTCTTACTAAAGATAAATATATCATCTAGGTAAATGATGAAAAACTTAACCAGAAAGCCTTTAGTACCTCATTCATGAGCCTTGTGAAAGTTCTTAGTGCATTGGATAGCCAAAAGGCATGACTAACCACTCATATAGTCATTCCCTTGTCTTAAAAGTAGTCTTCCACTCATCACCTTCTCTAATGTAAATTTTATGGTATCCACTCTTCAGATCTATGTTTGTAAAATACACAACTCCACTCAAATAGTCCATAATATCATCCATCCAAGGCAATAGAAATCTATAATTGATTGTGATCTTGTTGATAGTGTGAGAATATATGCACGTCCTCCATTCTCCATTCTTTTTAGGTGCTAATAGTGATGGTATAGCACATGGACTCAGACTCTCCCAAATCAACCCCTTCAGCAACAACTCATGAACTTGACTGTTCAACTCCCCACTTTTTATTGGTGTCATTTTTTGTACTGCCTTGTTTGAAAAAATGGCTCCTAGAATCAAATCTATCTGGTGACTGATCTTCCTCATTGGAGGTAATCCATCAAGTACATTATCTAACATAATATCAGGGAACTCTCCCAACAAATTTGCAACTTCTACATGTACCTCCTCTACTTCTTCTTTACCATGTTTTGGGATTATAGAAGAATACATATGCTCATGCTTCATACCTTTGAGAAACTCTTTTCCATCAACAAAACATATTTTGACAGTACTACATACCTTTTCTTCTTTCTCCTTTAATGGATTCAACTTATATTTCACTCCATCCTTGATCAGAGTGTGGGTATTTTCTCACCCATCGTGTACAACGTGCCTATCAAACTACCATGGCCTATACAATGACATATGACATATGTCCATCAGTATGTATCACAAAGTACCTAATCTTGGTAGTTTCCAATCTTGAACTTCATTGAAAATTGCTCACTACCCATGACCTTGTGGTCATCTTGCACCCAAGAAATATGGTATGGATGTGGGTGTTCCTACCTCTTCAGTTTCAACTTTATGACCATTTTTTTTTGACACCGTATTATCAATACTTCCACCATCAATGATCACATCACAATATTTATCTTTACATCTACACCTTGTATAAAACAAGCTCCTTCTTTGATGAGGTTCATTCTCACTACTCAGCAAGATTCTTCTATTAACTAGGATTTCTCCTCTTTCATCATCTTTAGAATGTGATTATCTAACATCTTCATCAACATGTGCAACATTGGCATGACCATCTACTTTTTGATTTGTCCTTCCTTGGTTCTACAAGAACACAAATTCTTTATGCCCTTCTTCTCCCTAGTGAAAACATTTCCCACAGAAACCTCCTCTTCTAGATCCTTGTCCTCTTCCTCTTCTTCTCTAATCCCTATTGTTTTGATCATGGAATTCATAGGAATTATTCCCTCTCTGGTTTTGACTACTACTACTTGTCTCATCCTTTTTCTTTTGATCATCATTTTTGGCCTCCATAAGATTGTCTACCAGATCTTCCATTGCAATCTCTACCACTATTTTTGTTATCAAACTTTTTTCTCAACTTCTTCTCTACTCTTAGAGAAAACTGGTATGCATCCTCAATATTGTTCATTTGAACCAAGCTCAGATCCTCCTAATTGCTTGGCCTTAACCCATTAAGATAATGAGAAACTTTCTCCTTACCAGCTTCTACATGGTTAGTTTTAATAAGAACTCTTCAATACACTCTTCAATAGAACTTCCTACTTTCTTTAACCTGATCATTTTCTCTAGTAGATCTAGCTCATAATCCACTGGAATAAATTATCTCTTCAGTTTGGCTATCATCTAGTCCCATCTAGTGATTTTTTTCTTTCCCCTTCTATTTCTCTCCAACTGAATATCTTGCCACCAGATATTTGCATGTCGCTTCAGTTTCACCTTCACAGACTTGACCCTATCTAGATCCTCAATATCTTCATACTCAAAGTATTCCTCTAATTCATTGATTTAATCAATAGCTTCTCTAGGTTAAGATTTCCCAAAAATTTGGAAACCTCAAACTTAGGTCTTTTTCCAATCTTGGAGATGGCCTTTAAAAGCCTCTCTTCCTCTGGGTTTAGACCACCTTACTTTGGCATTTTCTTCTTCTTCATTCTCATCCTCACTTTCATCTCTTACAAAAAGGTTTATTCCTTTGTGCATTTTTTCTTCCAGTGCTTGCATCTATCTTTGGAGGGCTCTAAAACCCTCACATATAAAACATACATCTCTCCCACCACACTATCTTTATGGAGGCATCTTTAGGCTTCCCCTAAAACCCTAGTGCAAACTACCTCACAATTGGTGATCTATCTACATGCTCAGCCCAAACAAAGGTTCTAGTATGAACTGCCTCACAGTTGGAAATCTATCCACACACTCAAAAACTCCAACTCTGATACCACTTGATGAAGGGTGCTCCCCTTAATATCATATAAACATAACAAAAATAAATAAATAATTATAATTTGCAACAACAAAATATGGGCTTCTTATTATCATCGTAAATGTAGAATTACAAAATTTAGAATTACAATATGCTAACCCACATGGGCACCTTCATTACAGTAATCTACAAGACAAATTTGTGAACCATCACTCAAATTTTTCATAAAGAACATTTGGGCATTTTTGAAATAGGAAATTTTATGCTGCTCGAGAAGGTTCTAGACACTCAAACTTAATACCTAGGGTTAGCATACCCTAACAATACATGTACAATTGGCCAAATATATTTTTGACATTTATTTTGAAATTTTTTGTCAGTCCAACTTTGGAAGGCCATAACTCTAAAACCATTTCTATAATTGTCTATTATAACCACTTTTTAGAAACTTCAGTTTTCAATCTACGGGCTTGGATTGGTGCAAGCGCCCATCCAACAAGTTTTTGGACCACATTTGGGCATGTTTAGGCCTTCAACGGTGAGCCTAAATTTTTTATACCAAAATTACACACAAAAAATCTTCAATAAATCCATAAATATTCATGATATGGCACTAATTCTCAATTGGTAGACTAATATATCCAAGATGAACATCCACCTTTGAGATTAGGACATTCCAAGCTCATATGACTGACTTACTAAGTAGCAAGCCTTCACAAACAATAACTCTACATTAAGAAAACCCTTATTCAAACAACTAAAATAAAATATTTTTGGTTGACGTAAGATTTCTCTTACACCTAGGATGCTCCTATATTATAGGCTAACTCCATATGTCATTTTACATTTAATCAATCTCAAGGGTTAGAGTTTGATGTCTAGCAACTTCCCAGGTGGTGTAGAATTGCCTATTTAAGGAATTCTTGTAGAATCTCTAGGATAGCCTTGGGTGATAGTTTGCAAATTTGTGTTGTAAATTATTGTAAGGAAGGTGCCCATGTAGGTTTTCTTATTGTATTTAAAAATTATGTAATTTTGTATTTGTGGTGATAATAAGAAGCCCATATTTTATTTTCACCAATTGTTGTTATTTCTTTGTTTATGTTATATGTTTATGGTATTAAGGCGAGCACCCTTCATCAAGTGGTATCAAAGTGTACCTTCATCAATGATATTAGAGTAGTCTATGATCAATGGTATCAAAGCAATAGTTCTTGAGTGTGTAAATAGATCATTGATTGTAAGGAAATTGCATTAGGACAATGGTTTGGGCTAAGTGTGTAGATAGATCACCAATTATCATGTAGTTTGCACTAGGGTTTCAATGGAAGCACAAAAATGCCGCCATGAAGATAGTGTTGTGGAAGAGATTCATGTGTTACACTTGAGGGTTTTAGAGCCCTCCAAAGACAAATGCAAGCATTGGAAGAATAAATGCATAGGGGGATAAATCTTGTCATAAGAGATGAAAGTGATGAAGAAGAGGAAAATGTTGAATAAGAGATAGTTCTGAACCCTTAAGACGAAAGATTTTTTAAGGTTAACCCAATGGAGTTCATAAATTGGATCAATGAGTTAGAGGAATACTTTGAGTATGAAGATATTGAGGATCTTGATAGGGTTGCGTTTGTGAAGGCCAAACTAAAGGATCACACAAAGATCTAGTGGTAAGAGATTCAATTGGAGAGAAATAGAATAGGAAGGATAAAATCACCAGATGGGATTAGATGATTTCTAAATTGAAGCAATAGTTCATTCCTATTTATTATGTCCTTGATCGACTAAAAAATTTGCAAGGGTTGAAGCATGCAGGAAGATCTATTCAGGAGTACACTAAGGAGTTGTACTAATTTCTCATCAAAACCATCCACGTGGAGGGTGATAAAGAGAAATTTGCATGTTATCTTTGAGGAAAAGAATTCAAGAGGAGTTGAGTCTAGTCTAAATAAATAATATTGGAGAGGCATACTAGTTTACCCTAAGAGTTGAGGATAAGATGAACAAGAAGTTTGATATCAAGAATAGTGGAAGAGGTCGTGATGTAAGATCTAGAAGATAGTGTTATGGAGGCAAAATGGTGATCAATGTTTTCATGGAAAATGTTTTCACTATGGAGAAGGACATAGAGCATTTGAGTGTTTCCAATGCCAAGGAAGGATAGATAGAAGAACTAAAGGCTAGGCCAGAGTAGCACATATTGATGAAGATGTCAAATAATCACATTCTAAAGATGTTGAAAGAGGAGGAGTCCTAGTTAATAGAAGAGTCTTGTTGAGTGGTGAGAATGAACCTAATCAAATGATGAGTTTGTTATACATAAGATGTAAATGTGAAGATAAGTGTTGTGATGTAATCAGTGATGGTTGAAGCACCAACAATCTAGTGTCAAAAAAGATGGTCATGAAGTTAAATCTTAAGAGGTAGAAACACCCATGTCCATATCATATTTTCTGGGTCTAGAATGCCCACAAGGTCTGGTAAATGAGAAGTGCCTAGTAAAGTTCAAGATTAGAAGCTGCTAAAATGAAGTGCTTTGTGATATCATACCTATGGGCATATGTCATATGTTTTTGGATAGGTCGTGGTAGTTTAACAGGAATGTTGTACATGATGGGCAAGAAAATGCCTATAGTTTGACAAAGGAAGGAGTGAAACATAAGTAGAAGCCATTGAAGGAGAAAGAAGAAATTGTATATAGTTCTACTAGAAATTTTTTTTTTGATGGAAAGAAGTTTCTAAAAAGTATGAAGCGTGAGCATATGTTTTTTTTTTGTAATTCCAAAATAGGGTAAGAATTAGAGGAGGTACCTGCAAAAATTACATATTTTTTTGGAGAGTTTCTAATATTGTGTTAGATAATGTACCTAATGGATTACCCTCACTAAGGAAGATTGGTGATAGATGGGCTTGATTCCAAGATCTATTTTTTCAAACAAGGCATTGCATAGAATGACACCATTAGAAAGTGAAGAGTTGAATAGACAAGTGCATGAGTTGTGTAGAAGAGGTTAATTTGAGATATTTTGAATCCATGTATGTTACTAGTAGTATTAGCACCAAAGAAGAATGGAGAATGGAGGATGTGAACATATTCTCAAGCTATCAACAAAAATCACAATCAAATACCAATATTCATTGCCAAGAATGGATCATATTATGGACTATTTGACTGGAGATGGAGATGTGTATTTCATAAACATAGATAAAAAAGGTGGCTTCCATTAGATCTACATTAGAGAAGGAGATGAGTGGAAGACTACCATGAAAACAAGGGAAGGAGTGTATGATTGGTTAGTCATGCCTTTTGGGCTAATCAATGTACCAAGCACATTCATGAGGCTTGTGAATGAGGTACTAAAGGAATTTTTGGGTAAGTTTGCTATTGTTTACCTAGATGATATTTTGATCTTTAGCAAGACATTGGAGGGTAATTTGATGCATATTTGTAAAGTACTTGATAAGTTGATGGAAGAAAAGTTGCTAATAAATCTAAAGAAGTGAAATTTTATGAAGAAGGAATTGGTGTACCTAATATTTTTAGTTTCATCAAAAGGTTTGAAAATGGACCTTGATAAAGTGAAGGCTATCCTTGAGTCACTTCCTCCAAGGAGTGTGGCTAAGGTAAGATCTTTTCATGGACTGGCTAGTTTTATAGGAATTTTATCAAAGGTTTTAGCAATTTTTGTTGGCCTTTGATTAAAATAATAAGAGAGGATAGGAAAGACTATAACTGGATTGTAAGATTAGATAAGAGTTTTAATCTACTAAAATATAAAGTTACTAAGAAGCCTATTTTAGAATTTTCATATTTTAACAAGGTGTTTCAAGTAGACTGTGATGCTAGTGGTACTGCAATAGGAGCTATTTTAAGCTAAGAAGGTAGACTTGTTACTTATTCTAGTGAGAATTTGGATGATGCTAAAAGAAAATATTTTTTTTATGATTAGGAATTTTATGCTATAGTTCAAGCATTGATGAAGTGGAGATACTAGCGAATCTTCTTCCTAAGGAGTTTGTTTTGTATACTGATCATCAAGCTTTTCAATATTTGAATAATCAAGGAAAATTGAATCAAAGGTATTTTGAAATGGGTTGATTTTTTTTAGAGTTATACATTTTCTTTGAAACATAGGAGTGGAAAGTCTAATAGAGATACAAATGCTCTTATTAGAAGACAACTTTTTCTTACAAAGATGTAGATTAAGGTAGTTGGGTTCAAGGAGCTCAAGAATTTGTAGCCGGAGGATCCTAATTTTGGTGAAGCTTGGAAGGCTTGTACAGAACCTGTTACACTTGATAGGATTAAATGGTTGGATTTTATAATCCAAGATGGTATGTTCTTTAAAGGAATTCAATTGTGTATTCTCAAAATTTCTATGAGAGACAATCACATCAAGGAGAAGTGTAGCAAAGGGTTGGTTGGACACTTTGGTTGAGATAAGACCAATGATTTGGTTTCTAAGAATTACTATTGGCCATAGCTATAGAAAGATATGAAGAATTTTGTGCAATGTTGTAGAGTATGTCAGATGGTGAAAGGAGTGAAGCAAAATATGGGGTTATATCAACTATTACCTATACCTGAGAAACCATGGGAAGATGTCAGCATAGATTTCATTCTTGTTTTACCAAGGACATGGTGATGGCATGACTTGATATTTTTGGTGGTTGAAAGATTGTCAAAATTGCCACATTTCATTCCCTACAAGAAGACTAGTGATGTTGTTTATGTGGCAGAGTTATTTTTTAGAGAAGTGGTGAGACTACATGGTCTACCAAAGAGTTTTTTTTTAATCAAGATACCAAGTTTTTTGGGTATTTTTGGCACATATTATTTAAGAAATTGAAGATAGATTTAAAGTATAGTTCATCCCATCATCCACAAACTAATGGACAAACAGAAGTTGTGAACTAGAGTTTAGGGAATTCGCTAAGATGCTTGTTTGGAGATAAACCAAAGGGATGGGATCTTATTTTACCACAGGAAGAATTTTCAAATAATAATTTTTTCAATAGGAGTATTGGTAAATCACCATTCCATATTGTATATGTGTAATGCCCACCCATAGTTTTCTTTATATTATATATATTGAACTCTTTAAGGTCTATTTCATGCATGTGTTAGTTTTAGAGATATGTGATATGATATTATTTGATTACTTGAAAATATCATTTATGATTACATAGTTGTTTATATTTCATATGTTGTATAATGATTATGATTAATTACACATTAATATTTCTTTAATGATTCTTAGTTAGTAAATATGATTTCTTTCATAATGATGTCAAATGATATATCTTTAATGATGATTATTTTACATTCATAGCAATGCATTGTTATAGCTGATCATTTGATAAGTTGACTTGTGATTCATTATGATACTTACCCCATACTTGCATGTGTATAGTGTGTGTGCCTATTTTACTTTTCTGTCTAACATGTCTAATGTGGTTAAGGGAGGGAATCATAGTCACCTACTAGTTAGGATCTACATGATGTACCAATCCATGCCATTGCCTGTCTAGTTTAGTTATACATATGCATATGTACATGCTTGTATTTTATACAAGTTGTAGGTATCAAGTGTACATGCAAAATTGGGGGCCTTTGATCCTCACATACACTTCAACATGGTCATTACCTATGAGATCATCCCAAAATAAGCATTGTATTGTTTATTTGAAAAGTCTAACAGAGTGACCTATTGCCTTCTAACTAGAAGGATTATGCCTTTGCTCTCAGAATGAGAAGTGGGCAGCTAGACCTCTAGAATTAAGGATTTATGTAGCTAAATGAAAATGCAATTAATATAGATAAGAGATGCAATTATTAATCTAAAAAATGAAGAAACATAGTATGCTAAATGGATGCATATTTAAAATCTAAATGATATTGCAATGAAAGAAATAAAGCTATGCAAATGTGAGCAAAGTGAGTAAAATTTTTAGCATAAGTTTGATGCAAATTCCAAAAATCATCCTCTATAATGAGGAATGTAGAGCTTCTTTTATAAAATCCAAGAGGTGATTGACGGTCAAGCTTAATCGAAATGGAAGGTCAAGATTGAAGAGGAGAGCCAGTCATAAAGGTAACTTCCTCATGAAAAGGGAGTTAACTAGTTGCCTTTGAGTGATAAAAGGAGTTAACTGAGTCCTTTTGAGTGATAAAAGGAGCTAACTGAGTCCTTTTTGAGTGATAAAAGGAGTTAACTAAGTCCTTTTTGAGTGATAAAAGGAGTTAGCTAAGTGTCTGTTGAGTGATAAAAGGAGCTAACTAACAGTCTCTTGAGTGATAAAAGGAGTTGACTGGTTCCTTTTTTTGAGTGAATATTTAATTTAATAAAATAGAATATGCCCTCATAAATGGATAACTTTAACTAATTGAATAATTAAATTCAATAATTAAAAATATGAGATATCTTATTAAATTAAATGTATTTAATTCCTTTGTATATTAGCTAAAGAGGTAATTTTAATTTAATTAAAGTTGAACACTTATAATTAAATTAATTTAAATCGATAAGTTTGTGTAGCTAATTTGAGTCAATATTTAGGAATTAAATAAAAAATATGATTAATGCAAATTATGATTTTCTACATTTGACACCTAGGTCGAGTAGTGATTATTAGAATTAGAATTTCCTAGTAAAATATGACTTAGGAATAGTTGAATAAACCAAAGTTGGTTAATATGGAAATGTGCCAATTTTGGGGTATTACATTTTTCCCCTCTTTGAATGAATGTGTGAGCAACATGTTCAATTCAAAGAAAATTAGAAAGCATGATGCAAAGATCAAGAAATGAGAATGGTTCCGAAATTGATGATATGAAGATCAATTGATAAGCTTTTAAGGACAATCTCTAGAAAAAAGATTAATCCCAAGGAATCCAAGTAGAGCACCTAGATACCAAAAATGATAAGCATTCTAAAGGTTTCAATCAGAATGAAGTTTAACCTTTAAGGATCCCGACATAATGTCTAGATACTCAAGATCGACAGTATTTAAAAGATTGTCTCCATAATGGAGTTTAATCTTTAAGGATCTAGATAGAACACCTAGATACCTGAGGGTTGATAAGCATTTAAAGGACTATTTCTAGAATAGAGCTTAATCTTTAACGATCTAGACAAAACATCTAGATAATTGGGATTGATAAAAATTGAAAAGACTATCTCTAGAATTGAGCTTAATCTTTAAGGGTCCAGACAGAATGTCTAGATAGCTAAGATTGATAAGCTTTCAAAAGACTATCTCCAAAATGGATCTTAATCTTTAAGGATCCAAAAAAAATGTCTAGATACCTAAGATTGATAAGCATTTAAAAGACTATCTCCAGAATAGAGCTTAATCTTTAAGGATCTAGAAAGAACATCTAGATATCTAAGATTTGAAATAATGAGATATATGACAAAGATGCCAAAAAAGGGAAACAAGATGCCCCCAGTGGTGAGATGCCCCGAATGATGAGGACATAAGATGGGAACAAGATGCCCCAAGTGATGAAGATTTAGATCAATTTGAAAATTCTATTTCAATGATGTAATCATCCTACCCCCTCAAGAGTGAAATCAAAAGATGACACACCAAAAATATGATGTAAAGCAGTAGATAAAGATATGCAGAAGAAATCTAAGATTTAGTAGAATGTAGAAGGGATCAGAATGATCAAAATAAAATATGAAGAGATCAAAATGACTTGAAGAAATATAGAAAATATCATAATGATCTAAAGAATATAGAAGAGATCAGAATGATCAGAAGAAATATAGAAGCCTATTTGAAGAAATCTTGGAAAGTTTGAAGAAAGTGTGATTTGAAAAGATTTCAAGATTCACAAAGTATCAGAAGAAAAAAATGGACTGCACAAGCATTCAATCACATGGGTCCCAAAATTTTAAAATGTGATTTTGAACTATTTAAGTGTGTCAGATTTTGAATTCAATCTCGAAAATGGATTCAGAGCAATCAAAGTAGCCAAGAGGGTGATGAACCAATCATTTGTGTAGTCATGAAGAAACATGATACTTTGAATAACCCAAAAATTCCTCATCACAAATGATGTAAGTGGGTTTGCAATTGAACCATGTGCTTATGCAATGCAATCTTATGCTAGATACAATCTCAAACTAGATGCAACCCTAGGTCTGGTTACCAAGCTTCGATAACTATCATCACTGAGCGTATAGTGAATCCTAGATGTCATACAATCCCCACTGACATTGCAATCATAGGAATATGAATAGGACATCTGTTCTAGTTTTGTCAGGATTAAATGTAAGGATTTGAGGCACAAGAAGCTAGAATGACCTGAACATTTTTCCCTTTTAATATAGCAAGTGAACATAAGCATTAGAGAATAAATGCTAGGATGACCAAATTTTTTCTTGCATATAGACACACCAAACACATAGGAGATCCCTCTTATGCTAAGTAATCAATAAGTATTTTGTCTGCAACAACCCTTATGTTTGTAATCTAAGATAGGAGTTTCCATATACACTCACAGTGACCCATACTTTCACTTAGCAAGATGAGTATCAGTATTTACTATAGCATAAAGAGTTCACTCCAACAAGCAAGGAGAAGAACCAACCTCATTGATTTATCCATATAAAAGGAGTCAAGGTACACAATACCATCCAATACAAGATGAAGGCTCTTATAGTGGACACCCCATTTATATGTATGCCCCAGATCATTGGAACTAAACCACAAATAGAAAGCAAAGAAAAGATTATGCCCCTAGTCCTTTCTTCTCTAGTCAAAAATGACATCATCGAGTTGCTCAAGGAGACATGATGAAGCAAAAAAAAAAAACAAAGAAAGAAAATCCTTAGTATATCTAAACAAGTATGTCATTTTGAGTTCATGTTTTTGGGATTGATGTCAAGTGTCAATGTCCAGAACATAGATGAAAGAAATCTCTTTAGTATGGTGATAACAATAGACAAACACAACTAGAACAACTGGTGACTGAGGTCAAAGAGGAATCTTCAATATGAAGAACCTAAAGAGGACCGAGTGATAGTAGACAAACATAGCTAGAATGGCTAGTGACTGATGCAAGAGAGATCTACCATTAAGGAATATTGAAAAGTGACATGAGCAAAAATAAGTAGACATAGCTGAAACAACTAGTGACTATTGCGAAAGAGATTCTATGAGAGAATCTTGACAAAGCATGACACTAGTGATAGTAGGCAAACACAACTGAAATAACTAGTGACTATCAAGAAAGAGATTCTATGAGGAGAATCTCGATAAAGAGTGACACTAGCAACAATAGGCAGACACAACTAAAACAACTAGTGACTATTATGAAAGAGATTCTATGAGGAGAATCTTGACAAAGCATGACACTAGCAACAGTAGGTAGACACAGCTGAAACAACTGGTGACTATCACGAAAGAGATTCTAGGATACTAGAGAGTAGTGCCCCCAAGTTATGACAAGACATAATTCATGGATACATGAGGAAAAAGTAGTAAACTAAAGCAAGAAAGAAACTATATAGGGAGCTAGAAGATGTGCTGCAAGATGGGGCATTAGGAACAAGAGGTGCCTATTTGCTAGGTTTTCACCTTCTTGGCAGGACTTTCATTTTTTTTTTTGGCTACCATGATGCCTATTTCTAGGTTTAAACCAATGGCACTATATTTTTTTTCAATTTTTTTTTGTATTTTTGTCTTTTTTTTTTCTTTTTTTGTATTTTTGAAACTTTTCAATTTTTTTGGTATTACCAATGTTCCTATTACTAGGTTTTCACCAGGGTAATGATTTTTTTTAGGACTTTTTGCAATTTTTAAATTTTTTTCAAGACATTTAGATATGTACAAAGAGCTTCTAAGATCATATCAGTTGTAAAACCACTTCAAGTGGAGAGTGTTGATAGGCTCCTTGAACACTTTTCCCTCGGTTGTTTAAAGTTTGTAAGCACCAGATCCATACACTACAGTGATTATGTAAGGACCAAGCTAGTTTGGTTTGAACTTCCCTTTTTGGACCCATTGTTGTTGATTCCTAGGATTTTCTCTCAGGATGAGATCACTTAGGTGGAAGTCATGTGGCTTAACTTTCCTATCATAGCTTCTTGACATTCGCTACTAATAAGCTCACAAGTGATCACAAGCCACTTGTTGACGTTCATCTAGTAAGACTAGCTCTCGAAGCTAAGCTATTCTATAATCTTCATTAGTAATAAGGCCTTTCATAGAGATTATTAAGGTAGGAATCTTGACCTCTATTAGAAGTACAACATCCACTCCATAAACCAAAGCAAAGGGCATTTTACCCATTGGAGTCTTGATGCTTGTCCTATATACACATAAAGCTTGATTAGTCTGGAAGTGCTAGTCCCTCCCAAATTTTTTGATTGTGTGATGGAGGATCTTGAGGATTGCCTTGTTGGATGCCTTTGCCTAACCATTACCCTGGGGGTAATAGATAGAAGACCAATGTTGTGTGATTTTAAATCTTTTGCATAGTTTCTTGAGGTCTTTATTTTTTAATTGTCCTCCATTGTTAGTAATGATGGAGGATGGTACACCATACCTACATATGATGTAGTTTGTGATAAAAAGAGCTATAGTTTGGCCATTTTCTATTGTGAGGGGTACCGCCTCTACCCATTTCATGAAGTAGTTTGTAGTTGTAATAATGAACTTATGTCCATTAGAAGAAGATGGGTGAATATGACCCACCAAGTCAAAGGACCATTGTTGAAATGGCCACATTGTGGTAGATGGAATGAGCTCCCTGGCTGGAGCATGAATTAGATTCCCATGGAGCTGGCACTACTTGTAGGACTTGGCATACTTGATTGCCTCTTGCTCCATTTTAGGCCAATAGTAACCAACTCTAATTGGTTTGTGAGCTAGTGTCAAGCCATTTGAGTGGGATCCACAAATGCCCTCATGAACATCAATTAATGCACATTTGGACTCTTTGGGTTCTAAACACCTAAGGAGTGTTCCATCAAGACCTCTCCTAAACAAGTCGTCAACAATAATAACATACTATGAAGCATTACAGATAAGGTAGCATTTTTCATTTCATGTTAGACCATGAGGAATGGTTTGGTTATGGAGATAGTAGTAAATGTAATGGTAGAGAGATGAGTCTTGTCCTATAATAGAACAAATCATCCTAGAATCAAGGGTATCATAGGCTGGGTAGTGTAATGCTTCCACTAGGAACTCATGTCGAAGATCACTGTCAGGCATTTGTAGCAAGGAGGCCAAAGTAGCCATTGCATTAGCCACTTTGTTATTTTCTTGAGGAATTTGTTGGAAGGTGATGTACACAAAATACTTCTTTAGGTCATTAACCATGCATTTGTAAGGGATCAATTTCTCATCCTTTGTTTGATACATATCATTAACCTAGTTGATTATGAGCTGAGAGTCCCCAAAGATATCTAAATATTCAACTCTCCATTTAGCTACAATCTTCATGCCATTAATCAAAGCCTCATATTCAGCAATGTTGTTTGTTCAAGGAAATAAAATCTTATATACTTTGGGTAATAAATATCTATGTGGCATTATGAAGAGTAATCTAGCTCTAGATCACTAATGTGTGAAGGACCCATCAAAGAACATCACCCATGTTTGATGTGTGAGTGTTAGAATTGACTCATCAGGGAAGTCAATGTTCATCAGGAGAAGACTCTACCTAGGTGCATCTGCTAGCTGATCTATAATTGCTTGTCCCTTGATAGCTTTTCATTCAACATACTAAATGTCAAACTCACTAAGTATCATGACCCACTTAGCCAATCATCCTATGAGAGCTGCTTTACTGAGCAAGTACTTTAGTGGATCTATTTTAGCCACCAGCCACATAGTGTGGGCAAGCATGTAGTGTCTCAACTTTTGGGAAGCAAAGACAACTGCCAAGCAAGCTTTCTCAATGATGTTGTAATTCTTCTCATAAGAGATTAGTGTGCAACTCAAATAATAAATAGCTCTCTCCTTGTTATTGTTGTCCTCTTGAGCACAATCCTGACTCCAGTTGTATTTGACACCTGTAATCACCTAAAAATAGTTATCTAGACTATTAGCCCCATTCTCAGCATTTTCACTAATTTAATTTAATAACTTACCTAGACCAAATTGCTAATAATCAATTTATTTGGTTATAACCTATAGTTTGACTATGTTATCCTAAGTTCATTATTTAATTAAAAGAACATGTCCCCTTTTAATTAAATAAAAGACCCCATTCTTCTAACCCACTTAAAGTGCACACATAAAGTCCTTTTTCTATTTTACAATTAAAAGAAAAAGCTTGTGAGACTTTTGTCTTATGTGACAAGTCAACTTATATTCTATTGGTTGACTTGTGTGTGCACATGGATCACTCCTCTTTTTGAATTCCACCATTGATCATCCACCATTTTCATCTTGATCTCTACTGTCTGTATGACTTTAAAAGGGAGAGAGCTTTCCCCCTCAAAGGATCTACCCTCATTTGAATATTTTTATGTTGCAAGTTTTCTAATAGGTTTCTTTGTGGAGAACTTCTCTTTCTTGTCTACAATCTCTCATCCATGGCATTCTAGCTTAGCTTAGCTTTCATTTTTACATTTAGCTTAAATCATATAGTCTAATAGTTGGATTGTAACACTCTCATACATGCTTAGCATAGCTACACTTTGCATCTCATTCTAGCTTAATCTTCATTTGCATTGCATCCTTGAGGAACTCATTGTAGACACTTGCATTCTTGCTCTTGTCTCAAAGAACCTCCCATTGCATGGTTTACTAGCAAGAAGCATATTTCTAAGGCTTGGCTAAGAGCCTTCAAACTTGAAACATACCTTCTTGTACTTCGTGGATAGGGAGCTCTAAGCCGGCATTCGAACATTCTAAACTCATGGAATCATTTGGATAGAAGGGTTTAGAGTGTGACACAATTCGAGTGTACATTTTTTGTGCCCACCATGGGGCTAGACTATATGTTTCGCCCTGCATTTCCCTATTTTCACTTGCATTTATTTTATTGTTATGCATTCTTCTTCTTTTTTACAGTCATAGTGTTGGGCAAAATTCTTCCAGTTTTGCACGATAGTTCATAGTACTTTCGTGCAACACTTTTTGGAAATAGTGTCACACTTAAAGCCTACATTCTATCGCCCTCTATCAAAAACTTCGTCACATAGCTGAAGAAAAAGTATCATTTGCATAGAAACTATCACCTTTCTTTACTATAACGTATCGCACGACATTTTTTTAGTGATAAGTATCGCCTGACAAGTTTTCTCGTTTCTTGAGGGATTTGATCAAATTTCTTCTTAGCTGGCTGACTATTGTTTTTTAGTAGATTTCTAGGCTATTTTATAGAGGTCTAGCTCACATTTTTTGTGATTATTTCATGCTAACTTGTGGGCTAACAAGTTATGATTGAAGGTTGCCCTCTTTGTGAAAAAAAAAATTGAAACCTTGCATACAAAAGAATGCATGTCAAAGCTTCAAATGTGCAAGGGTTACTAACATTGTTTGTAGGGCTACCCAAAGCATAAAAACCAAAACTTGCTTGATTTTTTGTTTTCATGTGCGGCATTGACTAATTGTTCATTTTTCATAGGCACATAAAACTTGTGATTAGAGTCTTTTGGTAATAGGAGAGTGTGCTCTTCACCCTTGTGGTGAATCAAAAATATTGACTTGCCATTTGATTTCAAAAGCAAGGGGTAACTGAATCTTCCTGGCGTGTTTGGGAGAAAATGATTGGAATAGGAGAGTATGCTCTTCACTCTTGTGGTGAATAGATATCTTGACTTTCAAAAGTTGATCCACTCTTTGTGTAGTTAGAATCCTTTAGTGGGCCCGCTCTTGGACAACCTGAGAGGAATGACCCAAGTGAGGACAAGTAGATTACCTGGCTCTTCCAACCCACTATAAACTCAAGACTATCAAGGACACAAAACCTTGGTAGACATAGTGTTTTTCTTCACCTAGTGTGATTGCTTATGGGATTTTGACCATAGGGAGATCACTAGGCAAGAGTTCTTAAGGTACTCTTGTGGTTGCGAGATTGATTATCATCACAAGGTGAGGTGTCCTGTAATTGGAAGCAAGAGAAATACTATGAATTAAATCCCTATCTAAACACCCTAAGTTAGTAACTATCCTTTTTCAACCGCTCAACTTCTTGGTACAAGGATCGATCCTAGTGGACTACCTGGATCACCCCAAGATTTTAAACTCACCATATGTGTTCCCTTGGTTGTGCTTATGGCACTTCTATGACAAAGCCAATATCTCTTGTGGGAAAGCAACTTGGTGTGATGTGAGGAGCATCAAGTATGGGCCAAGTTGTTGAGTAATGAACCGTGACTCTAAGGTAGATTGCTTGGCTATTATTTTTGATGTTTTGACCAGTGTTAACATTATTACAACATAAACATTCTGATAAAAGTTGTTATGAAGGCTGTTCTGATATCCCAAATGTGTATTGACAAGGTTGTTTTTACCCTTGATCAATTGTTTTGAGACATATTAAAACACTTACTATTTGTAAACCTTGTTGTTTACTAATACAAACTGAAACGAAACACTGTCTGATTGAAATAATTGTTTGATTGACAAATTGAAACGAACTTCAAACTAAGAATTAACCCTTTTTTGCACAAAATTGGTACTCTGTCGCACGCTCTCATGACAAATATCACGCAATAGATTTTACCCAAAAGTCTATCGCAAGTTAGTAATAAATTCTGTCGCACTGCTTGTAAAATTTTGTCGCACTCAGTCATAATATATGTTGCTTAAACAAAAAGTGTCACACCCGTGTTAAAATTCTATTGCGCAACACTATATGCTAAACTTATGTCACCCTCCTTCTAAGAAAATATTGCCTAGAGTTACTTTGGGTCAAAAATAGAGTTTATAGTTGGATTTTTTTATTCTAAGGAGTGTCACGTTGGTCGCCCTTGGTCCTAGCTATGTATCAGTGTGTGAATAATTCATCCTAGGTTGAAAAGATGGGTTTAGTCTGTCGAATGTAAGTCTTGAAACATCTTGATGAATCACTTGTCAAAATTTAGCTATTATTTTATTCTAGCTATCCACTATTGAGCTTCTTGCTCATCTGCTCAACTGAAATCACCCGTGTTGTAAGATCTTGAGCACTATTTGACAAGAAATCTATCACATTTTGACAAGTGACTAATCTTGATCGTAAAAGCTTCAAATTCAGATCACTTTTCTTGTCCTACTAAACAAAGACAACTCTTTACATGTCAGTCACAACTAGACATCAAGGTGGTGATGGTAATCATACCCCTTTGATTTTCAAGCAATTGGAGACACCACCTAAGTGTCCTTGCAAACAACTTTGTGTGGAAGATCCTGAGTCTACCCAAACACAAATAGCTAATGTTAGGCATAATCCACTTTATAGTTTTGAAAATCTATTTGGTACACCCTCTGAGACACCCAAGGATACAAGTGGTATAGTCACTATGGTGCACCCTGATGAAATTAAGCAGTGCTTAGAAGAACAAGCATGTGAAACCAAAAAGAATTTGGAGGCTATATATGCTATGGAAAGAGAAAACCAACAAGTTGACACTGACAATCAGGCACACTATGAGGGATATAAAGGAACTTGTCCTCGAAATCCTTTTGAGAATGATGATGGCAATCACATGCCTCCAAGGGTTCCTAGGGCTGCCACTAGTGCATGTCCTTCACCACCTAAACCATCCCATCATGATAGTGATGAAGAAGTAACTAGCAAAGATGTGATCAAATTTCAACAAGATGGCTTTACCCAAAAATTAATGCTTAGAGCTTTAGAGGAAAATGGAGACCAATATTTTCGATACATGGTAGCTAGGGGATGGAAACTCGCTCAAGGTTTTGATGTTGAGCATATCATTCCAAAATGGGAGCCCACTAAGGCTGAAATCTTAAGGGAAGAAATATAGGAACTAAGGAAACAATTTGCACAACTGCAAACTTTGAAAGATCACCTAAGATATCATTTGTTGAACCAATTTGTGCTCTTCCATTTGAGAGGAGTCTTTACATGCTACCATTTCCTAAAGATATAGAGGTTCCTAAGTATGAAAAATACGATGGGAATGGTGATCCTCATGATCATGTGAGACATTTCTATGCTCTTAGCATGGATTTTATGCATGAAGACACCTTTCTTATGAGGTTATTTCCTAGGAGTCTAAGAGGACAAGCTATGGAATGGTTTACAAAATTGAGTCCTCCTCTTAAAACATTTGACAAAATTGCACAACACTTTATCCAGCAATATTCATACAACATTCAACATCCTGTGACTATGCTAGACTTATGCAACATCAAACAAAAACTGAGAGAATCTTTTGCAATATACCTTCAACAATGGAGATCTTTATACTCTTGGTATCCTCAACAAGTGCCTGAGGGCTAAAAAATTTGACATTTTTGTCAATACGCTTGTACCCAAGTTATACTTTGATTTAAGAAAATAGTTATTCACATCCTTCAATGCCATGGTGGAGAGTGCATATCGCATTGAGGATGTTGCTATCAAAAGAGGTGACATTGTTATAAACAAAGACAAAAGTAACAATGGGAATGGTAAAGACAAAGGAAAACCTTGGAATAAGAACAAGTATGTTGTCAATGATGGAGTAGTGAACACTCCTAAGACCAAGGAACCTGCATTTAACCTTTCTAGTGCCATCTATGCTACAAAACAATAAGAAATTTTGAAACCAAAAACATTTGACAAGAGCTCTAAGTTTACCAAGAAATGACATATTTACATATTTATTGTTGAGCCTTATGAGGTGGTTCTGAAAACTTTGATTGTGAACAAACTGGTTACTTTATCGGACAACTCTTGTCCTTATGATCCACCTGTCAGACCTCCATGGTGGAGAGAATGCCATACTTGCAATTATCACCAAAGCAAGGGTCATAACACTGAAAACTATTTTAAGCTCAAAGATGTAATTCAAGATCTCATTGAGGAAGGAAAAGTTTTCACAAATGGCCTCATTAAAAATGCTGACCACAAAGATTTTAAACAAACCTTGCTAGAATATGAGAAGAGTGAAACCTCAAAAGCTACAAAAAAGAATCATGATGCCAAAATCAGTTATGCTTATGCTAACACTGATAATGTTATAAGCATGCTTAAGCCCGTTGAATACATATGTATGGCAAGCTCCAACAATGAAAACTAGCCAAATTATGATGTTGATGTAATCACTTAAAAATGGTCATCTAGACTATTAGCCCCATTTTCAACATTTTGGCTAAATTAATTTAATCACTTACCTAAGCCAAATTGCTAATAATCAATTTATTTGATTATAACCTATAGTTTGACTATGCTATCCTAAGTTCATTATTTGATTAAAAGAACATGTCCCCTTTTAATTAAATAAAAGACCCCATTCTTATAACCCACTTAAAGTGCACACATAAAGTCCTTTTTCTATTTTGCAATTAAAAGAAAAGGCTTTGTGACTTTTGTCTTATATGACAAGTCAACTTATATTCTATTGGTTGATTTGTGTGTGCACATGGATCACTCCTATTTTTGAATTCTACCGTTGATCATCCACCATCTTCATCTTGATCTCCACCATCCATACATCTTTAAAAGGGAGAGAGCTTTCCCCATCCATCATCCATCTTTTGAACATTGTTATGCTGCAGGTTTTCTAACAGGTTTCTTTGGAGCTTTGTGGAGAACTTCTATTTCTTGTCTACATTCTCTCATCCATGACATCATGGCATTCTAGCTTAGCTTAGCTTTCATTTTTACATGTAGCTTAAATCATATAGTCTAATAGTTGGATTGCAACACTCTCATCCATGCTTAGAATAGCTGCACTTTTCATATTCATTCTAGTTTAATCTTTAGTTGCATTGCATTCTTGAGGAACTCCTTGGGACATTTGCATTCTTGCATCTTGTCTTTGGAACCTCCCATTGCATGGTTTACTAGCAAGAAGAGTATCTCTAAGGCTTAGCTGAGAGCCCTTGAACTTGAAATACACTCTCTTGCACTCCGTGGATAGGGAGCTCTAAGCCGGCAACCGAACATTCCAACTCATGGAATCGTTTGGATAGAAGGGTTTAGAGTGTGACACTTTCGAGTGTACATTTTTGGCGCCCACCGTGGGGCTTGAATCAAGTTTCTAGCTCCATTTGCTTTTATTTTTCATCTCTGGTTTTTTACAGCAGCATATTGGATCTAATCAAATGCTTTTGTAGAATTATCACTTTGGTTTTAAGACCAACCCATAAGTAAATTGGTTTGAAGGTCAAAAACTTAGTTGGTTTAAAGATTTGATCATATCTTTTAAACCGCTTGGATTTTGGTTCTGAATTTTTTTTTATAGATTTGGTATATACTCAAAATGTCTTAGTCCAATTTGTAGAGCATTTTGACATAATTTGTGGGAGTTATGAGTTTTTCTTTATTTTTAATAAAAAGCTATTTCTGATCGCAAATCAGTGAATTTTTTTAAAAAACTTACATTTTCAGAAAGGTTTTTCAATTCTAATGGGGGTTCTTTATTTTTTTTTTGAATTTTGAGGTCTTATTAAAGATAAAAAACTCAATTTGATAAATTTAACCTATTTTGACAAAATTGATCTCTAGAGCGCAAATGAAGAGATCTTTTAAAATTTTTTGCATTTTTGGAAAGCTCTCTAATTTTTATTTGGGGTATCTTCTTTATATTTCTATTTTTGAATCCGAAATCATAGGAAAAAAGTCTAATCTTGTTGACTAGGTCAAAATCAAAGAGTAAAAATGAGAGTATTTGTGATTAACTTGCACTTTCTTTGCATGCACTTGGTTGGAAGATAAATTGGATTTTTGAGGCACCTCACCACTTTTTATTTTAGATTTTTATGTTATTTCACATTAACTTTTGGTGCTAACAAGTTGTGATTACAGGTTGCCATCCTTATGAAAAGAAATTGAAACATTGCATAAAAAGAACGCATGTCAAAGCTTCAAATGCACAAGGGCTACTAACATTGTTTGCAGGGCTGCCCAAAGCATAAAAACTCAAATTTTTTTGCTTTTTTATTTTCATGTGTGGCATTGACTAATTATTCATTTTTCATAGGCACATAAAACTTGTGATTGGAGTCTTTTGGTAATAGGAGAGTATGCTCTTCACCCTTGTGGTGAATCAAAAATCTTGACTTGCCATTTGGTTTCAAAAGCAAGGGGTAATTGAATCTTCTTGGCATGTTTGGGAGAAAATGATTGAAATAGGAGAGTATGCTCTTCACCCTTGTGGTGAACCAAAAATCTTGACTTCCAAAAGTTGATCCACTTTGTGTAGTTAGAATCCTTTAGAGGGCCTGCTCTTAGACAACCTGAGAGGAACGACCCAAGTGGGGACAAGCAAATTACCTGGCTCTTCCAACCCACTATAAACTCAAGGCTATCAAGAACACAAAACTTTGGTAGACGTAGTGTTTATCTTTGCCTAGTGTGATCGCTTATGAGATTTTAACCATAGGGAGATCACTAGGCAAGAATGCTTAAGGTACTCTTGTGATCGCGAGATCGGTTACTCATCGCAAGGTGAGGTGTCCCGTAATTGGGAGCAAGAGGAACACTATGAACAGAAGCCCTATCTAAACACCCTAAGTTAGTAACTACCCTTTTTAGCTGCTCAACTTCTTGGTGCAAGGATTGATCCTAGTGGACTACCCGGATCACCCCAAGATTTTAAACTCACCATATGTGTTTCCTTGGTTGTGCTTATGAAACTTCCATGACAAAGCCAATATCTCTTGTGGGAAACCACTTGGTGTGAGGAAAAGGAGCATCAAGCGTGGGCCAAGTTGTTGAGTAATGAACCATGACTTCTAGGTAGATATTGCTTGATGTGTTCTCGAATTTGGTATACTTGTGAAAATCTTTTGAACATATACATGATGATAATTCTAGGGAATTCTTTTGAGACCTCACATATGCTTGTATCATGCAAGGTTGCTTTGTCCCTTGCTTGATTGTTTGAAGAATACTCCATGTGTCACTATCTTTCTTGGAAAGAAATTGCTTTTGAACATCAAATTTGTTATGCTATCAATTATTGTCAAACTTTGTCAACTAAGTCAAAACATCAAGTGCAAACATTTTCTTGTGTTGCTTGCTAAGAGGAGTCTCATCATTTGACTTTTCTTTTATATGTCTCTAGTTCTTGAACATGCTTAAAGTGGCTCTTTGGTCTTAGTGCTCTTGGTCTTCCTATCTTTATGGTCTATGTTTGCTTGCTAGTTATCTTTTGCTAAAAGGGTTACCATGATTTCTTGACTACACTCTTGGGTTGGGAAAGTTGTTCACTTGTTACCCTGCTTGCTCTATCTATTTGGCTATTTGGGCATCTTTCCTAGCTATTGACTTGAGTCATTCATGTCGTAAGTTTCTTGGACATATTATTTGACAAGTCACTTTAATCTCTCTCTACTATCTTGGCAAGTGAACACTCTACCTCCTATAGTTTCAACATCAAGTTATCTTCTAGGCTCTTTTATGCTTGGCTTTGCATCTAAAAGTATGGGATTTAAACCTTGTGCTACCAAAATTCAACCAAATCTAGATGATCATGATATCCTCCATGTCACTAAAGAGTTTCAAGATCTATATGCACAGTACAAAGAACTAGAAGAGACAAATGATCTTTCTTACCTTCGTCTCTCTAAGCGCATGATGGAAATGAAGTGTAAACTTGAGAAAAGGTTAGAGGAGAAGATTACATCATTAAATGAATCTTCCTTAAGGTCTTTACATGCATGTGAGTCCCCTTCTTTGAGGTCATCCTCTTCTTCTAGGTCTACATGCTCTACTTCAAGACATCAAATATCTTCATCTTCTAGATCTAAAGACCTCTTTAGAGAACAAGCAAGTGATACCTCCTTTGAGCCTATGCTAAAATTTCATGATGGACCTATCTTTGACCAAGATAATGATTAATACATGGATACATACCATTCAATTGAGAAACAAAAAAAGGACTCTAGACATACTTCTAATAGAACTTTTTCTCCCTTAGAAGATTCTTATGATGACACTTTGCAAAAACTTCTTGGCAATAAGATCATCATGTTACCAAAGTCTAGCTCATATGGAAACCCATTCTTGGATATCTATTGTGCTTATCATCAACATAATGAGCATAGTACTTTAGATTGCATTGAGCTAAAACATAAAATCCAAGATCTTATTGATAATGGAATTATTGATACCTCTAATGATTCATGCGATGAGGATACTTTTCATGAGCAAGATTACATTAATGAACCTATTTCTAGTAGCGGCTCTATTACATATTCCACTTCTTCCAACACTCATGCATCTCCCAACACTTCAAAGCTTTCCAACATGCCTCCATCAAATAAAGAACCTATTGCTTTCCACATTGACTACGTGTATCCTCAAGGGCTACCTCTAAAAGAAACTCAAGCTAACCTTCACTTGGCTGCGAACCTTTTCCATGCTACTAATCATAAACATCCTCAACCTTCATGCACTACTATGCCTAATCCAAGCACTACTCCATTCACTCTTCATTCTCCCTTTTCCTTAGAAGTGGCTCCATGTCAAGAGGACTCTCAAAAAGAAAAAGCTATAAATGTCAAGAAAGATCAAGATCAAGCACCCTTTCATCTCTTTCAATATTTTTCCCCTCCATATTCTATATCTTATCCACCTCCTAAGTATGATGAAGACACAACTTCTATTATCTCCCTTGAGCTTACTAAAAATTATGAGAAAAGTTCTCTTCATATGCTATCCAAAGCTACTTGTCAAGATCAAAGCATCCCCTCATGTTCTACTTCTCCATATCCACTTCAAAATTGTGCTCAAGCTTCAAGTGCTACTATTAAAAATGTTGTTCCTACATGAGTCTATTGATGGCTTTGACCATGTTGCTCATTCTAAAGATGTTGATATCCCTTCCCACTATCCCTTTGCATCTTCTAAATCTATCCTTGGTCCTTATCCATCTAAGCTAAAGCATTCAAACCTTCCATCCATATTGGGGCCTTATGTTCCTCCATCTCCTACATTCACTCCTAGCTCATTCCCTAGCTCTCCTATAATACCTCAAGATCAACAAAGACACTCATCCTTGATGAATTTTCACCCATCTATACATCTAAACCAGTCATATCATCCTTATTCATCCACAAATCCCAAGTCCTTTGGAAGTGAGAATAAACATAAGAATACATTGAAAAAGAAAGATCACTATGTCCCATCTAATCGACATGGGAATGCTAAGAAGGAGAATGCACAAAAGAGACCACAAAGGTCCACTATTAAAAAAGCTAAATCAAAGAAAATATGGATTCCTAAACCCATTATTGAAGAAATGTGTTTTGAAGTATCCAAAGGAAAATCTAAAGCTATATGGATTCCCAATTCTCTTTTAAAAGACTTGAATATTGAAAATACTTCAAAGTTGACATTCAAGCTTCCAAAGGCTTCCATTCCATCTTCTTCCAAAAATCTTTCTAAAAATATTCCAAAGCCTTCCACTCCACTTTTTTCCAAATCTCTTCTACCAGCTCATACATCTAAATCTCAAGCTATTTCATCCGTGATTCCTCCATTGTTCCAATACCCTTCAAGGTGTGTGTCAATGTTGATCTTGTCCAATATTTTAGCTACCCACATGAAATCCTCCAAAGCTTACACTTACTTTCTATACATGAACTATTATCCTCAATATATTCTTCCTACTACCATTTCCCTTTCATCACCCTATCAACATCTTTGAGCATACCTTTCTATGGTCTTGGCTTATCATGGCTTATCTTTCCTATAGGAGCACTATCTAAATTCAAAAAGCTTTAGCTCTTCTAAAAATTCAAAAAAAGAAAAAAATAAATAAAAATGAAAATGTGCCTTGGTGAAAACCACTTCTTGTGGCACCTTTGTAGCAAAAGTAAAGAGAAATAAATTTATCCTATGGTGAAAACTATTTCTTTTGGCACCTTGGATAAGTACCATGATGAAAACCTGGCAAATAGGCATCATGCCTAATTCTTCCATCATCCATCTATCCCCTCTTCTCTCTTTGATCTTGACAATGTTGAGCTATCTTTGCATATTGGCTATCTTATCCATGAGATTTTCTATTGTGCTCTCCCATTCACTCATAGCCTCTATCTTGAGCTTTATTTTTATTGCTCTATCCCATTGCTATACTATCTAGTTGACCCCTTGGTCTTGATCATAATAAATGAAACATGGTTCTTATAGGCCTCTTGACATGTCTACTCTCTTGGATTTCACGTTTTCATGCTATCTTACTCATTAGCTTCCATCGCTTATCTTATATGCTATCGCACTTGTTGGCTTCATCGCTTATCCTACACGCTATCTTTCTCATTACTTCCATTGCTTATCCAAAACATGGTTCATATGACTATTTCACCTCTTTCCCTAGCTTGGGTACTCTTGAGGAGTCAGTCCTTGAGGATCACTTTCACTTGCTTCACATTCCTTTCTTATGCATCTTTCCTTATCCACTCGGCTTGTTTCTCCATTGTGTCCTATACCTTGCTAGACATTGGGAGAAAATGATGTGATCTTTCTTGAGAACTAGTGATCTCTAAATTATTCTAAAAAATTCCATAAAAAATCATATATGATGCTGAAAAATCCTAAAAATCAGAAAATGTCCTGAAAAAATGATCATCTTAGTGAAAACCTAGCAATAGGCACTTTGATGTATCACCAAAAAAATCAAAAATACAAAAATACAAAAAAAATGAAAAAAAGTCCTGAAAAAATTTGTCAAAGTGGTGAAAACCTAGAAACAAGTGCTACTTGAAACCCTTGCACCTATGTCTATCAATCTCAATCATCCACTTCGCTACACATTTCCTAGCTTGGAATTGTTTCTTGTTCTCATCTTGGGGGCATAGCTACTTAGCCTATTGAGGTATTCTTGTGCATTAGGGTTTCTTTGACAACTCACAACATAGTGTTTCTCAACACTTCCCCCACCTTGACATCAAGTGTTTTTCAACACTTTACAGATAGTTTACCTATGGTCTTCGATGTCATGATATTTCTCACTATCAGAATCAAGTCTTGAAGAAATGGCCAAGTGACTTACACACACGCACTTTAACATTTAAACGACTGAGCTATGCTGATATTTATCTACTTTCTGTGCTATCTATGATGATTTATTTGCCATGTGTTCCCTCCTTAATAGTCTTTCGAGGATGTCATTGACTAGAAGACTGGGGGCATGTGGCATGTCTTCTTGATTTCTACTTGTGGGTATACTTTGTTTGTCTATAGTGTTGTAAGAATTTATGCTGGTCCTATTCAACACGTTGACTTACAAATGTATCATCCTTGACTATTTTGCAAGACCGCACTCAGGGTTTATCCTGGTGCTTATGCCTTGATACAGGTGTAATCTTGCTAAATTAAACTTAGGGAATCTAATCGTGTAGTTATCTTGACTTACATGTCTTTGATGCTTAGATTGGATTTCCACATACCTATCTAATATCGATCATATTCATATCCTCATAGTCATACTAGTGATGGTTGTATGATCTCATGATGTCCCTAATAAATGCTCAATGATGAAATTAAGAGTCTAAATGTTATGCGCTTCTTGCTGGTAAACCACTTTGCATATTAGCTTGCATTTTAGGTTCATTTTCTAGCTTAGTCTTGCATTCTTGCATATGGGGAGAGCTCTCTTTCTTCATCTTTTTGTGGACATATCAGCTAACTCCTTTCATATATTTCTTTACTTTCTTCTTGTTCATGTCTTTTCACCTTCTTAATCTTTCGCTTCATCTCTTTTCTATCTTGTCATCACATTATATAAAGTTTTGACCTCTTAAATAATTTTGACATCCTAGATTCATTTTTGAGATCGAAATCCAAATTCAAGTTCATCTTGATGGTCAAAATTGTCTTTTAAAATTATACTTTCTTCTGAGCAGTTAGCTGACCTTTTGAGGTCTAATCTCTGAATCATCACTGGGGCATCTTCATTTCTTCATGTCTTCATTATTTCCATACTTCATATCTACTTAAATTCACTGTTTCATGTCTAAAATCACCTCTCTACTCATTTCGACCTTATTTTTATGCTATATCCTTCAAGGTCAACTCTAGTCAAACTGGGGCATTTTATCAAAAAAAAATTATATAGTCATTCTTGGGTTCTAATAATCTATCTATCATCTTGGACATTGCTATATTTTTTTTTTCTCATTTCTAGCCAATTTTTGCATCTCCTTACCTCATTTCAATTTCGATCCCGAGGGGGCAAAAATACTCTATCACTGCTTAGGAGCATTTGTTTGATCTTCTCACTTGCTCTCACTCTATCCACTTTTCTAAGTGTTAGCATTCTTATTGAATTCTGACATCATCTTTTCCTAGTGTTCAGTACTACCACTATCAGGCTGTACATTCAGGACTTGCTATTTATTTCTGCATTTCACTCTTCGGAATCAGACATCTATATCTACCACTGCCTACTTGGCTTCTATTTTCTTTGACATAATGTGTTTCCAGATCGATCACGCATTAGTCAAAAAGGGGCAAATGTAATCACCTAAAAATGGTCATCTAGACTATTAGCCCCCTTTTCAACATTTTGGCTAAATTAATTTAATCACTTACCTAAGCCAAATTGCTAATAATCAATTTATTTGATTATAACCTATAGTTTGGCTATGCTATCCTAAGTTCATTATTTGATTAAAAGAACATGTCCCCTTTTAATTAAATAAAAGACCCCATTCTTATAACCCACTTAAAGTGCACACATAAAGTCCTTTTTCTATTTTGCAATTAAAAGAAAAGGCTTTGTGACTTTTGTCTTATATGACAAGTCAACTTATATTCTATTGGTTGATTTGTGTGTGCACATGGATCACTCCTATTTTCGAATTCCACCGTTGATCATCCACCATCTTCATCTTGATCTCCACCATCCATACATCTTTAAAAGGGAGAGAGCTTTCCCCATCCATCATCCATCTTTTGAACATTGTTATGCTGCAAGTTTTCTAACAGGTTTCTTTGGAGCTTTGTGGAGAACTTCTATTTATTGTCTACATTCTCTCATCCATGACATCATGGCATTCTAGCTTAGCTTAGCTTTCATTTTTACATGTAGCTTAAATCATATAGTCTAATAGTTGGATTGCAACACTCTCATCCATGCTTAGAATAGCTGCACTTTTCATATTCATTCTAGTTTAATCTTTAGTTGCATTGCATTCTTGAGGAACTCCTTGGGACATTTGCATTCTTGCATCTTGTCTTTGGAACCTCCCATTGCATGGTTTACTAGCAAGAAGAGTATCTCTAAGGCTCAGCTAAGAGCCCTTGAACTTGAAATACACTCTCTTGCACTCTGTGGATAGGGAGCTCTAAGCCGGCATCCGAACATTCCAACTCATGGAATCGTTTGGATAGAAGGGTTTAGAGTGTGACACTTTCGAGTGTACAGTTGAAGATGAACAACCAAAAGTGGTCTTAAGGACATGATCTACTCCTCAAGATCATACTGATACTAGACCCAAGGTGGTACTCTGAGTGGCTAAGTCTTCATCTTCTCAGAGTGAACCACTTCACGCTGTCACTAGGGGGCAATCTAAGGTTGTCGTAAAAGTTGCTCATGACCCTAAAAATGCTTCATCATCTAAGCAACCAATTACTTCCAAGATCTCCAACTATGATATTGTTAGCCAACTACAATGCACACAAACACAAATCTCCATTTTTGAATTGCTAGAGTTATCTCCTTTACACAGGGATATCCTTGAGAAAGCTTTACGTTCTGCCAATGTTCCCATAGATATTGATGTGGAATGATTCCAAGCTATGGTGAACCACATCTCCTCACCTCACTATCTCACCTTTTTTGAAGAAGATAATTGAGCTCTAATTCATCCCCATAACCTTGCTCTTCACATCAAAGTTCAAATCTTTCGTACCCATGTCTGCCGAGTCCTGATAGATAATGGTGCAGGGTTAAATATCATTTCATTCAATGTAATCCATGATGGAGACATGGCCCAAGAATAGAATGGACACAACAGAAAAGGGAAATTATATTAACTGGGAAAATAAGCTAGTACAAATAATATAGAGAAAATAAACTTTAGAACATGCCCTAAGGGCTTACAATAGCATAAATCTGAAGAATATTTCTCCTTTTAGCACCTCCTCTCAAACTCCACTCCGAACTGCCTTTTACAATGCTAGAAATCTCCTTAAATAGACCCCAGAGGGTTAAGGACTAGGAGGACATTCTAGATAGTGCTAGTAGGCATCCACCGATGAAATAGAAGGTTCTGAAAGCTATGTTAGAAGTCGGTGCAAATCTAGAAGAATCCAGAAACGGTAATCGAACTTCCGGGAGGCATAACTTTTGAACCATAGCTCCGATTGATGAACCGTTTACATTTTCAGAAATCTCTCGAAGTGCCCTATAGTCCTATGGACCAAATTTTCTTGTCCCCAAATTTTTGACCCTTTTTGAGGTCATTTAATGCCCCAAACCTAACTTTGAAGCATTCTTAGGAGGTCTCCAAAACCTAAAAAACTGCAATAACTTTCAACCCGTGGGGCCTATTGACCTGATTCTTTTTTTGGAATGCTCTAAATCATGATTACATTCATCTGGCCCATTCACACCTTCTAGTTTACCAAAATGATGGCCCAAATACATGCTCCTATTTTTTTAGGATTTTCAAATGCACTGATAGTTGAACTATGAGAGTTGGAACCTTTATTTGAGCCAAATGGGTATCCAAAAATGTAAAGACATGAAACAGAAACTAAGTCTAAGTACATTTTTTTTGGGTGACACAAGATTGCCCTTATACCTCTGGATGCTCCTGCATCAGACACCCAGGGTAGATTGAAAAGTGACCCTGTCACTTTATGGATGGTAGAGGAAATCCCAAATGGGAAACCTCGGCTGCTGAAATCCAAGTTGAGTCCTCGATCGGCCGTCCTTTCCATTTGACCAAATACTCTTCATACTGCCTGTTTCTAGTACTCCTACCCACACGATGATCTAGAATGTCTTCTATCTCCTCCTTCTTAGAAGAAAGAATTGGACATGGCTCTAAAACCAGCTCCTCATCTGCACCATCATCATGATACTTTGTTAAATTTGCAATGTTGAAAATGGGAGAAATGTGAATACCATCTGGCAGCTCCACCTCATATGCATTTCCTGATCATGTTTCTTCAAAACTTTTCAGGGGCCAAATTTCTTCATTTTCAGCTTGTTGTAAGTACCAACTGGAAATCTTTCTTTTCGTAAGTGCACCATGACTAGATCCCCTACTTGGAATTCCTTATGTCTTCTCCTTTGATCATCCCTAGCTTTATAGTCTTGATTCATCTTGATAATGTGTGGTTGAACCTCCTCATGTAGACGCTTGATGTGTTCAGCAAATTCCTCAGCTTTAGCACTTGTCCTCTCCCCTTATTCTATCTTCCTCAATTCTGGTGTAGTCCTTAGGCTATTCCTATATACAATTTGAAATGGTGATTTTCTAGTACTCCTATTTACAGAGTTATTATAAGCAAACTCTGCCTATGGTAGAATCAAATCCCATCCCTTGGGCTTATCTCTAACTAAACATCTCAGCAAATTGCCCAGACTTCTATTTACCACTTATGTTTGGCCATCAGTCTGTGGGTGATGCGTGGAACTGAATTTCAAGTCTGTTCTCAACTTCTTCCACAATGTCCTCCAGAAATACCCCACAAATTTAGTATCTCTGTCAGAAACTATACTCCTTGGAAGACCATTTAGTCTTACCACCTCTTTGAAAAACAAGTCTGCAATATGGACAGCATCATGAGTTTTGTGGCATGGAATGAAATGTGTCATTTTGGAGAACCTATCAACTACCATGAATACTGAGTCATTACCCCTTTGTGTCCTTGGAAATCCAAGAACAAAATCCATACTTATGTCCTCCCATGGCCTTGATGGAATAGGCAATGGCTGATATAGGCTAGTATTTTGACTAAACCCCTTGGCAACTTAACAAACATGGCAACTCTGTACAAAATTCTTCACATCCTGTGTAATTTGAGGCCAAAAATAATGTTCTCTAAGAATGGCAATGGTCTTATCCCAACCAAAATGTCCTGCCATCCCTCCACTGTGTTTCTCCTTAATCAAATTTTCCCTCATGGAACTCCTTGGAATGCACAATTGACTACCTTTGAATAACATGCCATCCTGAATCAAATAGTCTAGCCACTTGGTTCTATCTACAACAATAGGTTCTTTACAAGCTTTCCATGCTTCAGCAAAATCAGGATCCTCGGGGTACAAATTCTTGAGTTCATCAAACCCAACTACTTCAACCTGCATTGTTGTAAGCAACAACTGTCTCCTACTTAGTGCATTTGAAACCCTGTTAGATTTTCCACTTCTATGCTTCAACACAAATGTATAGCTCTGCAAGAATTCTACCCACTTCATATGCCTCTGATTCAATTTACCTTGGCTATTTAGGTACTGTAATGCCTGATGATCAGTATACAAAATGAATTCCTTTGGCAATAAATAATGCCTCCATTTCTTTAAGGCCTAAACTATTGCATAGAACTCTTGATCATAAACAGAATACTTCTTCTTTGCATCATTCAATTTTTCACTAAAATATGCAATAGGCTTACCTTCTTGGCTTAATACAGCCCCAATAGTGCTACCACTAGCATCACAATCCACCTAGAATACTTTTCTAAAATCTGGAAGTGCCAACACAGGCTGTTCTGTTACCTTCTTCTTCAGCAATTCAAAACTTCTCGCAGCTGTTGCAGTCCATTTGAACTCTTTTCTATCCCCTCTTATTGTATCAGTTAGGGGTGCACATATGCCACTAAAATTCTTAATAAACTTCCTGTAAAAACTAACCAGGCCATGAAATGATCTTACCTCAGTAGCAGTCCTTGGAGTAGGCCATTCCAAGATGGCTTACCATCTTTGGATCCATTTTGAGACCTTCAGGTGATATAACAAATCCCAAATAGACTAACTCCCTTTTTGCAAAGACACACTTCTTTAGATTAATTAATAGTTTCTCTTCCCTTAGCCTTTCAAGGAAACTACGAATATGTAGTAAATGTTCTTCCAAAGTCTTGCTGAAAATTAAAATATCATCCAAATAGACAATAACAAATTTTCCCAAGAACTTCTTAAGTACCTCATTCATGAGCTGCATGAAGGTGCTTGGGGCGTTCGTCAATCCAAAGGGCATGACTAACCACTCATAAAGACCATCCTTGGTCTTGAAGGCTATTTTCCACTCATCTCCTTCTCGAATCTATATTTGATGATAGCCACTCTTCAGATCTATCTCTGTGAAGTAATGAGCTCCACTTAAGCAATCCATAAGATCATCCATCCTTGGTAAAGGAAACCGGTACTTGATGGTTATCCTATTTATAACTCAAGAATCTGTACACATCCTCCACTCTCCATCCTTCTTTGGTGCAAGTACTGCAGGTACTACACATGGACTCAGGCTCTCTCGAATCAAGCCCTTCCTCAACAACTCCTGAACCTGTCTATTTAGCTCCTCTGTTTCAGTAGGAGTCATCCTATGAGCAGCATTGTTAGGCAAACTAGTTCCTGGAATCAGATCTATCTGATGACTGATTTTCCTTACTGGTGGCAATCCATCTGGAACATTATCAGAGATAATATCTCCAAATTCCCCTAGTAAATTTGAAACTTCAAATGGTATTTCACTACTACCTTCTTTATCTTTCCTAGGAATCAAAGCATAGCACATATGCTGATGTTTCATGCCATCTAAAAACTTCCTTCCATAAACAAGAAAAATACTAGCACTGCTACATACCTTTTCACCTTCCTTTTTCATGGGCTTCAATTTGTGGCGAACTCCATCCTTTGTCAAAGAGTATGTGTTTGCATGTCCATCATGCACTGCATGTCTATCAAATTGCCATGGTCTACCCAACAATAGATGGCAAACATCCATTGAAATAACATCATAGAGAACTTCATCATGGTAACTCCCAATTTTGAATTTTACTAAACATTGTTCACTTACCAGGACCTTATGATCATCTTTTACCCAAGCAATCTGATAGGGCTGTGGATGTTTCTCCCTCTTGAGCTTCAGCTTAGAGACCATCTCTTCTGATACCAAGTTATCAGTGCTACCACCATCAATGATCACATCACAACATTTATCCTCACACTTGCATTTGGTATGAAACAAACTCCTTCATTGTCTTGGTTCATTCTCACCACTTAGTAGGACTCTTTCATTTGCCAAGGTCTCTCCTCTTTCTGCATCTTCTGAATGTGATGACTGTGCATCCTCATCCACATGAGCAACCCTAGCTTGGCCCTCAGCTCTCCTATCTGTCCTTCCTTGTCATTGAGGGCATTCAAAGGCATGATGACCTTTTTCATTGCAATGGAAATAGGTACCACGAAAGCCTTCTCTTCCTTGTCCATGTCCTCTACCTCTTCCTCTTTGATTTTCAAAGTCTTGATCATGGGAGCAGTTGAAACCCTCATTCCTATGGTTTCTGCTAGTACCCACATCTTCATTTTTCTTTTGAGTTTCATTGCGGCCTCCAGATGATCTACCGCTTCCCCTTCCTCCTTGACTGTGCCCTCTTTGTCTTCCTTCAAACCTTTTATTCAGCTTCTCTTCAACTCATAGGGAAAACTAGTATGCCTCTTCAATGCTTGTCATTCTTACCAAACTTAATTCCTCCTGGATTCTAGGTTGCAACCCACTGATATAACGAGCAACCTTCTCGTTATTTGCTTCTGCATGCCCCGCTCTAATCAAGAGTCGATAAAACTCCTCTGTATATTATTGGACTGATCTTCTTGCTTGCTTTAACCCATGCATCTTCTTAAACAGATCAAGCTCGTAGTCCACAGGAATGAACTACTTCTTCAATTTGTCCACCATGCGATCCCATCTTGTGATCTTCTCCTTTCCTCTTCTAAGTCTTTCTAGTTGAACCTCTTGCCACCAAATTTTGGCATGGCCTTTTAGTTTGGCCTTTGCAAACTTAACCCTATCTGGGTCCCTTATATCCTCATACTCAAAGTATTCTTCCAGTTCATTGATCCAATCGATCAACTCATCTGGTTTCAGATTTCCTAAAAATATACCTGCTTCAATTGTAGGTCTTTTCCCAAACTTAGTAATGGCCCTAAAAAGCCTTTCCTCTATAGGATTCAGAACTTCCCCATCAACTTCCTCTTCTGGTCCCATTACATCTTCTTCATTGTCATCCTCACTATTGTCACCTACGGCAACATTTTCTCCTCTACGAAGCTCCTCTTGCAATGCTTGTACCTGCCTCTAGAGGGCTCTAACCTCCTCATGATCAATAGCTCTAGCCCTTCTGCCATGCTCTCTTCATGGAGGCATCTTCTAACTCGAACCCACAACCACACAGTCTTGGTGCAAACTGCCTCACAGTCGATGCTCTGTCTACACACTCAGGAAAACTCGCTCTGATACCACTTGATGGGGACACGACCCAAGAATAGAATGGACACAATAGAAAAAGGAAATTATATTAACTGGGAAAATAAGCTAGTACAAATAGTATAGAGAAAATAAACTTTAGAACATGCCCTAAGGGCTTACAATAGCATAAATTTGGAGAATATTTCTCCTTTTAGCAACTCCTCTCAAACTCCACTCCGAACTACCTTTTACAATGCCAGAAATCTCCTTAAATAGACCCTAGAGGGTTAAGGACTAGGAGTACATTCTAGAAAGTGCTAGTAGGCATCCACCGACAAAATAGAAGGTTTCGGAAGCTGTGTTAGAAGTTGATGCAAATCTGGAAGAATTCAGAAATGGTAACCGAACTTCTGGGAGGCATAACTTTTGAACCGTAGCTCCAATTGACAAACTGTTTACATTTTTAGAAAGCTCTCAAAGCGCTCTATAGCCCTATGGACCAGCTTTTCTCGTCCCCCATTTTTTCACCCTTTTCAAGGTCATTTAATGCCCCAAACCTAACTTTGAAGCATTCTTAGGAGGTCTCCAGAACCCAAAAAACTACAATAACTTTCAAACCATGGGGCCTATTGACCTGATTCTTTTTTTGGAATGCTCTAAATCATGATTACATTCATATGGCCCATTCACACCTTCTAGTTTACCAAAATGATGGCCCAAATACATGCTCCTATTTTTTTAGGATTTTCAAACGCACTGATAGTTGAACTATGAGAGTTGGAACCTTTATTTGAGCCAAATGGGTATCCAAAAATGTAAAGAAATGAAACAAAAACTAAGTCTAAGTGCATTTATTTTGGGTGACACAGGATTGCCCTTATACCTCTGGATGCTCCTACATCAATCCAATAGTTGGGCATGTCTGAATTTTCCATTGACCTTAAGCACAAGATCACTATAAAGGCCTATGATGAGGTCAAAAGGCCTTCTAAAGGTCGAATTGTACTTCCAATCAAAGTTGGTCCAGTTGAGAAGAATGTCATTTTCCAAGTCTTAGACATACCACTTGCATACAACTTGTTGTTGGGATGACCATGGATCCATGACATGCAAGCAGTGCCCTCTACGTACCATCAGTACATTAAGTTCCCTTTTAATGGTACTAAAGTAGTTGTCCCCAATAATAACTCCATGTCTGTCAACACATTATCTACTATTGAAACACTAGTTCCACATAATCGCTCATCTCATGAGCTAACACCATCTTTCATAGAGTGTAAACAAAAACTAAAAATGATGAGCCTTGGCATGGGTGAGTACAATTTGGACTCTATTGCTTCCTTACTAGTTTCCCCTTGGTCCTATTGGAAACCAACTACTGCAAAGAAGCCTTCTTCTTCCACTATGACACTTTTGTGCAATCATCACTACCTCTAGAAGTAGAGAAGGAAGAATAGGCCATTAAGGATTGGATCTATAGAGAAGAGGAAGACAAGGAAGTTACACTGAGTATTCCTATTTCTCCTAAAAGATATGGAAAAGGCTATAAATTTCTAATAAAAATGGGCTATCAGGGCCATGGGTCCTTAACTAGTCGTAAAAATGCTCTAGTTGAACCTTTAAGTCACACTCAAGGTCATGATACTTGAGACACTACTGGTCTAGGCTTTGGGCTAGATAATGATATACCAACATGTGATCGAAGATTGCTCATGTCTAGCGAATTAGAGAGTGATGATTCTCCCATAATTGCGACCACTTCACAAGACAAAGACTTTGTCCCTCTCACTTCCCTCCTTTGGGGAGAAGAAATATTGACTACTAATAATAATGAGGAAGCTTCTACCTCCCAACAATAGGAACAAGAAGGATCTACTCCTAAGGACACGAATAGAGGATGAATCAGATAGAATATTGCTCATCTCAAACCTAGAGATCAGAGTACAAATTCTCATGAGTATGAGTGGGAAAGTCTCTCAGATGCATCTTGTGAGCTAGGGGTGGACGTAATTCATGCCTATACAACCCAACCAAATGTAGTCAAATGGTCTAGTATAGGGTCAGATGAGTTTGACTCACAACATGTCTCAATTGATCATTCTATTTCCTCTAGGTCTATTCTTAAGCTAGACTCCTTTGCAACATTCTCTATAGGCTTGACTTCACAAGTCACCAAAGATGACTCCTTCCATATCAATCACATTGAAACTTCTACCTCACTCTCGCTAATTCACCCTAATCTCATAGATTGGTCTCTCCAAAATCAAAGACCTGAAATACAATATTTCTAAAATGACTATGAGATCACTTGTTACCTAAATGCCATTGAACCCATCACTTCTTCCACTAGTGAACTCATGGTTAACATGATGGAATCAGATATCAAGTACCTCAGTCAAAAAATTAAAAGAAAAAATAAGCGGTCAAATTGTGAAAACCACATTGTGGTGGTGTCTGATCCTCAAAAAAGTAAAAATAAAGGTGTATCTAATGGTGAAAACCTCCCTAAGGCACCTGTAGATGAGGTACTTGGTAGTCTACCAAGCTATTTCTAAGATAGATCTTCAGTTCTCATTGAACCTATGTAGCCTATCAACTTGGGTACAAAAGAATGTCCGAAGATTATTCATGTAGCTCAATCCTTGTCAAATGAAGAAAAGGCATAGTTTTCTCAATTCTTTCAAGACAAGAAGGTCAACTTCGCATGGGCATGCTCTGATATGCTAGGGCTTGATATAGATCTCATCATGCATCATTTATCAATCTCACTAAATGTCAAGCCTGTCAAATAGAAGTTGAGAAAAATGCACCCATACGTGGCCCTACTGGTCAAGGCAGAGTTAGAAAAACTCTCAAGTGAAAACTTCATTAGGGCCATTGATTATGCAGAGTGGATTTCCAACATTGTACCTATATCTAAGCATGACAAATCCATATGAGTTTGTATTGATTTCAGAGATCTCAACAAAGCATGCCCCAAGGATGACTTTCCACTACCAAACATTGATATGATAGTGGACATGACTGTGGGTTATGAGATGTACTCACTCATGGATGGATTTTTTGGGTATAACCAAATCAAGATAGCTCTAGTAGACCAAGAAAAGATAGCTTTTACATGTGCATGGGGTACCTTTTGCTGGAATGTCATGCCTTTTGGGCTTAAAAATGTTGGTACTACATATCAAAGAGCAATGACAACCATCTTTCATGATATGATGCATAAAAACATGGAAGACTATGTTGATGACACATTGGCTAAATTTTAAAAACAAAACACACATCTCAGAGACCTTAGTCTGATATTAGACCGTATGGAACAATTTCAACTTAGGCTAAATCCAAAAAAATGTGCCTTTGGTGTCACTTCTAGGAAATTGCTAGGGTATATCATTTCAGAAAAAGGCATTGAGGTTGATCCTGAGAAAGTCCAAGCTATCATGGATATGCCTCCACCAAAGAATATCAGTCAGCTTAGAAGTCTACAAGGACATCTACAATCCATAAGAATATTTATCTCTCAGTTGGCTAATAAGGCTCAAGCTTTCAATAAAAATCTGCATAAAGGGTCTATCCATATTTGGAACAGTAAATGTCAATAGAGTTTAGATCAAATCAACGGCTACTTAGCAAAACCTCAAGTTTTGATGCCACCCATTTTGCGAAAATCTTTGATTCTGTATATTTCAGCTATGAATTCTTCTCTAGGAGCACTCTTAGCCCAAAGTGATGAGACGAGTAAAGAAAGAGCCATTTACTATATCAGTCAAACTTTGGTAGCTTATGAAATAAACTATACAAGTATAGAGAAGGCATGCCTTGCTGTAGCATTTGCCTCTCAAAAGCTTCGACATTATATGTTCGCACATACAGTCCACTTGATTGCTAAGATAGATCCTTTGAAATATTTGTTAAGTAAAGCCACACTTACTGGTCATCTTGCTAAATGGATGATGATTCTTTGTGAATTTGACATTCAGTATGCCAAACGTAAGGCAATCAAAGGATAGGCCATAGCTGGCCAATTGGCTGATTTTCCACTCGAAGATACAATGCCTATGAAAATTGAGTTTCTAGATGCCTCAATCATGTATATTACTTAGAGGACATGTAAGATGTTTTTTGATGGGTCTCATACTCAAAATGGAGCTGGAGCAGATATTTTGTTTGTTTCCCCTCACGGTTATACAATCCCAAAGTCCTACAAACTCTTGTTCCCATGTACAAACAACATTGAAGAATATGAGGCACTCACAAATGGAATCAAAATGGCTCTTGAATGGAGAATAATTGAATTGCATATCTATGGAGACTATCAACTTGTTATAAACCAAGTGAACAATAACTATCAAACAGAAGATGACAAGTTGATCCCTTATAAGAATAGATGCTCTAAGGAACTATTTCACTTTTGTGACATTCTAGCAAATTCCTAGAGTAGAAAATAAGGCTATTGATGCTATGGCTACCTTAGCATCTATCCTCCAACTACAAGAACATGAATCACGATTCAAGTTCCTGGTGGAAGAACTATGTCATCCAGCCTATGATTCTTTAGACAACCAAGTGATCTGCACTATTGTGGGTCATGATTCCTCCTGCTACATGGCTATCTTCTCCTACCTGCATGATTAGGTTATTCTTGAAACCATCATGCACAACCAAAAATTCCAACTCCTTCGTAACACCTCACACTACACTTTGGTCTCTGGTGACTTGTATAGGAAGGGTCTAGACGGAATGTTGCTTAGGTGTTTAGAGCTAGAAGAGTCTGAGAAGGCACTTGCCAAAGTCCACAATGGAATTTGTGGGGCACATTCTAATGGCCTTGCACTTGCCCAAAAACTACTTAGGATGGGTTATTACTGGCCCACCATGCAAGCTGCTGTTGTGTGTTATGCGAAGTCTTGTCAAAAAGTCAGCTCCATGGCAACTTGATACATGCTCCCGGGCAAGAGTTAATCCCTTATGTAACATATTGGCCATTTCATCAATCGGCCTTTGACTTGGTAGGAAAGATTCATCCAAACTCATCTAGCGATCATAAATTCATCATCACAATAACGAAGTATTTCACTAAATGGGTTGAAGTTGTACCATTATCTGCTGCTACAGGAAAACATGTTGCCCTGTTTATACTGAATCACATCATTTGCCGATATGGTATCCCATCCTCTATTGTTATGTATAATTGAGGGCAATCCAAGAATAAGGAGTTAAGGTAATAGTTCAAAATGTTTCAAATTAAGCAACACTAGTCCTCTATTTACTATCCCTAAGGGAATGGCCAAGCTAAAGCCTCTAATAAAACACTGTTGAAAATCCTACACCTCACAATTCAAAAGTTTGGGAAAGATTGGCACTTGCAAATAAATCTGGCACTTTGGGCCTATAGAACCTCTATTCATACTCCTACAGGGGCTACGCCTTTTTCTCTAGTCTATGGCTCTAAGGTTGGTCTCCCATTAGAAGTTGAGATCCCCTCTTTGTGAGTCTCCTTACATGGGTTGATAACTGATGAGGACCATAGAGCTATGCGAGTGCAGGAATTAGAGACTCTTGATGAATGTCATAAGGCTACTTTTGATCACATGAGCGCTTATCAGAAGTGCATTTCTACTCAGTATAACAAGAAAGTTCACCCTCATGAGTTTCAAGTAGGTGAACTTGTGCTTAGAGAGAATCCAAAAAATCAGCAACATCGAGAGCAGAAAGTGAAATTTGAACCCAACTGGTTGGGTCCTTATGTTATCACAGCAACATTCGGGTCTGGTACTTATCAGTTGTCTACTCTCAAAGGGGAAGAGCTTGTAGAACCTATCAACATCCTACACTTGAAGAAGTTCTATGCTTAGAGGCTTGCTGCTCAGCTATCTTGTATATATCTATGATCCCGAAATAAATCCTAAAAATCAGAAAAAGTCCTAAAAAAAAGATCATCTTAGTGAAAACCTAGCAATAGGTGCTTTGATGTATCACCAAAAAAAAAAATGTCCTAAAAAAATCTATCAAGTGGTGAAAACCTGGAAACAAATGCTACTTGAGACCCTTGGACCTATGTCTATCAGTCTCAATCATCCATTTTACTACACATTTCCTAGCTTGGAATTGTTTCTTGTCCTCATCTCGGGTGCATAGCTACTTAGCCTATTGAGGTATTCTTGTGCATTAGGGTTTCTTTGAAAACTCATAAAATAGTGTTTCTCAACACTTCTCCCACCTTGACAACAAGTGTTTTTGAACACTTTTCAGATAAGTTTACCTACAGTCCCCAATGTTGTGATATTTCTCACTATTAGAATCAAGTGTTGAAGAAATGGCCAAGTGACTTACACACACGCTCTTTAAATCTTAAATGACCAAGCTATACTAATCTTTATCTACTTTGTGTGTTGTCTATGATGATTTCTTTATGTTCCATCCCTAATAATCTTTCAAGGATGTCATTGACTAGAAGACTGGGGGCATGGGGCATATTTTCATGATTTTTGCTTGTGGGTATACTTTGTTTGTCTATAGTGTTGTAAGCAATTATACTTTTCCTATCCAACATTTTGACTTATAAACATATCATCCTTGACTATTTTGCAAGACCGCACTAGGGGTTTATCCTAGCACTTATACCTTGATATAGGTGTAATCTTGCTAAATCAAACTTAGGGAATTTAATCACATAGCTATCTTGACTTACATGTCTCTGATGCTTAGATTGGATTTCCACATCCCTATCTAATATCGATCATATTCATATCCTCATAGTTATACTAGTGATGGTTGTATGATCTCATGATGTCCCTAATAAATGCTCAATGATGAAATTAAGAGTCTAAATGTTATGTGTTTCTTGCTAGTAAACCACTTTGCATATTAGCTTGCATTTTAGGTTCATTTCATTTTTAATCTAGTTGCACATTCCTACACATGGCTTTTTCTTTGCGAACATATCAACTAGCTACTTTCATCTTTCGCTTCTTCATGTCTTTTCACCTCCTTAATCTTTCGCTACATTTCTTTACTATCCTATTATCACAAGGGGTTAATCCAAAAACATCACATACGATCTATCCAAGTGTCACATATTTTCACAAAAACATTTGTCTTTACCATCCATATGAGAGATCAAAATCAATACACATGAGCATATACACATACATGAGCTGAAAACAACAACTAAAACACCACATGAAAGCTAAAACATACATTTTGAGACAAGTACACAAGAATATCAATAAATCCAGTATCTCATATATATATATATATATATATATATCAAATGTGTCATGGTACACATACAAATATGGGATCCAAAATCTAGATATATGTCTCAAAAATACAGGAGGTACAATCAAAACATAGCTATCACTCAACATCATGTCTGACTACCACCCTCCACGGCCGGTGTTGGCCCTAGTGGGGGAGCCTATCTCCTATCTGGTGGCTACACTGTGCCCTTTGATCTACTTGCTCACTCTAAATAGTTAGGAAGACCCTGTCCTGGTGGTACCACACCCCTATAGGTGGCGTAATAGTATGTAGCTTGTGCACCATGATGTGCTGCCTCTTGCCTCACGGTATCCTGCTCTTGACATAGCTCATCTACTCCTGCCCACTCATCCATCAGCTGTTGATCTCATACTGTGATAGTCACTCGAGCTACCTACAGCTCTACCTCTAAGGAATGGATCCTTGCACCCTGATCCTCTCCTCCTTTTGGCTGCTCTGCAAGTGCCTCTACCCTCACCGCTTGTCATCACCTCAGGGGCACCTCCTCCTCCTCACGATCATCATCATTAGACTCTAATGACTCCTCCTCCTCCTCCTACATCATCTGTGCTCACATCCTCCTCTGCCCTACTTGAGAGTTCTCCCCATCCATCTACCTGCCACCTTCCCTCCCTCTCCCTCTGCCTCCTCCTCCCTCACCACCTTCATGTCCCACTCCTATGGGTGTTGCATCTGCATCTATGAACTGAAGGAATGGGTGTCTCTACATCTCATAAAGATACCCTAGATCTACCCCTGCATCTACCACATCTGGGCGATAATCCTAGGGAGACTCCACTAGTGCCACTGTATCCTAAACTGTTGTATGATAGTCCAAAATTGGTAGCCATCCTAATCCCTCATCTGTGCGCATCTAGGCATAGGAAGTGGTCTCCACGGATATCACCTACCACTCTACAAATTGAAGCCATACATGAATGATCACAAATTGCTCCATAATGTCTATGCTCTAACCCACCAGTGGTCTGCTACATCTAATATAGTTGAGCTCCCACGAGTCTAACCATCTGCCACACTCTTGATATGATCTCCATGTGAATGCAGTTAGCTCATCAAACATGCATCGGTAGTAGGTCACATCTCCACTATGTCTCTGTGGGATGAACCCTTTGTACCCAAAAATGTAAGGCTGGTTGCGCTCTCGTGGCTGCACTTGCGATCAAATCACAACGATGTGCTCCTAAGCCCAGATCTGTGCTAACGCTGCTTTGCATGCCCATGACCCACCCTCATGGTATACTATCTCATGGAGCTCATGGTACATCTCTGCCAATATGACAAGCCCCCATGCCATCCTACGTGGTTGGGAGATTAGATCATACACCAGTCAACCCCATCCTAGCCGGAAGCCCTTCTGGCCTCGGTCTATCACTAGGGCCTGGGCTACCAAAGAGCATAACAAGCTGGACAAAGGATAATCATATCTGTACTCAATCATCAATCTCTCCCAACTTAGGTCCTAGTCCATAATGGTCACATCCTGGAATAGATCCTACACTCGTGCTTGCCCCTCTGTCAGGGTCATATCATAGTACACCTATGCCATCATCAAACTTGACATCAGTACACCTGGCATCCAACATTGAAATTGCTAAATAAAAAAACTACTAATCAAGAAACTTACTAGCTTGCCATGGCATGGCACTTACAAAATGTGATATACATCCTCTAAGGTAATAGAGGCCTCGCCAGTCGGTAAGTGAAAGGTGTTATGCTCGCTATGCCACCTCTCTACTAGCACAGTCAGCAAACCATGGTTTTCCTGAATATGGGGCATCCATACAACCCACTACAAGCCCATAGCCACTGGAGCAGTCTACTCATCATCACTTAAATGATCCACAATGCACAAACCCACCACCTTGGGAGCTCTAATCTATAATGATAGGAATACCTCCTGTCCAAGTAAAACATGCAACCATCAATAACAATCACATGACAAAAAAAGCATTAAGAAAAGCATCAAAACCATCAGTGTGATACTTTTTACATGCAGCATGTGACATAATTTTTTGCAACAGTATCATGCAACACTTTTTTCTAAGTTGTGTGACATAATTTTGTCATACGATATTTTGCACCATTTCGTGTGACATTTGGGTATAGCCGAAGTGACACTTTTCACTAAGTGGTGCGATACTATTTTTGAAAAAAAGTATCGTGCGATAGTATTTCAATGCCCATGTGATAATTTAAAAGTATCGCATGAATTTTTTTTGAAAAACCCTTAAAACATGTGAAAAAGCTCACAAAAGCTCGACAAAGCAACAAAAAAGGTAATTACTTACTGGTGCCCCATATCGCTCTGGCCGATTGTGCAACCGGTTGCGCTCGAAATGGTGTCAGTGAAGAGGAATGTTTGCCTGAGCCATGATGCTATGTGGACCACTCAAAAAATCTCTCAAATCACAAAAAGATAAATGAATAGTGAAAATGACACTTGGACCCTTTTATAGCCTCCAACCTCATTTTGACCTAATTTTAAAACTCCTTGGAATTGCGCAAAAATTGCACCCCTAGCTAATTTTGATGCCCTAGATCCATTTTTAGGATCAAAATCAAAATCTAAGTTCATCTTGATGGTCAAAATTGCATTTAAAATTTTTTCCTTCTTCTAAGCAGTTAGCTGACCTTTTGAGGTGTAATCTCTAAATCATCACTGGGGCATCTTCTCTTCTTCATATTCTCACCATTTCCATGCTTCATATCTACTCAAATTCACCTCTTTCATATCTAACATCATCTTTCTACTAGATTTGACCTAATTTTATTTATTTATTTATTTTTAATGTTATATCCTTCATGGTCAACTCTAGTCAAACTGGGGCATTTTATCACTTTCTTATAGTCATTCTTGGGCTCTAATTATTTATCTATCATATCCAACATTGCTATATCTCCATTTTCTCATGTCTAGCTAGTTTCTACATCCTCTTACCTCATTTCGATTTCAATCTCGAGGGGGTAGAAATACTCTATTGCTGATTGTTACAACTATCTATTTCTTAGGAGCATTTGTTTGACATTATCACTTGCTCTCGATCTATTTTTTTGCTAGGTGTTAGAATTATTTTTGGATCCTAAGATCATGTTCCTAGCGTTCAGTACTACCGCTATCAAGCTGTGCATTTAGGACTTGCTATCTATTTATGCATTTCATTCTTTGGAATCAAACATCTATATCTACCACTGCCTACTTGGCTTTGATTTTCTTTGACATAATGTGTTCCTAGATTGATCACACATTAGTCAAAGAAGGGAAAATGTAATCACCTAAAAATGGTCATCTAGACTATTAGCCCCCTTCTCAACATTTTGGCTAATTTAATTTAATCACTTACCTAGACCAAATTGCTAATAATCAATTTATTTGATTATAAACTATAGTTTGACTATGCTATCCTAAGTTCATTATTTGATTAAAAGAACATGTCCCCTTTTAATTAAATAAAAGACCCCATTCTTCTAACCCACTTAAAGTGCACACATAAAGTCCTTTTTCTATTTTACAATTAAAAGAAAAGGCTTGTGAGACTTTTGTCTTATGTGACAAGTCAACTTATATTCAATGTCAGCTTCAATCATATTGATGCTCTATTCATTAGTGGAAGACGTTATAGGTTTGATAGCTTTTAGGTAGCAGGAAAGAGCATAGTCACTCTGGAATGTGGGGACTTTTCTAGATGCATTAGGGTTCTAATCTATAAGCTCAAGATGTGTGAGTGAAAGAGTAGTGATAGGGTTGATTGCATTCATGGTATAGTCATTAAGTGCTTGGACCAAAAATTTGAGAGCTATGATAACTTCATCCACAAGTGTGTTCAAACACCTCAAAGTACTAACATTAGTAATTGATGACTCTAGGACACTAGTTGGATCAGACCCATCCAACCTAACCCTAGACATTTCACCCACTTCAATTTGGTTTTTATAGATATGAACTTGGTCAATGTCTTTATTAGTAGTTGCTTCTAAAAGAGAGTCAAACTCATATTCTTTAGAATCAGTGCTACATGGTGAGAGACTATAGAACTCCCCAACAATGATAGTAACATACTCTCCTTCATCTTCTAGATTCTTACATAGGTACTCAATATGTAACACCTGACTAGACTCACCTTGTTCTGAATGGGCATGGTGTGAATCAGTATTGTCCTTAGAAGAATCACCAGTACCATCCATAGTGCTAACACATGACACAAAGTCATCTGGCTCAGCAAAGAATTTAGCAAGATCATGAGGAATAGGATAAGGATAGGGATCATCATCATCAGATTGTTCTTCTTGAGTATCAGAATCAGCTTGTGAGTCATCTCTAGATGAACTCTCAAGTTCTGGTATGAATTTATTAGGTCCCAAATGGAAAGGAACCTTCTTAAATCCTAGACCAGTTGTATTGTTGTTGCTTTGAGCTATTGCCTTGATAGGATCAATTAGGCCATTGTTATTGCACTCAATAGGGCTAGTTCCCTTATATCCAAAGTGATTCATGAGTCTAAGACCAGGCCCATATTTTCTAGGAGCGATTTCTCGAGCTTGCTCTATTAAGTCTATTGGAGTCTATTCTTTGTAAAGCCACATAGCAATGGCTCTATTTTCACTTTCATCTTCTAAGGGAACTATAGCCTTGAAAAAAGTGTCATTATACTTGGTTTGAGGTGTCAGCACAAATGGCTTCTTTTCCTCTAAGGGTCTTGCATAATGATGAGGAGACTCTGGAAGATATGTTAATGATAGCACTGGTTCAATATGATACTCTCCCATGCTAGTTTCCTTTAGTTTGAATGACTACTTGATTTGTTTTATCTTATTTTCATGATAATTAGTGGATTCCTGATTAGCAGGGATGAAAGTTTCAACAACTTTGAGCATATTGTAGGTATAGCTAGTAGTGGCAGGAATAGTAACTTCAGAGCCATGAAATGGGAATTTGATGCATTGGTGAAATGTGGATGGCAGAACATGTATCTCATGTATCCATGGCCATCCTAACATAATTTTATAAGCCAAGGGAATGTTGAGCACCTGATAGGTGACATCCCTTTCTATAGGACCAATGTAAATGGGTAAGACCACAAGACCTAGAGACTTTCGTTCAACTTCGTCATATGCTTTGATGGTGATCTTGTGTCAAGGATCAATAGAGTCCTCAAAATAATTCAATTGTCTAAGAAAAGTAGAAAAGAAAATATTTAAGCTAGCACCATTATCAATGAGTACCTGACAAACACATGTCTGATGTATCATAACCTCGCTGTGTAGAGGTTGGTTGTGCGGGTGATTTAGTGAGTTATCATCCTCCTCAGAAAAAGTCATAAGATAAGGTGAGGTCAAGTGACCTACCATGGATTGAAATTGATCAAGATCAAGATCTTGAGGAACATTTTCCTCAGTGAGGGCTTTGTCCAGAACCTGCTTATGAGCAGGCGAGATTTTAAGCAGCTCAAAGATAGAGATTTGAGCATTAGTTTTTTTTAGTTGATCGAGAACACTATAGCTAGTTGATGTTGAATTCATTGTGAGTTTTGTACCTTTGCTAGATGGACCAACAAGGGCTTTGTCTTTATGTTGTTCAAGATCAGAAGTAGAAGGTGCAAGGCCTTTGAGCACCAACTTGGCACAAGAGTGGGTAAAAACATTAGCACAATGTTGCAAAGGTGTGTTATCCATTATGTTGGAAGTAGGGCCCCTCAAGACAAATGGTGTCTTGGGTTTATCATTATCTTGTTTTCCCTTAATGGTAATGACATTACAGTATTTAGAATCCATAGGTTCAACCATGTTGATCACATTGTCATCATTGGAGTATGCATAGTTGACCTTGTTGTTGGGTTTTGGTTTTGAATCTCTCCTTTTTCATAGGCTGGGAAAGGCTCTTTGAATGCCTTGTGATCTAAGTTCTTATTATGTCCATCTACCACAAGTTCACCATCATCAATCATGTCCTAGACTTTATGGCACAAGTTTATGCAGTTGCTAGTTTTTTGTCCCTTATTTAGGTGATACTCATAGAATGAGGTTTCATTCCACCATGGTGGGTGTGGTTGCACATCATAGGAACAAGGGTTGTCTAGTGGTGAACTAAGCTTGTGTTGGAGCAATGTTTTGTAAACCACATCCAAAGGTTCACCCAAGGGTGTATACTCTCATTTAGGGCATGTAGCCCATGAGTTTCTCAATCTATTCTCAAATGTCTTATTGTTAGGAGGAGGTTTCTTAGTATTCTTGGCTGCATTGAGACTATCTATGAGATTAAAGGTTACCTTAGCAAGCTTAGAAATTACATTGTTAACAACCCCATCATGTATAATTTATCAATTCTTGTTGATGTACTTGGGTTTTTCCTTGTTAGAGGTGGAGCCTTGTTTTGTGTCTTTCTGAAAAGTAAGTTCACCCTTCTTGACCATAAATTCTTCTATGCAGATAGTCTATGTGACCATGTGTTCAAAGTTATGTGGACCTTGAAGTTGGACTCTATACCCAAAATCAGGTAGGAGGTTATCCATAAAGATGTCAAGTTTCTATGTTTTTGGGATTTTGCATGAGTATTTAGTATAAATTTGTCTCCACCTCTGAAGGAATGTGAGGAAAGGTTCCCCAATCTTCTGCTTAAGATTACATAAATCTCAGATGTTAATAGGGTGTTGAATGTTATGAGAACATTGATGGACAAACAAGTTGTCAATTTCATCAAATGTTTTGATATCAGGAGGCAAGTGTGAAAACCACTCCATAGCCTAACCACTTAGACTTCTTGGGAATAAATGGATGAGATACGTTTGATTCTACATAAATTCCATAGACAAGGCACCAAATTCCTGCAAATGATCTTGGGGATCAGTAGTTCCAAATTATTTGTCATACTTAGCTAACTCTACTCCTCTTGGAAAAGGAGGCATGTCTATGCTCTTGTCAAATGGGAATGGACAAAGAGTGTCTAAGGTGTATGGTTTCATGGGTTTTTATTTCTCATGCATCATCTGAGCTAGTTGGTCTTGCATATATTTTAGTTCTTTTTGGAGTTTGTAAGTCTCAGTTTCCTCTTCAAGCATGATGATAGTTTCCACATTAAAATGATGGGGCAACTTAGCTGCCTCTTGGGAAAGTTTGAGAAAGTATTTTTCTTTCTCTTCATTGATCAAAATTTCCATGACCTTTTGAAAGTTTTTGTCTTTACAACATTTTGATATGTGTTTAGGAAGTATTTCCACCTCTTACTGCTCTTTATCAATGTCATGGTCTGTTTCTTTGTCATTCCTAGTTTGGTCTTGGTTTCTGCTATGTTCACTGTGTTTAGGTTCATAATCAGCCATTGTTGGAATGTGTTTAGTTTCAATATGTTGTGATTGGAAAGGTCCTTTGAAAAAGAATTCAGATATGTTGTTTTGAGATGTGGGACCATTGCTAGTTTTAGGAACCTCTTGATTCAAGGGATTCCCAGGTTTGTTGGAAGTTTATGGAGAACATTCTATGGAACCAAGATGATCTGATAGGTGAGGAAGATTGTGAAGATTCCTCACTAGATGAACTAGAGATAGATCATGTATGGACTAAAGAGAAACCTCTGAAACAATTAGTACCCCTAGATCTACCTCATCTAGGTCTTTGGAGATAAAACACTTTTCCACTTCTTGTTTCCATAGTCATAAACAAGGACAAAAAGCTAAAGCTTAAACAAGGACTACACTAGAACATAGTCTCAAAAACAAAGAAAGATAAGGGTACTATATTCTAAGGTATGAGTCATCTAAGAAATGGCTAGAATAGCCAAAGATTATGATTATCATGACATGGAGTATGACACACACCAAAGACCAAAGAAAAAGTGAACAAGAGACAAGACTAGTTTATGTGTAGGTCACAAGTCATTAGCTAAGCAGGAAGCCACTATTTGACATTGTTTGCAAATAGAAAAGAGGTAAAATGTTGTAGATAATAGACCAAAATTAGAGCACAAGTAGATACTAAATTTTGAAGTAATTGTTTTGGACAAATTTTGTTGGAAATGATTGAAAGGATCATGAATGAAGAATAATGGAACTAGTAAAGAATGTTTTCAATCACTATTTTGTCATTGATGTCAAACTTGCTACTTGCAGGAATGACAATTTCTTAAGTGATCCAAATACTATCAATTGGTTAATTGACAAGGAGGAGGCAATCTTAAGATGTAACTAGAGCACCTAGAGAAAGGTTGAAGTTATGTTGTTGTAAAGAAGTATAAGGATCAACTAAAGCCATTGATGAAATAGTGTATTGATGACATACTCTAAGAAACAAAGGATGGACACACTAAGACACATCAAAGATGTAAGGTTTAACTAAGTCATTTGAAAAAGCCTAACTAAGTTCATTGGAGACAATTGAGCAAGCTAGTTAGAGTTGAGCAAGTTCAACTTCAATGTAAGTTAAGTGATTATTCAAATCCTGAGTAACACAGAATCCTTCAGGTGTCAAGTAGCAGAAAAAGGTAATGGATGTCGAGTAAGTCTTTAAGTGTTGAGCAAAGCAAAAATTCTATGGGTGTCAAGCACTAGTAAAACAATAAAAGGAGTCGAGTAACTCAGGAAAAGACTTCAGATGTTGAGCATTAGTAAATATAGTAGGAGCCAAGTAACACAAAAGGAGCTAAGCATCAGTAAACCAATAATGCCAAGTTGCTACATTATTTGTTAAGTCAAAGATTTTCCAGATCAGTAGTGATAAGTTTGTTACATCAAATTTTGTTAATTAGTTGGATGATAAGGATGATGAGTAGATGTCACAGATTTAGGTAAACCATGCAAACCAATTCAAGGTGAATGCTAATGGATTTATCATGAAGTTTCTAGAAGAAGCAATTTGGAGGAAAAATAATACCATTTTCTCAAGATCAAATCAATATTTGAGCAAAAAATGAATAACAAAACTTCTTTATAAGGAGTTATTGGTTAGAGATCAAGTGCACATGTATGAGAGGGAGTTTTTCATAAGTGTGATCATGTGAAGAAGCCAAGGGGAGTTAGTGCAGAGCATCAAGACTCTGAGTTGATCAAATGATCATAAGAGTGCATTGGCATAATGAGTGGAAGAACTCAAGGAGATAGATCTTGAAGGGTGAACAAGCTATCAGCACTACAAGGGAAGAAAGCCAAGAAAAGAAAGGAACTAAAGAGTGATCTAAAATCTGCAAGGTTAGGGTTGCAATGTTTATCAGGTCAAAACCTTTCTAATACTCTCTTACCATTGTATTAGATATTGAAATCCTACATTGCTAGGTTAGCTTAACAGCTAGGTGGATAAGCCTTAGGAAAAGGATAGAAGATCCCCAAGAGAAGGATAAAGAGATCCTTAGGAGAAGGATAAAGAGATCCTTAGGAGGAGGATAAGAGTTCCTTAGAGAGGGATACAATATTCTTTTGAGAAGGTGATTGTAAATCCCATGGACTTTGGTGATCCTAACAACTCTATGCAAATCCTTTAATAGGGTGACATTACAAGTTGAATGTTCTTAAGTCCTCTAATAGGGCACACTCCTAATAGGGTGTAAAAATCCTTTAATAAAGTCACATTTAACAGTGTGTTGTAGCCTTTAACAAGGTAGACCATCAGAAGTGGTTGAAATCAATTGTGCATTTATTTTGTGGGTGTCATCCCCACCCCAGTTTTACCTTCTTATTCCTGGAGGGTTTCTAGGTCATCAAAATCCTTTGTGTTATGTGGTGATGCATGATTACTTTTCATGATTATTTAATGATTAATTGCATGCATGATAAGAAAGTAAAAAGGATAGTACTTCTAATTCACCTCTGTTTTATTAGAAAGTTTGAATTGGATATTATAAGACTTTGAATAACTGATTCAACCCCCCACTCTTAGTTATCCTAAAGAATTCTAACAAATTTTTGGTTGTTTTGACATATTTTAGATAGGTAGTGAGACTATTTTCAAGTTTTGGACATCATTTTGGTTTTTTTGAATAAGACAATTGGTTTCCAAATAAACAAAGGAAGCAAGCAATAGTTTCAAACAACCCAACTAAGGAAAAAGAAACTCAAAGGGGTGGGGGAGTCTTTAGGTTTAGTTTGTTTGATAGGTTTGGACAATGTTTAAAGACTCAATAACAAACACACTTTTATCCCTAAAATAGAAAATTGGTAGAGAAGACAAAACCTTTGTCCCACAATTTATGTGCATGCGTGCACCTCACACAGTCGTGTCACCCCCTAGAGAGCAACCATGTTTTTGGTGTATTCAAAGGGTTCAATATCATATGCACTGAATGAACACCCTTGTGGCAGGGGTCAAGCATGTATACTACCTTCAAATTCCTAGTTGCATGCCTATGGTGAGTTCTGTAGGAGAGATTCTTCCCCCTCCTTGCACAAAGATTATGCCTCCTTTTGGAGGTGAACCGAGTAGTGAATAACTAAGAGGTTTTTACTTGACTTTTGTTCATACTAATCCCCAGTGGCTTCATAAGTGAAGTTGAGGCCAGTAGCCCATACTAACATCTGTAAGTGCACACTCTTGACTAGCAAGATTGGGGTCAGCACTGACTAGTGCAGTTTACAGAGCCTCTTCTTGATATGTGATATCAAGATGAAGAAGAGGAAATTAATATAGATTTGGAGTCTTTCACTCAACAAAGCTTCTTTATTATAGTGAGGTGGAATCTCCAACAAAAGAAGTGTGCTCACTTGGGTCATTCTCAGAGGTTGGATCACTCCGGTAGGCCCTCTAAAGGATTGACTCAGACTAGTGGTTCGGATCTAAGGGTCAAAGTTTTTGATTTCCCTCAAGGGGAAAGAGAATACTCCTCTACCTCATTTCCTCACCCAAACATGCAAGAAATGTTAATCATCTAGTTAGCTTAATCGATCCCACCTTGTCCTATTCCAAGACTTTGATCCCCTAAAAGGAAATCATCATCTCTTCATTAAAGGGTTCATTTGGGAGAACCACTAACTTGCTTGCCTCCCTTAGATGTCATCTTTTAGAGGCTTCTAGGTTTTTGATTTACCCTTGGTCATGACCTCCAAGTGGTAAAGAGCATACTCCCCTATTCCCCTATCTTGCACCCTATGAAGTTCACAAGCCCTATTTATAATATGTGTGAAAAGAAATAAAAGAAGACACAACATTTATGTGGGTTTGAAACAAATCTTTGTCATGAATATCTTTGACAAGTGTCCTGCATTCACATAGTCAGTATATGTTTGAAGTGTTTGGATAAAAGGTATCTTCATCAAGCATCCTGCAAACCACTGTTAAGCTATTGAAAACCAGATTTTAGAGAGAAAATGCTTTAGAAAACAACATTAGTCAAATGGAAGCTTAACTATGGGAAAATAAAATTTAACTTCTTTTGTTCTTTTTAATACCCATAAAATAGCTTAAAAAAAGCCAAAACCTATAAAATAGCTTTTTGATCTTTTTGGACAATTATAGCTTTATCTTTTTAAGAGTCCTCTTCATATGGAGTCACTTCTAAGGACAAGGGAGTATGAAGAGGGAATGGAGTAGTTGACAAAGTAGGAATAATAGCACATGAAGATTGAGGATTTTTAGTTGTAGTAGCATAGAAAAGATTTGTAGCCAAGTGAAGGTTAGCTTGAGTTTCTTTTAGAGGTAGTTCTTGAGGGTATGCATAGTCAATGTGGAAATCATTAGGTTCTTTTTTTGATAGAGGCATGTTGGAAAGATTTGAAGTGTTGGGAGATGCATGAGTATTAGAAGAAGTGGAAGATGTAATGGAGCCACTACTAGACATAGGGTCATCAATGTAATCTTTCTCAAGAGAAGTATCTTTACCACAAGAGCCACTAGAGGTTCCAAGATCAACAATCTCATTATCATTGAGATCTTGAACTTTATGTTTCATCTCTATATAATCAGAAGTAGCATGGTCATTAGATCAATGATAAGCACAATAATCATCCAAGAAAGGATCTCCGTGGGAGAGAGACTTAGGGAATGTGATGAGCTTGGTACCAAGAAGTGTTTGCAAAATGTCATCATAAGAATATTCCAAGGGAGTAAAATTCCTCTCAAAAGTATACCTAGGATCTTTTAGTTTTTTTTGAAGTGCATAGCATGCATCCATGTCTTCATCATCATCTTGCTCAAATATAGGTTTGTCATGAAAGCATGACATAGGCTCAAAGGAGGTATCTCTTTCTTGTTATCTAAAGAGGTCTTTAGATCTAGAAGATGAAGACATTTGATGTCTTGGAGTAGAGTATGCAAATCTTGAAGAATATGACCCATGTGTATGTAAAGGTATTAAAGGGGATTTATTTAAGAATGCAATCTTCTCCTATAACATTTTCTCAAGTTTATAATTCATTTCTATCATGCTCTTAGAGAGATGAAGATAATAAAGATCATTTTTTATCTTTTAGTTCTTTGTATTGAGTGTATAGATCTTGAGACTCTTTAGTGGCATGGAGGATTTCATGATAATCTAGATTTGGTAGAGGTTTGGTAGCACAAGGTTTTAACGCCATAGTGGTAGATAGATAATAAAGCATGAAGGAGACTAGAGGAAGCTAAGAAGGTGACACAAGATAACTTGATGTCCTTCCTAGAGAGGTAGAATAGCCACTTGCCAAAATAGTAAAGATAGAATAAAGTGGCTTGTCAAGAAAGTGTCCAAGAAACTGACAACACTAGTGACTCAAGTCAAGAGCTAGGCAAGAAGCCAAATAGACAAATAGATTGAGCAAGTAGGGTGATAAGTGAACAAATTTTCCAATCCAAGAGTGTAGTCAAGAAATTAAGGTAACCATTTCAGCAAAAAGATAACTAGCAAGCGGATATAGGCCATGAAGACAAAAAGACCAAGAGCACTAAGATGAAAGTGTCACTTTAAGCATGTTCAAGCACTAGAGACATACAAAATAAAAGTCAAATGATGAGACTCCCCTTGGAAAGTGACACAAGAAAATATTTGAACTTGATGTTTTGACTTGGTTGACAGTAGTTGATAGCATAGAAAGTTTGATGTTCAAAAGAAAGCTTTTTCCAAGCAAGATAGTGACACATGGAGCAATCTTCAAATAATCAAGCAAGGGACAAAGCAACCTTGCATGATATAAGCATATGTGAGGTCTCAAAATAAATCCCTATAAATATGGTCATGTGTATGTTCAAAAGATTTCCATAGGTCTAACATATTCGGGAATACATCAAGCAATATCTACATAAAAGTCATGGTTCAATACTTAATAAATTGACCCACACTAAGTGCTTCTTCACCTCGCACCAAGTGTTTTCCCACAAGAGATATTGACTTTGTCATGGAAATTCCATAAGCATAACCAAAGGAACACAAATGGTGAATGTAAAATCTTGGGGTGATCTAGGTAATCTTCTAAGACTGATCCTTGCACCAAGAAGTTTATCAAAAAAAAAGGTAGTTACTAACCTAAGGTGTTTAGAAAGGACTTTTATTCATAGCACTCCTCTTGCTCCTAATATAGGACACCTCACCTTTCTATGAGTAACTGACCTCACGACCATAAGAGTACCTTAAGCATTCCTCCCTAGTGATCTCCTAGTGATCTCCTTAAGATAATTGCTACGTCTATTGAGGTTTTGTGTCCTTGATAGCCTTCAGTGTATAGTGGATTGGAATATCTGGGTTCACTTGTCCCCACTTGGATCATTCTTTTTGGTTTCCCAAGAGCAGGCCCTCTAAAGGATTCTACACTAAATAAGAAATGTAACAACTTTTGAAAGTCAAGATTTCTGATTCACCACTATGGTGAACATAATACTCTCCTATCTCAAAATCCTTTTCTAAACATGCCAAACAATGTTCAATTAGCCATCTTGCTTTCAAAATCTCTAGGTGGGTCAAGATTTATGATTCACCACAAGGATGAACAGTATACTTTCCTACCATAAAAAGACTCTAATGAAAAGATCGTAACTGCCTAATAAAATGAGAAACTAGTATAATGTCACACTTTAAAATGAAAGGAAAGAACAAGCATTTTTGTTGTTTGGTTTTTATACTTTGGGCAGCCCTACGAACAATGTTAGTAGCCCTTATGAATTTGAAGCTTTGACATGCGTTCTTTTTAGAAATGAAATGAGAAACTCCCTACAAGAAAATCCCAAGGTTAGAGCATAATAACCAAGTAAGACCTAAAACACAATGTGGTTAGTTGCCTCAAAAATCCAAGTTATCTTCCAACCAAGTGTATGCAAAGAAAGTGCAAACTAATCACAAATGCTCTCAATTTTACTCTTTTCTTTTGACCTAGTCAATAAGATTGGACTTGTTTGCTATGATTTTGGATCCAAAAATAGAAATTCAAAGAAGAGACCCCTACTAAAAATTAGATAACTTTCAAAAAATGCAATAAATTTAGAAATATTTTTTCATTTGTGCCCTAGGGATCCATTTTGTTAAAATAGACTAGATTACCCTAATATGACCTCTAAATTAAACATACAAAGAATAGACCCCTTGTATAATTTAAAGAACTTTATAAAACTGTAGATTTTTCCAAAAAAAAATCTGATTTGTGACCAAAAACATTTTTTTATGAAAAAAAAGAAAAATTTATAATGGACACAAATCAACTCAAAATAATCTAAAAATTGGACAAAGACATCTCCGATGTATCCTTAACTTGCAAAAATAAATTTAATACTAAAATCCAACTAGTTTAGGAGACATGATTAAATCTTTGAAAACCTAGGATTGTAGCCTTCAAACCAATCTGCACAAGGGTTATCCTTAAAACCAAAGTGAAGAAACCTTCAAAACCACTTGATTAGATCTAATAAGTTTCTATAAAAAATTAGAGATGATAATCTCATCAAAATGTAAGCAAGAAAATGGAGCTAGAAACTTGGTTCTAGCCCCACAGTGGGTGCCAAAAATGTACACTAGAAATGTGTCACAACTCTAAGCCCTTCTATCCAAGGTATTCTATCAGTTTAGAATGCTTGGATGCCAACTTAGAACTCCCTATAAATGCAGTGCAAGAGAGTATGTTTTAAGAATAAGAAGGCTCTTCGCTGAACCTTAGGAATGTTCTTCTTTCTAGTAAATCATGCAATGGGAGGTTCTATTAGAGACAAGATGCAAGAATGCAAATGTCTACAAAAGATGCCTCAAGGATGCAATGCAAATGTAGATTAAGATATATGAATATGCAAAATGCAGCTATTCTAAGAAAGGATGAGAATGTTACAAACCCAACTATTAAGCTATGTGATTTAAGCTATTGCAGAATGAAAGCTAAGCTACATGCAATATGATTCTAAGCTAAAATGTTATAGTATGAGAGAATGTAGACAAGAAATAGAAGTTCTCCACAAAAGCTCTCAAGAATTCAAATGGTAAACTAGTAGCATAACAATACTCAAGGTGTGGATCCTTTGAGAGGGAGAGAGTTATAATTTTTAAAGTTAGATGGATGGCAAAGATCAAGATGAAGATGATGGAAGATCAATGGTGGAGTTTGAAAATGAATTTGATCCATGTGCACATACAAGTCAACCAATAAAATAGAAGTTGACTTCCCATATAAGACAATAGTCACAAAGCCTTTTCTTTCAATTTGTAAAATAGAAAAAGGACTTTATGTGTGCACTTTAAGTGAGTTAAAAGAATGAGATCTTTTATTTAATTAAAAGATGGCATGTTCTTTTAATCAAATAATGAACTTAGGATAGCATAAATAAACTATAGGTTATAATCAAATTAATTAATTACTAGCAATTTGGTCTAGGTAAATGATTAATTAAATTAACCAGAATGTTGAAAAGGGGGCTAATAGTCTAGATGACCATTTTTAGGTGATTACAAGAAGAAGATTGAGGAGATATTAGATAGTCATGTTGGAAAAAGTACAAAGAACAGAACTTATGAAGAGTGCTTGGTCAAATGGAAAGGGAGACCAATAGAGGATTCATCATCACTAGAAAGGGAGGAGGTTAACCATCTTGGTTTTCTTTTGAACACCTAAGATTTGATAGTGTCACTTCTCAAATTACCCTAGGTGTTTGATGCATGAGCATCCTAAGTGTAAGAGAAATCTCGTATCACCCAAATTTTTTTTTTTTTTTTTTTCTTAAATAAGAGTTGTCTAAGTGTTGATTTTTTGTTTGTGAAGGCTTGTTTCTTAGTAAGTCAGTCATACAAGCTCAGAATGTCCTAATTTTAGAGGTTAATGTTCATCTTGGATATATCAACCTACCAATTGAGGCTTAGTAGCATATCATGAGTATTCATGGATTTATTGCATATTATTGGTGTAAAATTTTGGCATACAAACTTCAGGCATAGCGTTGAAGACCTTAGAGGCCCTGGATGGGCTCTAAAATGGGATTGACTGGAGCTTGTGCAAGTTGAGCCCTATAGATCAAAAGCTAAGGATTTTAAGAAGTGGTTATAATAGCTAATCAGAAGAAAATTTTGAAAGTTATGGCCTTCCGAAGTTGGGCTAACAAAAATTTCCAAAACAAGTGTCAAAGGTGTATCAGGCTGACTCTATATGTAATTTTAGAGTTAGTTGGTCTCAAGGGTTGGGGTTTTACATCTAGAAACTTCCTGGGTGGTGTATAAATGGTTATTTAAGGAATGTTTGTACATTGTCTGGGATAGCTTTAGGTGATAGTTTATAGCTTTGTGTTGCAAATTATTGTAAGAAATGCATCCATGTTTGCTTCTCAAGTATTTCAATTTGGTATATTATATTGAAACATCATTTCATTACTAACATTTAGAGTTCCATATATAAATAGGTCTATGAAGATTAGTATACTTGCGACATCATTTTTTTAAGTTTTTCATGGTTATAGGCCGAAGTTTTCATAGCCCAATTTGTTTTCTTATAAAGAAAGATCATGTTAGATAAAATGAGTAAATGACAAAATATAGAGACAACATTTAGATTATGGTCTAGCATGAAAAGAAAATGTGATGGAAAATGTCATTATCCCTATGAAATTTGTAGGCCTAAACACTAGAAGACTTCTAATCAAAATAGCTAAGAGACATTGTAGGGACCATGGTCACATTGAAGGGGGGAACGATTATCAGCCATTGGCAAGTTATCCATTATATCATTTTAATAGTTTATGTACATAATAACTCACTTTATTATAAGATCATGATCATGGTTTATTTATGTTGGTCATTTTTATATAGGTTGAGCTCCCTAAGATACTTGATATGTACCATCACAACCCAAAGAATATGGTTTTCTAAGTGGAGGAACTTGGAGGTGTGAATATAAAATATGAAGATAACAATCCCATGGAAGATGATGATCATGCAATAGAAAACATATTTGAAGATGATGGTGTAACTACATTGATCGATGAAACATTTGGTACTGGCAAAGTTGATCATGATGATCAAGATGACCTTGATGTTTGTTCATGATATATGATTTAAAGGAGGGGAATAAAGGCTCACCTCCAAGCTACCCTCACTTAGAGTTATACATGGAAGCCAAAAATTAGGAGTAACCACAAGAATTATAGAGCAATCGATGCAGCAAGAATAATATAAGATTCATTCAACATGTTAGGCATAAGGCATACCTAGTTGTAGCTACATACATTCAAATTACAATAAGGGAGGTTAAGGGTTAGAGCTTCTAGGGCCAAATATTTGTATTTTCCTTGTATCTAACTTCATTGTGCTTTTCCTAATTCTAGATTTCTACTTCTATATCCAACAAGACCACAAGTTGGCATGTCAGACAATTTATTAAAAATTATAGGTCCTACCCCAAAGGAGAATTCAGTGACCTTTCAAACAAGAAAAATGACTTCTGCAAGGACAAGGATAGGTCCACACATGATCTAAGAAGAGGCTCCCAAGTGTTCCAAATGTCATGATGTCAAAAAAAACCTCACCTAATTAAACCATACACATTACTCAAGCTTCCAAGAGAATAGCATGCTTCAAACAAGGAGAGGGATAACAACTACAAATGATGGAAATAGATTTTGGAAGCTTAGGAAAAGGATCCATGATAGGTCCATATTAAGAGTTGACTATATGCAAAGGGAAAACATGAATAGTAATGGTTTTTCTTCAAACAAAAAATAGCAATAATGAAAGGAGAACTTTTTGGTTAGTACAAGATTTCAAAAGTACCCAAGATGCTCCTTCATCAAATACTTGGGGTAAATAAAGAACTAATTTCTATATTAGGATGCCATAATTCTTTGAGAAGTATCATATAGATCCAAATCAGCTTCTATAATCCAAGAATTGTCTTCAATAGGTTTATTCTACCACTAAACCAAGTACTCTTTGTAATCCTTTTATCTAGTGCTCTTGCTAATGGTATCCTAAATCTTATCAATTCTTTGTGTTTTCTTCTTATGATAATTAGGCTTATCAAATATTTCTTTATTTGATTCATGATATTCAAAGATGTCTAAAATATTAAATACATGTGAAATATCCATATGCTTAGGCAATTCAACTTCAAAAGCATTACAACCATCATGTTTCTTCAAGATAACTTCTTCATCTTCAGCTTACTGTATGTGTCAACTTGAAATCTATTTTTCTAAAAGTGTACCATTACCTTATCTACAACCTCATTTTTTTATATGTTTCCTCTTCTTATCTTTGCTATATTTATATCCTTAATTATTGTCATGTAGATTATTTATCACCTCTTCGTATAAATTCTTCATAAAGTCCACAAATTCTTCATCTTTAGCACTATTCTTCACTTTTGCATCCAATTTCCTTAATTCCATAGTTCCTCTTAGACTCATGTCATTTAAAATTGCAAAATGTGTCTTCTTAGTAATTCTATTCAAAAAAAAATTATATGTAAACTTAGCTTGTACCAAAATAAAATCCCAATTAAAAGATTTTTCTCCAATCAAATATCTCGTAAGGTTACCCAAACTTTGGTTCACAAATTTAGTCTGTCTATTAGTTTGTGGATAAAATATGGAACTAAACTTAAGATTAGTATTCAATTTCTTCCAAAGTGTCCTAAAAAAAATCAATAAATGTAGCATTTTTATCTAAAACAATAGTCTTAGGTAATCCATGAAGTCTCACAATTTATCTAAAAAATAAGTCTTCTATGTGTACTACATATAATGTCTTCTTACAAGGTATGAAATGTGTCATTTTTGAAAAAACTTCAATCACTACAAAGATATAATCATTACCTCTTTGAGTCTTAAGTAATTCCAAAACAAAATCCATACTAATATCTTCCCAAGGTCTACAAGGAATAGGAAAAGGTATGCACAATCCAACATTCTGACCACTTCCTTTAGCAACTTGACATATTCTGCAACTCTTTACCATCTTCTAAACATCCCTATATATCTATGGATAATAATATAAATCTAAAATCATCTTTACTATCTTATCATTGAACCAAAATGTCCAAAAGTCCACCACTATGTTTCTCTTTAATAATATTCTCCCTCATAGATCCTCTAGGTATACACAACTAAATTCCCTTTAAAAAAATGTCTTCCTAGATCAAATAATCAATCCACTTAGCTTATTCATCAGTCACAAGGTTCTTACAAGATTTCTAAGGTTATATAAAATTAGGGTCAGTTTGATACAAGTTCTTCAAATCCTCAAACCCAAGTATTTCAACTCTCATTTCTATCAACAAACTTCTTCTTATGCTCAATGCATCTTCTACCTTATTAGACTTTCCACTATTATGTTTCAGTACAAAACAAAAACTATTCATGTACTCAACCCACTTCATATGTATCTGATTCAAATTATTCTAAATTTCTAAATACTATAAATCTTTATGATTAGTGTACAATAAAAACTCTCTAGACATCAAACAGTGTCACAATTTATTGGAGGCTTCGATAATTACATAAAATAATTGATCATAGATTGAGTATTTTATTTTAGCATCATTTAATTTCTCATTTTAGAAAGCTATAGGCTTACCTTCTTGACTCAAAATAGTGTCAATGGCATTCCCACTAGAATCACAATCAACTTGAATAAGTTTTTTGAAATCCAATAAAGTGAGAATAGATAATTCTGTGACCTTTTCCTTTAATATTTCAAAACTTTTATTTTCTTCATGTGTCCATTTGAAAATCTTTTAATCACCTCTAAGAGTCTATGTCATAGCATTAAAAATTGAACTCAAATTTTTGATAAACTTCCTTTTGAAATTTATCAATCCATGTAATGATCGAAATTCTCCAATATTATTAGGTGTAGTCCAATATATAATAGCTTTTACCTTTTTAGGATTCATCTTCAAACCATCAATAGAAATCACAAAACCAAGATACACAAATTCCCCCTTCATAAAATAATGTTTCTTCAGATTTATCAACAACTTCTCCTTCTTTAGCCTCTACGAAAATTATTTGATGTTCTTAAAATGTTCATCTTTATTCTTACTATATATTAGTATTTTATCTAGGTATACAAGCAAAAACTTACCTAGATATTTCTTCATAACTTCATTCATCAACCTCATAAATGTACTACTTGCATTAGTTAAACCAAAAGGCATAACCAACTATTCATACAAACCTTCATTAGTCTTAAAAGAAATTTTCCATTCATCTCCTTCTCTAATCCTAATTTGATGATAGCCACTTTTCAAATCAATCTTTTTCAAATATCTTGCTCCACTCAATCTATCCATAATGACATCCATACAAGGCAAAGGGAACCTATACTTTGCTATTATTTTATTTATAGCTCTAAAATCTGTGCACATTATCCATTCTCCATTCTTCTTAGGTGCTAATACAAAAAGTACTATACAAGGAATCTAAATTTCTCTAATCAAACCTTTATTAAGTAATTATTGCACTTGTATATTCAATTCATTATTCTCTACATGTGTTACTCTATGCAGTGCTTTGTTAGGAAAACTAGCTCTAGGTAACTATGAGTGAAAAATGCAGACACACTTCTATTAACCATTATTCTTGAGAATACACATGAAAGAGGGCATCTCAAGATGTTTCTTATATCTCTCTATCTATGATGTGAAAAGGCTATGAGATGGTGGCTCTCAAATGAACCAAACTATGCAACCATTACAAGGTACACCATAGAACAAGATATTCAAAGTGTAGAGGCAAGAGTGTCAATATCCAAGAATCTAGAATGAATGTAATGAAAATGAAAGCTAAATAAGATAAATTAGGATGAAATATAAACTAGAAAATAAGTATTAAAACCTCTATTTATACTAGATGATTTAAGCGCTAAGCATGGAGAGAAACTAGAATGAATGAGAAGCATGAAGAATGAAGAATGGAAGATAGAAGAAGAGGAGCTCCATAAGTATGAGATCTTCAATCCTATAGCATAACATTAGTAAAAGAGTGGAGTTGTGAAGTGAGGAGATAATTATCCCTTTTAAAGATCATGATGAAAGATGTATGTGATCAAGGGTAGAGTTTGAAAATGGAAGTGATCTGTGTGCACAAGCACTTCCACCAATCATGATGAAGAGTTGACTTTTTTCCCCCATGTGGGACAAAAACATATTTTCTTTTATTTTAAAATAAGGTAAATGTTTTTGTGTGTGCAACTTATGATAAGAGATGAGTGGGGAATTTTATTTAATTAAAATGGAGGCATGTTCTTTTAATTAAGTATGAACTTAGGATAAAGTGGTCAAACTATAGGATAAAATCAAATAAAATATTTTTTTGAGATTTGATCAAGGATAAGCATTAGCTAAATTATACAAAAATGCTAGAAAGGGGGCTTATAGTCTAGATGGCCATTTTTAGGTGATTAAATTTTCCCTTATTTGACTAATGTGTGATCAATCTGGGAACGCATTATGTCAAAGAGTGAAGAAGCCAAGATGATAGAAATATCTAACTCTAAAGAAAGAAGCATGATGAGATAGCATATTCAAAATAGTAATTATAAAAAATTGGAGAGAGAAGAGAGAATATCAGTACCCGAGGTGAAAATTGATATGTCAAGAAAAGAAATCAAATAGATCAAGAGAAAATAGATAGTTGTAGTAGAAAGAAATTTACAATAATGATAGAATATTCCTAACCCCTCACAATTAAAATCAAAATGAGATAGACATGTAGAAATAAGCTAGATTTGATCAAGTTAGAATAAAGAAAATTTCATGATGATAGATAAAAGATTAAGACCAAAGAGTGACCACCAAGCAATGAAGATATGTCCCAGTTTGAATAAGTTTGACCAAGAAAGATAAAGCATAAGAATTAGGTCAAAGAAAGAAGAAAGATGAAATGACATGAAATAGAAATGAAAGCAAAGAGTGGAAGAGAGTAGAAATGATGAATAAATGAATAAATGATGATTTCCCCAACAAGATTCAAAGATTAAGCCTCAACAGTACAGCCAACTACATAGAAGAAGGAAGAAAATTTGACTAGCAAGATGAACCTGAATTTGGGTTTCAATCCCAAAAATGGATCCAGGATGTCGAGATTAGAAAAGATAGGTCAAAATAATAGATGAGATGGTAAGATAGAAAAGAAGTGAGAAATATGAAAGAAGAAATAACATAAGATTGAAAAGAGGCAAGAGAAGGATGAATGAAATTAGCTAACAAGTCCATGAAAGATAAATAAGAGAGCTCTCTCAACATGCAAAATGCAAAGCTAAGCTAGAATGATCCCTAGAATGCAAGCTAGTATGAAAATGTGTAATTGTAATGGTTACATAAGTAGGTCCTAGTTTTTATCATCGACCCTTATTAGGGATATCAGAAGATCATAAAATCATCACTAGCATAAACTATAATGATATGAATATGATATGTATCAAATAAAAATGTGGGAATACAAATGATGCAAAGACTTAGTAGAAAAAGCTTTCACTTCTTGTATACAATATCCACTTGACACTCTTATTAAGATCCTTCAATAACTTTTCTTCACCAATCACCAAACTATGAAAACTAGAAAATTGCACTTTTAGGCCTAATGCCAATTAGGCCTCCTAACTCGATATTTCCCAAACAACTTGATATTTCTCCAAAATAGTTGGTAAATGAATTATGGATTCTAATACCCTTTTGGATTTTCTTAGAGACTACAAGCTTTTATATTCCAACCCTACTCTAGCATCCTAGAATGGTCTTAAGACTCACAAACCTAATAAGTCTGATTAGGTGTGGTTTCGTAAGGAACTGCTCTAAAATGGGTTCATAGAATTAAAATGATGTTTCCAAAAAGTTTCTTGACTCTAAAATACACCAAATCTGCCCTAATTTAACCAAATCAATACTTCTTAGCCATTTGATCCTTCAAACACAATTGCTAGATGCTAAATAGATTGAGATATTTAGCCTAGGGAAAGGAAGAAAAAATAGCAAACTTCATCCCCTAGGCCTGTGCCTTTGGGATATGATTTTTCATCATCCTAACTTGATCCCTCCAAGTTTCTATAAAAATCCACTAGTGGGAAGTCAAGTTAGGGCTCTATTTTGATGAATACCCTAGATTTAAGGGTTTGATAGACCAATTTTACAAAAATCAACACAACTTGCTTCCTATTTGATAAAATGACTTCAAAAAAATTCTAACAACATTATAACTCTCTCCTCTATCCAAACATGTCACTTATAGATGTTATAACATCCATACAGATCTATACCAATCACATTTATAGCAAACATGCATAGAAATAGGGTATATTTTATTGATTTCAAAAATGTCCTTTCGTACAATGGTGCTTTTTGACTTGGGTGAGATTAAAACTATCTAATATAGCCTCCCTTTAATGGCTACAATAATATTTTTTCTTTTGGAGGTCATTTTTCAAGTTTCACAACTTCTTGTCAAAAAGTTGCTAAGTAACTTTTAAAATGTTGCTAACAACTTTTGTAACAAAGTGCAGTTTTGCTTCAAATAGAAAAAACTGACTCCTAACCTTATTATATGACTAAGATAAGATTAAAAACATATTTTAAACCATATTTTAGTCCTTTTTGGACTTATTCAACCAAACTAAAGCAAAAAATCCTAACTAAGGGTCATCTAAGACAAATACAAACAAGATTTATAAAACATCTTGATGCATTTTCCTTTACAAGTGACCAAGACCTAATATGACTAATCATAAATTAAATCATGATGATTCCAATCCTAGCTTTTGATGAGATGAATACCCTTTGTTCCTTTTCCTTGCATGGGTGCCCTGTGCCAATAACTTATGCATCAAAGACATGTAAGTCAAGATGACTAATGAAATTAGATTCCTTAAGTTTAGTATAGAAAGATTACACTTGTATCAAGGTGTAAGCACTAGGATAACCCCTTAGTGTGGTTTTGCAAAAACAAACAAGGATGATACATTGTAAGCCAAAGTTTCAAGTAGGAAAAGCATGAATGCTCTAAACACCTTAGACTAACAAAGTATACCCACAAGAAAAAATAAAGTAAACATGCCCCATGCCTCTAGTCTTCTAGTCCATGAGATCCTCAAAAGACTATTAGGAAGGGAACACTTAGCAAAAAAATCATCATAAACAACACACAAATAAGGTAAAGTTCATCATAGCTCAACGAGCTTTACTGCTTAAGTTCATGTGTGACTTTCACATGGCCATTTCTTCAAGATTTGAATCTGATAGTGAGAACTATTGTAGCACCCTAAACTATAGGTAGACTATCTAAAAAGTGTTTGAAAACACTTGATGTCAAGGGGGTAGTGTTGAGGAACATTTTTTTTGTGGGAGTTTCCAAAGAAACACTAATGCACAAGGAAACCCTTATAAGCTAAGCATTCATACCCCCTAAATGAGGACAAGAGACAATTCCAAGCTAGGAAATGTGTGTGAAATGAATGAGACTAGTAAACATAGGCACAAGGGTCTTCAGTAGCACTCATTTCTAGGTTTTCACCACTTGGAAGATTTTTTTCAAGCTTTTTTTTCAAATATTTTTGGAATTTTCTAGCATCATATATGATTTTTTTTTGATTTTTTAGAATGACTTAGAAATTAATAGTTCTCAAGAAATATCACATCATTTGTCCCAATGTCTAGAAAGGTGTAAAATATGGAGTAGAAACCAAGTGGATAAGATGCATAAGAAATAAAAAATGAAGAAAGTGAAAGTGATACTTAAGGACTAACTCCTCAAAAGTATCCAATCTAGGGAAACATCGTCATATAAAGAAGGTTTTGGATAAGCAATGGAAGTAATGATCAATATAGAATTTAGGATAAGTACTAAAGCCAACAAGTGAGATAGCATATGGCATAAGTAGTGGAAGACAATAAGCAAGATAACATGAAAGCATGTTAAGAGACCTAAGAACCATATTTTTCTTTATTATGATCAAGACCAAGGGGTCAACTAGATAGGATAGTGATGGGATAGAGAAATAAGAATAAAATGAAGTGTTTTTCACGATAGGATGAATTTATTTTTCTTTACTTTTTCTACCAAGGTGCCTATTTACCAGATTTTCACTAAGGCACTTTTTTCAAAAACAAAAATTGCTAATTTTTTTTTTTTTTCTTTTCAATTTGGATAGTGCTCCTATAGGAAGGATAAGTCATGATAAGCCAAGACCATAGAAAGGTATGCTCAAAGATGTTGATAGGGTGATGGAAGGGAGATAACAGTAGGAAGAGTATATGGAGGATAAGAGTTCATGTATTGAATGAACTAACCAAGCATGGATAGCAAGTAAGTGTAAGCTTTAGAGGATTTCATGAGGGTGGCTAAAATATTGGGCAAGATCAACATTGACACACAACTTGAAGGGTGTTGAAATCATGGAGGAATCATGGATGAAATAGCTTGAGGTTTAGATGTATGAGGTAGCAAAGAAAGTTTAGAAGAAGATGGAGTGGAAGGCTTTTGAATATTTTTATGAAGATGTTTGGAAGAATATGGAGCATGGGACATTGGAAGCTTGAATGCCAAATTTTATTTATTTTCAATATTCAAGTCATTCAAGAGAGACTTGGGAATCCATAGAGCTTTATATTTTTATTTTTCTTTGGATGATTTAGAGACAATTTCTTCAATGATGGATTTAGGAACCCATACTTTCTTTGATTTAGCTCTTTGGGTAGTAGACCTTTGTGGTCTCTTGAATTTTCTTTCTTTCTTAGCATTCTCATGTCGATTAGATGGGACATAGTGATCTTCATTTTTTAAATGGTTTCTTATGTTTATTCTCACTTCCAAAAGACTTTAGATATGTGGATGAACAAGGATGATATGACTGATTTAGATAGATAGATGAATGAAAATTCATTAACAATGAGCATCTTCATTGATCTTGAGGTACATAGGAGAGTTAGGATCAAAAAATTTAGGAGATGAAGGAATATATAGCCCCAATATAGAAGGAAGGTTTGAAGGTTCTAGCTTAGATGGATAAGGAGCAAGGATAGATTTTGAAGATGCAAATCAATAGTGAGTAGGGATATCAACATCTTTAGAGTGAGAAACATGAACATGGGCATCAATAGACTAATGAGTAGCTTTGATAGGAGCATTGAAGCTTGAGCATAGTTTTGAGCTGGATATGGAGAAGTAAAACATGAGGGGGCACTTTGATCTTGAAAATTAGCTTTGGATAGCATATGAAGAGAAATTTTCTCATAATTTTCAATAAGATCAATGGAAATAGTGAAAGTGATGTATTCATCATACTTGGGAGGTGGGTAAGATATAGGATATGGAGGGGTGACATATTGAAGGAGATGAAAGGATGCTTGATCTTGATCTTTCTTGAAATTTATAGAATTTTTTTTTTTTGAGAGTCCTCTTGACATGGAGCCACTTCTAAGGACAAGGGAGAATATGAGGTTTGAATGATAGGCTCTTGAAGAGGTAATGGGGGGTTAGTTAAAGAAGGCATATTAGGCATAGCATTGCATGGAGGTTGAAGATCTTTAGCCTTAGTAGCGTTGAAAAGTTTTGCAGCGAAGTGAAGGTTAGCTTGAGTTTCTTTTAGAGGTAGCCCTTGAGGGTACACATATTCCATATGGAAAGCACTAGGTTCTTTATATTATGGAGTCATTTTGGAAATATTTGAAGTGTTTGAAGATGCATAAGTGTTGGAAGAAGCAGAGGTATCAAGGAAAATACCACTAGACATAGGTTCATTAATATGATCTTGATTAAGAGAAGTATCCTCACCACATGATTCATTAGAGCTATTAACAATCCTATCATCAATAAGATATTAGACTTTATGATTCAACTTGATACAATCAGAAGTACTATTCTCATTTTTTCAATGATAAGCACAATAGATATCTAAAAATGGGTTTCCATATGAGCTAGTCTTAGGCAATGTGTGAGATCATCAGCAAGAAGAATTTTCAAGATGATGTCATAATAATATTCCAAGGGAATAAATTTCATCTCAAAAGTATGTCTAGGATCTTTTTGTTGCTTCTCAAGTGTATAGCATGCATCCATGTCTTCATCATATTGGTCAAAGATGCCGGCTTGTCATGAAATTTTTGCATAGACTTCAAGGAGGCTTTACTTGATAGCTCTCTAAAGATGTCTTTAGATCTAGTAGGTGAAGAAAATTTATGTCTTGAAGTAGAACTTGTAGACCTACAAGAAGAGGATGACCTTAAAGAAGGTAACTCACATGCATGTAAAGGCCTTAAGGAAGATTCATGTAATGATGCAATCTTCTTCTCTATAATTTTTTTTCAAATTTAGAGTGCATTCCCACTATGCACTTAGTGAGATGAAGGTAAGTAGGATCATTTGTCTCTTCTAGCTCTTTGCATTGTGTGTATAGATCTTGAAACTCTCTAGTGGCATAGAAGAAATCATGATCATATAGACTTGGTTGAGGTTTGGTAGCACAAGGTTTGAAGTCCATAGTAGTAGATATAAAATGAAGCACAAAGGAGACTAGATGAAACTAATAAGGTGACACAAGATAAATTTATGTCCCAAATTAGAGAGGTAGAGTTTTCACTTGTAAAAGAGAGGTAGAAATGACTTAAGAAACAAAGTTTCCAATAATATTATGGCACTAGCAACTCAAGTCAAGAGCTAGGAAAGAAGACCAAATAGCCAAGTAGATACTTAAGAAAAAACAAGTGAACAATTCTTCCAATCTAGGAGTTTAGTCAATAGATCAAGGTAACCTTTAGCAAAAGAGGTTCCTAGAAAGAGGACATAGATGAAGAAGGTGGGAAATACCAAAAGTCACTTTAAGCATGTTAAAGCACTAGAGACATAGAAAATAAAAGTCAAATGATGAAACTTCCCTAGTAAGAAACACAAGAAAAATGTTTTGACTTGGTTGACAAAGTTTATAGCATAGAAATTTCAATTTTCAAAAGAAAGATGTGAAAAATTGAGTAGTATTAAAACAATGAAGCAAGGGAAAATGCAACCTTGCATGATACAAGTACATGTGAGGTCTCAAAAGAAATCCCTAGAACTATCATCATGTGTATGTTCAAAATATTTCCATAGGTATAGCACATTTGAGAACACATTTATAATCCTATGGTGTTTAGAAAGGCTTTCCATTCATAGTACTCCTCTTTCTCCCAATACAGGACTCCTTACCTTGTGGAAAGTAACAAATCTCACGGCCACAAGAGTACCTTAAGCATTCTTATCTAGTGATTTCCTCATGGTCCCAATCCCAAAAGTAATCTCACTAGATGAATACAAGAACTATATCTACCAAGGTTTTGTTTTCTTGGCATCCTTGAGTTTATAGTGGGTTGGAAGATTCGGGTTCACTTGTCCTTGCTTGGGTCATTCCTCTTGATCTCTCAAGAACAAGCATGTTAAAGGATTCTAGACTATACAAAATGGATATACTTTTGGAGTTCAAGATTTTTGTTTCACCTCAAGGGTAAAGAGAATATATACTCCTATTCTAATTGTTTCTCCCAAACACACCAAGAAGCTCAATTAACCCATTTACTTTTATAAACTAAAGGTGGGTAAAGATTTACAATTCACCACAAGAGTGAAGAGCGTACTTTCCTACCACAAAGAGATCTTAATTGCAAGTTTTATGTGCCTATGAAATATGAAAAACTAGTAATATTGTTGCACACAAAAATAAGGGAAATAAAGAACACTTTTTTGCTTGTTTGTTTGGTTTGGGCAGCCCTGCAAATGAGTGTTCGCAACCCTTTTAGCAAGCAAGGTCTTTGACGTGCATTATTTTTAGCAATGAAATGAGAAATTCCCTAAAAAAAACCAAGGTTAGGGCATAATGACCAAGTAATACCTACAACACAAAGTGATTAGTTACCTAAAAAATTTAGGTTATATTTAACCAAGTGTATGCAAAGAAAGTGCAAGCTAATCACAAATGCTCTCAGTTTTACTCTTTGCTTTTGACCTAACCAACAAGATTGGACTTTTTTTCTATGATTTTGGCTCCAAAAATAGAAATTAAAAGAAGAGACCCCTACTAAAATCATGACATATTTCCCAAAATGTAAGAAATCTAGTTATATCTTTTCATTTGTGCCTTAGGGACTCATTTTTCCAAAATAGACCAAAGTTTTCAAATTGAGCTATTAAGCCCTAATATGACCTCTAAATTCACAACAAAAAGGAAAAACCCCCTATATAATTCAAATATGTTTCCAAAAAAGTAAATATTTCCAATAAATTCTTTGATTTGTACCCAAAATTGATATTTTATAATAATAATAAAAAGAAAAAATCATAAAAGACACAAATAAACTAAGAACACTCCAAAAATTGGATTTAGACCTTTAGGATGCATCCCCAACTTGCAAAACAAATTTTAGATCCAAAATGTAAATGATTTAGAAGATATAACTGAATCTTTGAAAAACTTGGGTTTTGGCCTTAAAACCCATCTGCACAAGGGTTAGCCTTAAAACCAAAGTGGAAAACTTGCAAATACACTCAATTAGATGCAATAAGTTACTATAAAAAACCAAACATGAGAATGCAACTAAAATACCAGCAAGAAAATGGAGCTAAAAACTTGGTTCTAGCCCCATGGTGGGCACTAAAAATGTGTGTGAAAAATGCAGACACACTTCTATAAACCATTATTCTTAAGAATAGCCATAAAAGAGGGCATCTCAAGAGGTGGCTTATAGCTCTATATCTATGACATGCAAAGGATTTGAGATGGTGGCTCTCAAATGAACCAAACTATGCAACCCTTGCAAGGTGCACCATAGAATGAGAGATTCAAAGATTAGAGGCAAGAGTGTCAATATCCAAGAATTGAGAATGAATGTAATGCAAATGAAAGTTAAATGAGAGAAATTAGAATGAAAGATAAACTAGAAAGTAAGTATTAAAACCTCTATTTAGACTAGATGATTTAATCTATAATCATGGAGATAAATTAGAATGAATGAGAAGCATAAAGAATAAAGAATGAAAGATAGAAGAAGAGGAGCTCCACAAGTATGAGATCTTCAATCCTGTAGCATATCGTTAGTGAAAGAGAGGAGTTATGAAGAGGAGAGAGCTCTCCCTTTTAAAGAGAAATTAATGATATAGCTCATGAGGCAAGATGCATGTGATCAAGGGTGGAGTTTTAAAGTGGGAGTGATCCATGTGCATAAACACTTTAACAAATAATGATGAAGAGTTGACTTTTGTCCCCCGTGTGGGACAAAAATGTCTTTTATTTTATTTTTAAATAAGGGAAATGCTTTTTTGTGTGCAAATTATGATAAGAAATGAGTGAGGAATTTTATTTTAATTAAAATGGGGACATGTTCTTTTAATTAAATATAAACTTAGGATAAAGTGGTCAAACTATAGGATAAAATTAAATAAATGGATTTTTGGAGATGTGATCAAGGATAAGGCTCATAGTCTAGATGGCCATTTTTGGGTGATTATAGTATCAAATCCATACAAGGACTTATAATTCTCACATGAAGTAATCCATCGGGAACATTATCAAAAATAATATCTTGAAATTCAACCCAAAAAAAATCACCTCAGGTGACTATTCAATATTATCTTGTTTCTTGGTTTTTCTAGGAATCAAATAAAAGAAAACATTTTTTTGCTTCATATATTTCACAAATTAATTTCCTTCAACCAAACAAACTCTTATAGAAGTACATAACTTTCCTCATGTTTCTCAACCAAAGGAAATAATGTGTTTCTTTCCATTATCTCAAATAGTCTATTGATTCAGTCTACCATCATGCAAATATTTCTTATCATACTACCAAGGTCTTCCCATAAGTATATGGAAATAATCCATAGGTATATAATATTATGGAAAATTGTTGGAAACTACAATTGGAACAATTGTTATGTTTTTATTGATGTCAAACCTTATTGGTGAGACATTTTCTACCTAAGTAGAGTGACATATCAAGATGATTGATGAAGAGGATTTGAAAAGAAGAGATAACAAGAGGACCTATTGGAAAGGTTGAGTTATGAGAAATTACAATGGGCACTTGATTAGATGGACTTTAACAAGATAATGTGTTGTTTAATCATAACACTAAGTGGAGAAGATAGTTATGTTGATGCCTAGAAGAGATGGTCAATTAAGAACAAATTCATACACTTAACTGAGCTTCAAAGAAGAATATTAAGGAACTTATAGTTGAAATTGAGTTATGCTAGTGCTGATTGAGTAAGTAGTAGAAGCTGAGAAAATCCAATGTCGATCAAGTATAAATAAAAAAAACATAATATCACAAAATTTGGATCAAGCACTAGTAAAATGACTAAGTGAAGATATTATAAGTTAAGCAAGGCAAGTTAGTGATGACCAAGTTAGCTAGTGATGACCACGGCTAAGGAACACAAAATTGGCTGAGTGACAACATTTTATAGTTTGTGAAGGAATTGGGATTCCTGACTAACATAGTTGAATTCTTGGAATATGAAAAGTGTGTTGAAGATAAGGATTGATGAGTTGTATTAATTAATGCAAGAGAAATTGTGTTTGAGCATTTATAGGAATGGATTCAAAGAGAATTTTTGAGAAGTTTCTAGAAGAAGGAGGAAATAAAAAGATGGAAGAATTTGATGAATCTGACCTAAACCTAAGATCAAAGGTGGTGTTTAAGAAGTTACAAGGTTAGAGAAGTTGGTCATTCTATTGATTAGAAAACTTAAGAAAAAGGTTAAACAATACATTATTGAGGCAAAGAGTGATTTCTTGAAGGGTTTCCAAGAATATTAGTGATGGAGATCATAATAAAGGCTAATCAACAAATCAATTGTTGAACCAAATTGTGATCTATATTTACAAAGTGAGTTGTATTTATTAGATCCACCTAATGTTATTTTCTAGCCATTATATCAGTTAAAATCTTTTAATCAAGATTAATCTAATAGTTATTTGTAAATCCTTTAATCAATGTGACATTCTGATGGAATGTTATTAAGTCCTCTAATGAGGCCACTCCTAACAAGGTGACTAAATCCTTTAATAGGGTCATAACTAACAACATGTATTGTAACCTTTAACAAGGTTGACCCCTAATAGAGCTCACTTCAACAGAGTGAAAAATTTGTGACATGTTTTTGGTGGTATTATCTAAATTGGGTTTCCATGGTAAATCTTGGTGTCTTACTTGTGTGGATGTTATTTGAGATATTTTTTTGTTAATGTTTTACATTCTAAAAGTATGTTATTATTGGGACAGTGGACTACAAGTTTATGTTATTGATAAGTTACTATAGAGATTGAGTGGATTAGATATTAGATCTAAGTTTTTTGAAGAATTCAAAAGTTTAATTGGTATATCTAGACCTGAGGATAATTGATTCACCCCTGCCCCCACCCCCTTGTACTCTCAATTATTATAAATCATTCTAACAATTGGTATCATAGCATTGGTGCTTTTAGAGAGAATTTTTAAGGGATTTAAAGCTAAAGATCAAGACATACATGGAGATACCCAAGTTGAACAAGGAGAACTTTCATGCATGGAAAATTTTGGTGAAGTTGTACATAGCTAGAATTGGATATTCAACACTATTTCACTTAAAGAATGAATATGTAATAGTACATGAACCTTTTACATCCTAGCAAATAAAGGAGAAACAAGAACACAATCATGCAATGTTGGAGATGGCATCTACCCTAACCTATTTAGAGTTTGATGATATAAAGGATTGTGATGTTGTAAAGAAGATGTAGGAAAAGTTGGTAAAGATCTATCATGGAGGAGATAAGAATGTAGTAGGAGCCAAATTGGATAGTTTAAGGGGAAAGTTTTATTACATGAAGATGGTAGGTGAGAACATTTCTCAATATGTTGGAAGAATCAAATAAGTTGTGAATGCTATCAAAGGAGTTGATGGAAAGATATAAGTGATGAAACTCTAAACAACAAGGTATTAAGAAATTTACTTCCTATTTATGCTATTAGAGTGTCTACAATACAAGAATTGAGATTTACTCCTAGTAATGATCTAGCCTTGTATAGTCTAGTTGGTAGACTTACTACATTTGAATTGTCAAATTTTGATAATTTTAATGTCCTTTCTATTGAATCTTCTTTCAAATCACAATTGGTTTTGCATATGTCTAAGAAGAATAAAGAAAAGTATGAGGTTAGTGAGAGTGAATATTTTGATGATGATCTTGAGTATCTTGAAGCATTAATGGCTAGGAGACTACCAAGAGGTAAAGGAAAATAGAAAGGTAAACTCCTTGTAATCTATTTTTCATGCAATAAAGTTGGCCATATTGCTACAAGATGTCCCAACAAGGATGAAAAGTATGAGAGAAAACATAGCAAGTTCAAAAGAAGAAGAAATGGAAAAGACAAAAAAGGATACAAAGATTACAAAGGAAAAGGTAAGAAGTCTTGTTACATTGTAGAATAAAAGATTAATGATGTATGATGAAGAAGTTGTTTATGTTGCTATAAAAGATTATTCTAATGAAGATGAGAAAATGGTACTTATTTCATATGTGAGTAAAGTTGATAGATGGATAATTCATAGTGGTTACTCACATCACATGACTCATGATAAAAGTAAGTTTTAAAATCCTTAACATTATAAAGGAGGTAATGTTAAGTTTGGTAATGATGCACCATGTCTTGTGAAAGTTGAAGGATCAATAAATTTGACTGATAAGATCAGATTTGATAATGCTTATTGGGTTGAAGGACTTAACTAAAAGTTGTAGAGTAGGGAACAATTGAATATTTTAGGATACAAAGTTGAATATCAGCACAAGAAGGCTTAGATCTACAAAGGTTATGGTGAATTGATTGGAAGTGGAGACTGAACGAGAGGTAATTTGTTCTACCTAGACCTATCTAATGATACATGTTTGTTTGCACAATGTAATTATATATGCTTTTGTCATAAAAGGTTGTGTCATGTGAACTTTGATAATTTGGTATGCATCAGTAAGATGAAGAAATTAAGAGGGTTACCAAGATTGAATAAACTTGATAATGTGATGTGTAAACAATGTCAATTGCGAAAAATGGAAAAGTTTGGTTTCAAGAGAAAGACCTATACTTCTAATGTTATTTTACAATTGGTTCAAACTAACCTCTGTGGACCTATTGGTGTGCAAATCTAGTGTAGTGACAAATATTTTATTACATTTATTGATGACTACTATAGAATGATGACTGTGATGTTTCTTAAATAAAAATCTGGTGCATTTATAATGTTTAAGTGGTATTTGGATAGAGTTAAAAAGGAAATAGGTAAAAGCTTGAAGTGTTTGAGATCTAATAGAGGAGAAGAATTCATATCTAGTGAATTCAATATATTCTACAATGATAGAGGAATCAAGAGACAAATGTTTGCACCTAGGACCCCTCCACAAAATGGTGTAGTTGGAAGGTGTTAGTTTGTGGTGACTGAGCAAGGAAGTATTATATATACTTCATAATTATTTTGGGCCCTATTTTATTGAGAATTTTGGGCTAACATGTTGTAATTAATTATAACCCTAAAGTGGTAAAAATACTTGTATAAAAGAGCTTAGGGTTAGGGATTTCATAATGTGTGATGCAAAAGTTGCTTTTTGTGGTAGTATTGAGTTGAAAGGGATTACAGATTGTAATAAGGTTTTAATCATTGGATCATAATAGTATTGGGCTTTTTGTTTCGTGGATGTAGCCCAAAGTTTGGGTGAACCATGTTAAATCTTGGTGTATTTTGTTCTCTTCAATGCAATTTGTTAGTTTCTAAATTGTTTATATTTGCATGTAATTGTTATTTTTGTCTATGCTTTATCCTAACAAAAGGAGGAATAGATCAATCATAGATTGTGCTTGGACATTGATGATGGAGAAGAATTTTGCACCGAAATACCAGAGAGATGCTATAACTATAGTTTTTTATACCTTGAATAGAGTACAAGTTAATAAAGGTACAAATATTACACTTTTTGAGTTATGGTATGATTATGCACCTAATGTTAAATATTTCAAAGTCTTTGGAAGCAAATGATATGTATTGAAAGCTAATAGAAATGGTAAACTTGATGCAAAAAGTGATGAAGGCATATTCTTAGGATATTCCACTAAAAGAAAAAACATATAAGTGTTTGTGTTGGAATTCTTTAGAATAACTGGGGAAGGGTGAATCAATTATCCAAGGTCTAGATGTATAATTAAAACTTTTCACAACTTAATGAACCCGTATCCATAAAAAAAATTCATCATGCATGCATCCATTAGGTCATACAATCACTTAAACTTGTAGGTTATTGTCAAATCAACTTTGTAAAAATGTAAACATGAAACATAGCAGATTCTCTAGATCCTAAAAAAGAATGGAGGAAAAAAGCATCGCAAGTCAAGGCAAATGGAGAGGCAGAAGGAAAAACAAATACTGCTCCTAATGCACCCCAAGAGGAATTAGGGCCTCCTCGGGCGACTGGAAACGTAGGAGGGGGAGAAGAGAAAGGAGTGAAAGATGATTCAACACCTCTCCCCAATGTGAAGGAATCTGAGAAGAAACCTGAGGAGACAGGTGAAAATATGACTCTTCCCCCTCTGGATTCTCAGGAGGATGACTTGAAACTATCCTTTGTCCCGAACTCCATGGAAGAACTAAAGGAGGGGGAACCCATGTCCCAGGACCCTAACTCAGTGTGTTGTCCCCCCCCTCCAATAGTAAATAGAATCATAGAGAGGCTGTCTGCATCGACAATGGAAGATTTGGCGAGAATTGATGCTTGGCTGGACAAAGGACTAGAGGGAGAAGAGAATCCCTGGATAGAATTCAGGAGTAGAAAGAAGAAGAATAGCAGGGACCCTTCTCCGGTATCTCCCCCTTCTACTAGAAGCATGGCCAAGGCTGATCTCGGCCACAAATCTAACCTAGTGGGAAGGAAAAACAAGAATGAAATCAGGAAAGAGGAAGCCAGAAGAAACATTAAGGATGGTACGCAGCGCACCATCCAGGAAGCATGTTCAGTAGTTAAATCATGAAGATCTTATCTTGGAATATTCATGGACTCAATGGAATCCACAAGCAAGAAGTTATTAGAAATATGATAAGGGACCAAAGGCCTGATGTGTTTCTAATCCAGGAAACTAAAATGAAGAAGGAAAGGATGGAAAATATTAAGTTCAACAATAGCATGAAGGGCATAGCCTCTAACTCTAAAGGAGCGTTTGGAGGACTGCTGTTACTTTTCAATGATAAGTATTTCAATATAGTAGCTGAGTATGATGAAGATAACATTCTTTTCTGCAGAGTTCAACATTTGCACACCAATAATTCCTAGTTTTTAGTGAATATTTACGCCCCCAATAATAAGAGAGATAGAAAAAACTTCTGGACCAAAGTTGGTAATATGGTGCAAGATTGTGACATTAAGAAAGGTATAATCATGGGAGACTTTAACACACCACTAGAAGATAAAGAGAAAAAGGGAGGTATGCCCCTGGATTGGGAAAGTAAACAGGATCTTTCTAACTTCATAAATAATCTGGCCCTTATGGACGTAGAGCTTAAGGGCGGATCCTTTACCTGGTCAAACAAGAGAAAAGGCCATGATTGCATTTAGGTTAGGCTGGATAGAGCTCTTATATCTTCAGACTGGCTTCAATCCTTCAGCTGCAGACTATCTCTGCTTCCCAGAATTGGTTCGGACCACTTTTCCATTTCTCTTTTAGTTTCCCCTCTGGTACACAGGAGATACCATCCTTTCAGGTTTGAGAAAATGTGGACCTCTCACCCTGACCTCCTGGATAATATCAAGAAATGGTGGGGGATAGAGGTGGAGGGCTCAGCCATGTTTAGAGTCACCAGAAAACTTAGCAATGTGAAGAGGATGATTAAAATTTGGAACAAGTCTGATTTTGGTCATATCTTCCATGAAAAGAAAGAGTTATTTGATAATCTAACTATTATCCAAGATTGCATTCAGAAGGAAGGTTACACTGAGACCAACAGGGTTTCAAAGCTCAAGACCCTGTCTGAAATTCATAACATTATTAATAAGGAAGAAAAATTTTGGAGGCAAAGATCGAGGATCACCTGGCTAAAGGAAGGAGATTAGAACACTAAGTTTTTTCACCTAACCACCCTCAAGCACCGTGCTAGTAACAGGATCTATGGTATCAGAAAGGGGCAGGAGCTGTTAACTGAAGAATCTGCCATCTTGGATGAAGCTGTTTCCTTTTTCTCTAGCCTTCTCTCTGAGGACCCAATGCTTTCCAATTTGGACCAGGAGGATTTGTTACACTGTATCCCTCAGCTCATTCAACCTATCCATAATAAACAGCTCTGTGCTATTCCTAATGCTTCGGAAGTTAGAGAGGCTCTCTTTTCTCTGCCTGCTGACAAGGCTCCAGGCTCGGACGGTTTTCCCACTTTTTTCTTCCAAAGGTTCTGGCCGGTGATCATGGGAGAGGTTGTTCAGGCTATCCAAGAATTCTTTGGAGCCAAATCTATTCTCAAGGAGCTAAACTTGACTTTTGTGGTTCTCATTCCTAAATCTCCTGGGGCGGACTCGTTGGACAACTTTAGACCTATTAGTCTGTGCAACTCACTCTACAAGATCATCTCTAAAGTTCTCACTTTAAGAATGCTCAAGATCTTGCCCATGTTAATCTCGCAGCATCAATTGATTTTTGTTCCAGGGAGAAAAATTTTGGATTATATCCAGATGGTGCACGAAGTCATCCACTCTCTTGAGGCATCCAAACGGGAAAGTATGTTTCTCAAACTGGATCTTTCTAAAGCTTATGATAGGGTGGACTGGTCTCTCCTTGGGAAGGTCCTCTCGACTTTTGGCTTTGACAGTAAAGTTTGCAAAATTATCTATCAATTGGTGTCCACCTCCTCCTTGGCTGTTCTGGTTAATGGAGTCCCTTCTAATTTTTTCAAACCTTCCAGAGGCCTCAGACAAGGAGACCCCCTTTCGCCCATTTTGTTCATCATTTTAGCTGAATGCTTAGGAAGGATTATAGACTGTAGAAAGCGTGAGGCTTGTATCAAAGGGATCCTTCCCTCCTCTAATTGCATTCCCTTCACTCATCAGCAATTTGTTGACGATACTATCTTGGGGGGGGAAGCTTCTGTCAAAGAGGCCAGAGCCCTGAAGAAGATTCTTGATACTTATTCCAGTGGGACGGGTCAGCTGATTAATTGGAACAAAAGCTCGCTCTTTTTCATCAACACCTCTGAGGTTAGACAAAGCAAAATCGCCAGGATTCTGGGTTATGGGGTAGGCTCTTTCCCCTCTACCTATCTTGGTCTCCCTTTGGGATCCTCACCCCCGGAGTCTTTTTGGAATGGTATTTTGGACAGATTCAATAGGAAGATGGCTGGTTGGAAAGGGGTCTCTCTTAGTCAAGCAGGGAAATGCCTCTTAGTCAAATCTTCTCTTCAAAATCTGCCAATCTACGCCCTGAGCCTCTTTGGAATTCCATGGAAAATAGCTGAAAGAATGGAGAAAATCCAGAGAGACTTCCTTTGGAATGGTAATGAAGGGAAGAAAAGATACCCTCTTGTTGCTTGGGAGAAGGTTTGCCTCCCTAAGAGGTACGGAGGTCTGGGCATTAGAAAGATCTCCCACCTCAATAAGGCTCTCCTAGCTAAACAAATATGGCGGATCTTCAGTAGCACCGGTGAATGGAGGGACACCCTGGTAAACAAGTACCTTAGAAGACCCACTCTTCTTTTCACCCTTTTTAATGAAGATATCCCAAAAGGATCGAACATTTGGAATGGGATCATGAAAGCCAGGGACCTGGCTAAGGCTAGGATATCATGGAAATTGGGAAATGGGAAGGACATCTAGTTCTGGTCAGATAGATGGCTTTCCCAAGATCCACTTATCAATAACCCTATTTTTGAGAGATGGATGCAAGCTTGTACTGATCAAATTGGGTCCAAAGTTTGTGATTATTGGAATGGCCAGGAATGGAGTGACCTATCCCTCATCTCTGAGGACTTGACTCCTATAATGCTAATGCTCAATTCCATGATTCCTATCAATTTGGGGGATGAGCTAGTCTGGAGGGATAATCCCAATGGAAGATACTCTGTTGCCTCAGGCTATAATTCCCTTTGGAGCTTAAAAGAGAAGGCCCCTTGGACGGAGGCTTGGATTTTGGGTCTCACTCCAAAGATCAACATTTTTTACTGGCTGGCTCTTCAGAACAAAATCCTTACTCATGACAATCTCATGAAGCGAGGACATGTTATGCCCAGTAGATGTCCCTTGTGTAAGAATCAGGCTGAGACCAGAAATCACATTTTCATCTTATGTGACTATGCCAGAGAGGTGTGGAATGTCATCACTCATGATAATGAAACCCTCTGGTGCAAAATGGATAATCTCATGGATTTTTTCCATTAGTGGAAAGGTCTTTGTAAGATTGCTGGTCGGCAGGATCACTCAGACTGGATTTTACCCCATTTTTGCTGGGGAATTTGGAAGGAAAGGAATAATAGAATATTTAGAGACAGAGAGGAGCCGGCTATAATCCTTGGTAGGAAGGTCTTGAAGAATATAAAGGAAAATCTCCAAGTGCTGAAGGAGGAAGAAGAAGAAGAAGGGGACAGAAAGATAGCTAAAGAAAAAGATAGGAACCTCAAAAGGCAGGATGCTAGCTGGCTTCTCCCCCCAGATGGTTGGTCAAAAGCCAACTTTGATGGGGCTTCTAAGGGTAACCCAGGCCCTTCAAGTTGTGGTGGAATCATAAGAAATAGCTATGGGGAGGGAATAGCTGCCTTTGCTTCCCCGCTGGGAATCCAGACTATTCATCTGGCTGAAGCAAGAGCTGCGAGTAAGGTGGTCAAGTTGGCTTTTGAAGCCGGGATTACTAAACTATGGCTTGAGGGGGACTCCAAAACCATTATTAATACCATTAATGGTATTTCCCCTCCCTCGTGGACGATTGCGAACATAATTGCTGAGACTTGCACCACTCTCACAAAGTTCGATCAGGTCCACGTCACTCATGTTTACAGAGAGGCAAACCCAGTCGCTGATTGGTTTGCTAATAAAGGGGTTAAGGCCACCAATAATCTGACCTGGCATGCCGGAAAAGATTTTTTGATGGAGGCAAAGTTGCTTATCGACCAAGATAAAATCTTGGGAAGGACGGCTCAAATTCAATGTGAGAACGGCCACTATGGGAATCTACAAAGAGGCGATGAACCCCCAACTCCTGGTGGACGACCTCGAGAAGCCTAGACACAATTAGCTAATTAACCCGGCTATGGTGGCTATTTCTGATAATGTAAGAGAAACGAGCATGAATCTGTTGAACAATGCCCGCAATAGCATGATCGACAACTTCAGATCAATTAAATGGCTTTTCCATGAGCTTGAGGATGTCAGAGATAGGGTTTCCCAAATGGAAAAAATCAAGAGCAAGATAGGTGCAGAAAGCCAAGGTGACCGGAACAACTGGGAGACTCTGATGGAGAGGAGAGTAAAAAATATTGAGAACTACAATCACAACCTGGCAAGTCAAATGCTCTCCCTCCTCGCTTCAATCAACGAAAACATCCTCTCTCTCTTGGAAAATCTCAAAGATAGGAACCAGATGGAGGAAGATGATAAATAGAATAGAGACAAAGATAGGCTGGATGTGGATAAAGCCAAGGACAGCACTATGGAGCAGGATCTGACGAACGCCCAGGATCATAAGGCAGAAGAGCAACAAGAGTGCGCTGAAGCTGCCCAGACCATGCTCGAGATGGAGAAGTAGTCTGCTAGGTTGGGTCTCTGTCCTTTGGTTTTTGTTTCTCCTAGCTTTGGCTTTTTGTCTGGTCTCTGTTTTTCTGGTTGGTTCTCTGGCCTTTTTAGTGGGCAGTTGTTTCGGGCTGGGCCTTTGGGCTTATTTTCAGCCGTAAGGCTTATGTTTTGGCTGGGCATTTTTTTGCTTATTTTCAGCCTTTCTTATTGTTAAACTTATGGGTTTCAGGACCCCTTAAAACCTATTTACCTTATCAAAAACATAGAAACCCAATTTGGAAAAAAATACCAGTAACATAATACTCATTCTCACTCTTTTGAAGTGATGTCCTATAAAAGGCCAACCATGTTAAAGGTTACAATACACACTGTTAAATGTGACTTGATTAAAGGATTTCAATCACCCTATTAGGAGTGAGCCTTGTTAGAGGACTTTACATCACTCACTTAGAATGTCACCTAGTTAAAGGATTTACAACTAACTATTAGATCAACCTTGATCCAAAGGATTTACCCTAGAATAGTACAATGATTAGATAGTAAGGCTTGATTTGATAACAACTTACAACACACTTCTAGCTTATAGATCTCTATTCTAGTCCTCCATTTTACTTGGCTTTCACACACATCATCCCTGATATCTTTTTCACCCTTCAAGCATATATACCCTTAAGCCTTCTTGCTTTGCTTGCCAATATAGTCTCTTCTCCTAGGTCATTGAACGAAGAAATACCATAGACTCCTTGTCTTCCTTAGGGTTTTACACATAACAACCTTTTCTTTTGACCATCCATCTCTATAAATAGAGAATTAAGATCTTTTATCATTCATCCTCCTTTGACCATTTTAGGGTTAGGTTAGATTTGGTAGGATTCAATGAATCTACCCATCATTTCATTTAATTCCCTTCTAGAAACTTATCCTTCAAAGTTCTTTGAATTCACATCAAAATGGTTCACCGTGAATTCTGTGCCACCAGCTCATCAAGCTTATCTTCTATATGGTTCACACAATCCAAGAAAATAAACTTGTCAGCTCAGATTCATCAAATTCTCAATCTTTCTCATAATGCTAACACTTAGCATTAACTTTCTTCTAATGCTCAGCACATACTGCATTTCTCGACATCCACTATCAAAACACTCGACATAAACTAAAGTTTATTGGTACTTGGCATCAACTAAACTTTACTTGGCTTACATTGTATCACTCGGCTTACACTAAAACTAACTTTTCATGGCTCCAACTAATTTTTTTCTCGGCTTATGGTAGCTTTGCTCAGCACCTACTGTATAGATTGTTAAGATTCATAGACATACTTCATTTAACTTATGCTTCTGAACTTAATTAGTGTATCCATCCTTTGTAACCTTAAGTAGATTATCAATTCACTATAATATCACTATCTTAACCGATCCTTGTACTCCTTTTTCATATCATAACTCAACCTTTCCTCTAGGTGCTATTGTTACCTCATTTGATCAAATTCTCTTCATCAATCAAAAAAATGATAGTACTTAAATCATATAAGCAATTATCTTAGCATCAAGTGGTAGGTTTGACATCAATGACAAAATAATGATTAAAACACAGTTTCATACTTTTGTCAATCTATTTTCAATAGTTTGAACTCTAACACTAACAAAGTTATGAAAAGTGAAAACGTGAAAGTTGATGAATATGTAGAAAAGAATGAAGTTGAATGTAAAAAGGAACTTAAAGATTACAAAATTTTCACATACTTTGATGAAAGTGAGCCCAAAACCTTACCTAAACTTGGGAATAATTTTTTTGAATGGTAGCAGCCAATACATGCCAATTTACAGTAACAATATGCCAAGCATCATGAAGTGTGTGCCAAGTGTTAGGAAGAGCATGTTGAGCATTAGCAAGTGAATTTCAAACAACCAAAAGATCAAGCTAAAATACTTGAAGTGTTACCTGAAGCTAATATGCAAGATGAACCTTAAGGAGAAGAAGAAAAGAGCCTACATTAGCAAAATATGTGAGAAGACATCATGCACCTAATCAAATCATTGGAGACAAATACTTTGGAGTAATGACAAGGAAAATACTAAGAAGTGACAAATGCCTACTAAGTTAATTTAGGCCCAAACCAGTGAAGGGTGTTTTGGATAATGAACACTAGATTAAAGGAATGAATAAAGAGATTGAGATGATAGAGAAGAATAAAACCTAGTCATTGGTACCTAGACCAAAATAGAAGAACATTATTGGAATAAAGTGGCTATTTAGAAACAAGATGAATGAGAAAGGTGAAGCAACAAGAAATAAAGCAATGCTAGTTTGTAAGGGATGTGCACAAGAAGAAGGTATTGACTATGGAGAGACATTTTCCCTTGTAGCAAGATTGGAAGGAATGAGAACTCTACTTGCATATTCTACTTACAAAGGATTCAAAGTATACTATATGGATGTCAAGTCTACATTTCTAAATGGACTTCTAGAAGAATAAGTCTATATTGAGCAGCCTGAAGGATTTGTTGACCCAAATAAAAGTGATATGGTATGTAAGTTATAAAAAGTTTTGTATAGATTGAAACAAGCCCCTAGAGCATGGTATGAAAGGTTGCACACATATTTGGTGAATATTGGTTTTGCAAGGACTAATGATAATGGAAATCTATACTTGAAGACTGAATCTAAAAAAGTGATACTTTTGGCTAAGAGATTTTTTGATGATATCATATTTGGAGGAAAGGATGCATTGTGTAAGTTATTTTCAAATCAAATGAGACAGAAGTTTGAGATGTCTACATTTGGAGAGATCAAGTTTTTTTTGTCTTGCAAGTGTATCAAATGAAGAAAGTTATCTACAATACTCAATCAAAGTGTGTCAAGAAAATACTCATAAGTTTTAGAATGGAAAACTAGTTGGAACACCCATGGCCACTGGACATAAACTTTCAAAGCATGATGATTATATTGATATGAATCAAACCTTTCTATAGACAAATGATTGAAAATTTGAAATATGTTATTTATATTAGACAAGATATTGCACTAGTAGTTGGGATTGTTGTAGTATTTTCTGCAAATCCTAAGGTGAATCACATGATGGTTGTAAAAATAATACTAAGGCATCTAAAAGAAATAGAGGATAATGAATTGTATTACAAGAAGAATGATAAGCTTCAACTAAAATTTTGTATTGATACAAATTGTGCTGGAAATGTTGATGAAAGAAATAGTACAAAAAATAGAGCTTTCTTTCTGGGAAAGAGACTAGTTTCATGGACAAGCAAGAAGCAAAATTGCATCTCTGAATCTACAATAGAAGCTAAATATGTAGCAGAAATAGTTAATTGTTCTAACATAGGTGGATAAAGAAATTGTTGAAAGGAATGAAGGAAGAGATCACTAAACCTATTGTTATATTTCTTGATAGCACAAGTGCTATAAATGTATATATAAATCTTGTGATCCATACTAAAACCAAGCATATTACTATCAAGTCTAATTACTTTAGAGAGTTGGTACAAGACAAAAAGTAAAATTAGAATATGTGAATACAAAGGAATAGATAGCTAATATATTCAAAAAAGCCTTACTAAGGATATAGATGAAGATCTAAGAGGTAAATTGGGAGTAATTCCCCTAAGTGAGGCTACTTAAGTTAAGATGGAGCTCTGCATCAAATGTTCAATCGGAATATCTTACAAGTTGATGTAGAAGGTCACACTTTAGAACCTGCCTAAAGCAGTGAAGAGAGAATCACAAGATGTTGAACCAATCATATGTAAGATGATAGAAGAAGAACCTAGTTCAGGGAACTGACCAAGATATATCTACATGTTGAAGATGTATGAGAAAAGGTTACTTGGAGATGTTGAAGTATCTTTGGAAGTCTCTTTGACTTTTTTTTTCAAAGAGGGAGATATTATACAGTTACTATCAATATAGTATAGAAATAGGGAGAGACTATATAGTTACCATGAGGATCAAAATTCAAGAGGGAGAAATTTAGGAGTTACCATAAGAAAGGAGTAGTATATAGAGAGGTGTTTCCATAAAGAGATAGAGAAGAAGTTTGGAAGATGTATATCATAGAGGGAGACTACATTCTAATATGATAGGGGGAGCCTGTGTCTTATTATAAGTAAAGGTGTTGCACATTACAGTTGCATGAATGAAAATTAGAATGAAACCAAAGATATCATTGGATGTTGAGATGAGAATCAGAATAAAACTAAGGATATTTAAACGAAGATCAAATATTGAATACAAAAGGTGTTGATTGAAGCAAGTTAAACATTTTGGATTGTATGGTAACTAGAGGTGTTTCCATCAATGCCAAAGGGGGAGATTTTTGGAAACTACAATTGGAACATTTATTATGTTCTCATTGATGTCAAACCTTACTGTTGAAACACTTTATACTTGAGTAGAGTATCATAACAAGATGATTGATGAAGAGGATTTGAAAAAAAGAGATAATAAGAGGATCTACTGGAAAGGTTGAGTTAGAAGGAATTATAATGGAAACTTGATCAAATGGATTTTGACAAGAAAATGTGTTGTTTAATCATAACACTAAGTGGAAAAGATAGTTGTGTAAGCCTAGAAGAGATGATCAATTAAGAACAAATTCATAGGCTTAACTGAGCTTTAAAGTAGAAGATTAAGGAACTTATAGTTGAAGTCTAGCTATACTAGTGTCAACCAAGTAAATAGTAGAAACTAAGAAAATTTAGTTTTGACTAAGCACCAACCACTCCTAATAGGGTTATTAAATCCTTTAATAGGGTCACACCTAACTGTGTATTGTAACCTTTAACAAGTTTGGATCCTAATAGAGCTCACTTCATAAGAGTCAAAAATTGGTGATATGTTGCTAATGGTTTTTACCAAATTGAGTTTCCACATTAAATCATATTGTCTTACTTTTGTGGATGTTATTTGAGATGTTTTACTATTAATGTTTTACATCATGCAAGTTTTTAATTATTGGGATAGTGGACTGCAAGTTTATGTTACTGATAAATTACTATAGAGATCAAGTGGATTAGATATTAGATCTAAGTTTTTTTGAAGAGTTTAAAATTTGAAACAATAGATTTGGACTTGAGGATACCTGATTCAACCCACCCCCCACCTCTACTTTTCTAAATCATTCTAACAAAAATTCATCAAAGTAATTCCCAATCTTGAATTTCACAAGGCATTGTCCACTTACTAGTTGTTTATGTTCATCCTTGATCCAAGCAATGTGATAAGGGTTAGGGTACTCCAATCTTTGCAATTTTGATTTATTTACCAATTCTTCAGATGCCAAATTTTTAGAATTACCACTATCAATAATCACTTTGTAACATTTTTCTTCAATCTTACATTTGGTCTTAAAGATGATTTCCTTAAAATAGGTCCATTATCTAATTGCTCATTCCATGAAGTTTTTCTCATCATCAGGCTCTATCCTTTCTCAAATTCATTAGGTACATCAATATATTCTTCTTGAATCAAATAATTTTTTCTACTACTTCCTACATTCTTACCAGAAAATTTACATTCAAAAGCTCTATGTCCTTCTTCATCACATTTAAAACATGTTCCTTTAAACCAAGATCTATCCTCTCTTTTTTCATTATTGTCATTCCTAGATAACTAGTATAATTACCTCTATTATAGTTTCCTCTTTTTTTGCTTCCACTATATTATTTCTATTTAGATTTTTCTTTTTCATTAGATGTGCTATCAGATCTGTTACTCTCTCCATAAGATCTTACTCCACTTCACTAATATCTTCCACCTCTTGCTCTTTGTCTATTCTCTTTTTTCTTTTCTTTCTTTTCTTCAACCTTCAAGGCATACAAATAAGCTTCTTCAACACTTTACATCTTTATAAAACTATTTTCATCATGTATATAATTCCTCAAACTACTCAATTATCTTGGAACTTTCTCAACTTCATCATCTACATGTCTAGATCTAGTGTTCAACTTATAAAATTCTTCAGCATAATCTTTAGAGTCATATCTTTCTATCTCATATTTTTCATTATTCTCAATAAATTAACTTGATAATTAGTAGGAAGGAATTTATATTTCAACTTACCAACCATCTTTACCCAAGTCTTGATCTTTTCTTTTTCTCTTCTTTATCTATTAGTTTGCATGTATTCCTACCAAAGAGATGAATATCCTTTTAGCTTTGTAGTTATTATTCTCACCTTCTTATTATCCTCAAGAATACTTCCATAATCAAAATATTTCTTAATCTCAGAGATCAAATCCAACAAAGTATCAATATCAAATTTTCTACTGTGAGTAGAAAGTTCAAAAATAGGTCTATAATTTTCTCTATTCAAAGCTCTCAGAAGTCTCTCTTCATCTTGTTCCACTTTAGGCTTAGGATTAGGTGTTTCTACTTCTTCATCACTAACATCCTCTAGATGTACTCCTCTTCTCTAGGTTATTTCAATAGTTTCAAGTCTAGCTGCAATATGTATCAACATATCCATAATAGCATTTTGGCAATAGTTCCTACAAGAATCATAACCTTCTTCAAGTTATAGGTTAGAAACTAGATTTTTCACCCTACAACCAATCTTCAACAATGTTCTACATAATCCCAAACTTCCCAAGAAATAAACTTCGTCCTATACCACCTAAGGAAACGTAGGAGGGGAATAAACATTCAACTCATAGCTACCCTCACTTAGAGTTACACATAGAAGCCACCAAATAGAAGTAACTACAACAATTATACAAGAATTAATGCAATAAAGATAAGACTAGATTCATCTGATATGCCAAGAATAAGGCCTACCTAGTTTTAGCTTAACATATTCAAATTACAATTAGTGAGATTAAGGGCTTGAGCTTGCAACGCCAAATGTTTGGATTTTCGTTCTAACTTTATTGTATCTTTCCTAATTCTATATTTCTAATTTTATAGCCAACAAGACCACAAGTTTTCTTGTCAAAAAATTTAGTATAAATTATAGGTCATGCCCCAAAGGCAATTTTAATGACCTTTAAAATAATAAAATTAACTTCCATGGGGACAAGGATAGGTCCACATGTGATCCAAGAAGTGATGGGGACACAACCCAAGAACAGAATGGACACAACAGAAAAGGGGAAATTATATTAACTAAGAAAACAAGCTAGTACAATAGTACAGGGAAAATAAACTTCAAAACATGCCCTAAGGTCTTACAATAGCATAAATATGGAAATGATTTCTCTTTTCAGTACCTCATCTCAAACTCCACTCCGAACTGCCTTTTACAATGCCAAAAATCTCATTAAATAGACCCCAGAGGGTTAAGAACTAGGAGTACATTCTAGAAAGTGCTAGTAGGCATCCACCGACCAAATAGAAGGTTCCAGAAGTTATGTTAGAAGTTAGTGCAAATCTAGAAGAATCTAGAAACGGTAACCAAACTTTCGAGAGGCATAACTTTTGAACCGTAGCTCCGATTGATGAACCATTTACATTTTTGGAAAACTCTCAAAGTGCTCTATAGCCCTATGGACTAGCTTTGCTCATCCCCCTTTTTTGGCCCTTTTTGAGGTCATTTAATGCCCCTTACCTGACTTTGAAGCATTCTTAGGAGGTCTCCAAAACTTGAAAAACTGCAATAACTTTCAAACGGTGGGGCCTTTTGATCTAATTCTTTTTCTAGAATGCTCTAAATTACAAGTACATTCATCTAGCCAATTCACACCTTCTAGTTCACCAAAATGATATCCCAATTACATGCTCCTATTTTTTTGAGATTTTTTAGCACACTAATAGTGGAACTATGAGAGTTGGAACCTTTATTTGACCCAAATGGGTGTCCAAAAATGAAAACACATGAAACTGAAACTAAGTCTAAGTACATTTTTTTTGGGTGACACAGGATTGCCCTTATACCTCTGGATGCTCCTGCATTAGACACCCAGGGTAGATTGAAAAGTGACCTTGTCACTTTATGAATGGTAGAGGAAATTCCAAATGGGAAACCTCAGCTGCTGAAATCCAAGTTGAGTCCTCGATCGATCGTCCTTTCCATTTGACCAAATACTCTTCATACTACCTGTTTCTGGTACTCCTACCTACACGATGATCTAGAACATCTTCTATCTCCTTCTTAGAAGCAGGAATTGGACATGGCTCTAACACCAGCTCCTCATCTGCACCATCATCATGATACTCTGTTAAATCTGCAATATTGAAAGTGGGAGAAATGTGAATACCATCTGGCAGCTCCACTTCATATGCCTCTGATTCAATTTACCTTGGCTATTTAGGTACTGTAATGCCTGATGATCAGTATACAAAAAAAATTCCTTTGGCAATAAATAATGCCTCCATTTCTTTAAAGCCTAAACTATTGCATAGAACTCTTGATCATAAACATAATACTTCTTCTTTGCATCATTCAATTTTTCACTAAAATATGCAATAGGCTTACCTTCTTGTCTTAATAAAACCCCAATAGCACTACCACTGGCATCACAATCCACCTGGAAAACCTTTCTAAAATTTGGAAGTGCCAACACAGGCTATTCTGTCACCTTCTTCTTCAGCAATTCAAAACTTCTCATAGCTGCTGCAGTCCATTTGAATTCACTCTTTTCTATCCCCTCTTATTGTATCAGTTAGGGGTGCACATATGCCACTAAAATTCTTAATAAACTTCCTATAAAAACTAACCAGACCATGAAATGATCTTACCTCAATAGTAAACCTTGGAGTAGGCCATTCCAAGATGGATTTTGCCTTCTCTGGATCGATTTTGAGACCTTTAGGTGATATAACAAACCCCAAATAGACTAACTCCCTTTTTGCAAAGATACAATTCTTTAAATTAATTAACAGTTTCTCTTCCCTTAGCCTTTCAAGGACACTACGAATATGCAATAAATGCTCTTCCAAAGTCTTGCTGAAAATTAAAATATCATCCAAATAAACAATAACAAATTTTCCCAAGAACTTCTTAAGTACCTCATTCATGAGCCGCATGAAGGTGCTTGGGGCATTCATTAATCCAAAGGGCATGACTAAACACTCATAAAGACCCTCCTTGGTCTTGAAGGTTGTTTTCCACTCATCTCCTTCTCGAATCCATATCTGATGATAGCCACTCTTGAGATCTATCTTTGTGAAGTACTAAGCTCCACTCAAGCAGTCCATAAGATCATCCATCCTTGGCAAAGGAAACCGATACTTGATGGTTATCCTATTTATAGCTCAAGAATCTGTACACATCCTCCACTCTCCATCCTTCTTTGGTGCAAGTACTACAGGTACTGCACATGAACTCAGGCTCTCTCGAATCAAGCCCTTCCTCAAAGCTCCTGAACTTGTCTATTTAGCTCCTCTGTTTGAGTAGGAGTCATCCTATGAGAAGCCTTGTTAGGAAAACTAACTCCTGGAATCAGATCTATTTGATGACTAATTTGCCTTACTGGTGGCAATCCATCTAGAACATTATCAGAGATAATATCTCCAAACTCCCCTAGTAAATTTGAAACTTCAAGTGGTATTTCACTACTACCTTCTTTATCTTTCCTAGGAATCAAAGCATAGCACATATGCTGATGTTTCATGCCATCTAAAAACTTCCTTCCATCAACAAGACAAATCCTAGCACTGCTACATACCTTTTCACCTTCCTATTTCATGGGCTTCAATTTGTGGTGAACTCCATCCTTCGTTAAAGAGTATGTGTTTGCATGATCATCATGTATTTCATGCCTATCAAACTGCCATGGTCTACCCAACAATAGATGGTAAACATCCATTGAAATAACATCACAGAGAGCTTCATCATGGTAACTCCCAATTTTGAATTTCACTAAACATTGTTCACTTACTAGGACCTTATGATCATCTTTTACCCAAGCAATCTGATAGGGCTGGGGATGTTTCTCCCTCTTGAGCTTCAGCTTAGAGACCATCTCTTTTGATACCAAGTTATCAGTACTACCACCATCAATGATCACGTCACAACATTTACCCTCACACTTACATCTTGTACGAAACAAACTCCTTCATTGTCCTGGTTCAATCTCACCACTTAGTAGGACTCTTTCATTTACCAAGGTCTCTCCTCTTTCTGCATCCTCTGAATGTGATGATTGTGCATCTTCATCCACATAAGCAACCCTAGCTTGGCCCTCAGCTCTCCTATCTTTCCTTCCTTGTCATTGGGGGCATTCAAAGGCACGATGACCTTCTTCATTGCAATGGAAACAGGTGCCGCAGAAGCTACCTCTTCCTTGTCCATGTCCTCTACCTCTTCCTCTCTAATTTCCAAAGTCTTGATCATGGGAGCGGTTGAAACCCTCATTCCTCTAGTTCTTGCTAGTACCCACATCTTCATTTTTCTTTTGGGTTTCATTGCGACCTCTAGATGATCTACCACTTCCCCTTCCTCCTTGACTGCACCCTCTTTGTCTTCCTTCAAAACTTTTATTTAGCTTCTCTTCAACTCGTAGGGAAAACTGATATGCCTCTTCAATGTTGGTCATTCTTACCATACTTAATTCTTCCTGGATGCTAGGCCGCAACCCACTGATATAATGAGCAACCTTATCCTTATTTTCTTCTGCATGCCCTGCTCTAATCAAGAGTCAGTAAAACTCCTCTTTATATTCTTGGACTGATCTTCCTGCTTGCTTTAACCCATGCATCTTCTTAAACAAATCAAGCTCGTAGTCCATAGGAATGAATTTCTTCTTCAATTTGTCCACCATGCGATCCCACCTTGTGATCTTCTCCTTTCCTCTTCTATTTCTTTCCAATTGGACCTCTTGCCACCAGATTTTGGAATGGCCTTTCAGTTTGGCCTTTGTAAACTTAACCCTATCTGGGTCCCTGATATCCTCATACTCAAAGTATTCTTCCAGTTCATTGATCCAATCGATCAACTCATCTGGTTTCAGATTTCTTGAAAATACACCCACTTCAATTGTAGGTCTTTTCCCAAACTTAGTAATGCCCTAAAAAGCCTTTCCTCTGCATGATTCAGAACTTCCCCATCAAATTCCCCTTCTGGTCCAATTTCATCTTCTTCGTTGTCATCTTCACTTTCATCACCTACGGCCACAATTGTTCCTCTACGGAGCTCCTCCTGCAATGCTTGCACCTACCTTTGGAGGGCTCTAACCTCCTTAGGATTAATAGCTCTAGCCCTTCTACCACACTCTCTTTTTGGAGGCATCTTCTTAACTCAAACCCACAACCACACAGTCATAGTGCAAACTGCCTCACAGTCAGCGCTCTATCTACACACTCAGGAAAACCAGCTCTAATACCACTTGATGGGGACACAACCCAAAAACAGAATGGACATGACAGAAAAGGGGAAATTATATTAACTGAGAAAATAAGCTAGTACAATAGTACAGGGAAAATAAACTTCAAAACATGCCCTAAGGGCTTACAATAGCATAAATCTGGAGATGATTTCTCCTTTCAGTACCTCCTCTCAAACTCCACTCCGAACTGCCTTTTACAATGCCAGAAATCTCCTTAAATAGACCCCAAAGGGTTAAGGACTAGGAGTAAATTCTAGAAATTGCTAGTAGGCATCCACCGACCAAATAGAAGGTTCCGAAAGCTATGTTAGAAGTCAGTGCAAATCTAGAAGAATCCAGAAACGGTAACCGAACTTTCGAGAGGCATAACTTTTGAACCGTAGCTCCGATTGACAAACCGTTTACATTTTTGAAAAGCTCTCGAAGCGCTCTATAGCACTATGGACTAGCTTTTCTCATCCCCCATTTTTTGACCCTTTTAGAGGTCATTTAATGCCCCTAACCTAACTTTGAAGCATTCTTAGGAGGTCTCCAAAACTTGAAAAACTGCAATAACTTTCAAACTGTGGGGCCTTTTGATCTGATTCTTTTTTTGGAATGCTCTAAATTACAATTACATTCATCTGGCCAAATTATACCTTCTAGTTCACCAAAATGATGGCCCAATTACATGCTCCTATTTTTTAAAGATTTTTTAGCACACTGATAGTGGAACTGTGAGAGTTGGAACCCTTATTTGACCCAAATGGGTGTCCAAAAATGAAAACACATGAAATAGAAACTAAGTCTAAGTACATTTTTTTGGGTGACACAGGATTGCCCTTATACCTTTGGATGCTCCTGCTTCAAGAAGAGGCTCTCAAGTGTACAAAATTTCATGATGTCAAACAAAACCTTGCCAAAGTAAAAACCTATATGTTACTCGAGCTAGTAGGAATATAGCACACCTCAAATAAGGAGAGGGGTAAATTCCCCAAAATGATGGAAATAGATTCTAAAAGCTTGGGAAAGGGATCCACAATAGGTTCATATTATGGATTTAATTGTGCAAGAAGAGAAAACATGAACAACAATGGCCATATTTCAAATAGAAAATAGGAACAATGAAAGGAAATATTTTTTGTTGATACAAGATTTCTAAAGTACCCAAGATGCTCCTATATCGATATACATCTACTTGAGAAGGTAGATGTGTCCCTTTAAAAAGGATCTCAAACAACGCTTCTCTCTATTATATTATTTTTGGTGAGCTTGAAAAGTATGAATGGTTTATCCAACATAATAATGCCATGTATGTTAAGGTATGCCACTATTGTTAATAAAGGGTGAATCATGTACCATAATATTATTTATATTCACAACTTATTTTTTTGTTGTATATTGATAGGTAAATTTTTGTTACCACTATCAAATATTCTACCTCACTCATATCGAGAATTATTTTTCATCATGAAAGATATTGGAATGGAGTATTAAGTAATAGATGCTTGTCCCAATGATTATATTACATCATAATGAACATAAATTTGCAATAGAATGCCCTGAATGTCATATGAGTAGATATCAAATAGATCAAATAACACAAAAGATTCCTCGCAAGGTTCTTCATTATAATCACATTATTCCACATATGCAACAATTATACAAGTACAATAGCTTGGTAAAATTTATGGATTGTCATGCACATAATAGAAGTCAATATGATATTATTTGAATGTATGTAGATGGTTCAAAATTTATGGAGATAGAGGAAAAGTTACCACACTTTTAAAGAACAACCACATAATCTCAAGCTTTGATTGGTAGTAGACAATGTTAATCCATTTGGAGAGTTGAGATTAGTTTACTCAGTGTAGCCTTTTTTTTTAATCAATAATAACATTCCTTAATGGATGTCAATAAAGAGGTAGAAAATTATATTTGAAATGATTATTCAGGGTTTTTTTTAATGTAATAGTTATCTACATGTAATTATAAATTTTGTAGTAAAATGGTCAAAATAATTATGTAATGTTGTTGTTCCTTAATTTAGGTAACTACTAAGTTAAAGATATGAGTGTATATATTAAGCTTCTTATCAATGAGTTCTTGGAGTTATGGAATGGTTTCACTATGTATTGAATCTCTAGACCAATAGAAAAAAGACAATTTCAATTCTATGCAATGCTTATATGGATAGTACATGATGCCTTATGTTGAACACATTTTTTTGGTATGTTATAATTTTAAAATTATGCATGATAATTATAATTGTAATTGTAATTATTAATATATTTAATATAGATATATCATTATCTTGTAGGTCTTCAAACAAAGGGAAATTTGCATGTCAAATTTGTGGTCAAAGGATGAGATCTCACCATTCAAAAGTTTATAAAAGTAGGTGTTTAATGAGTATAGGAACTTCCTCCACAAAACTAATAAGTATCAAAGTACCAAAAAAATTGTTTTCAATAGGAAAGAAGATACTACATCAAAGCTACAAAGAATGGCATCTCTCATATGAAAGTTAGTGAAGGATTTGAGAAATACAAATCCACAGATCTAGTAGAACACCTACATGCAGAACCTATCACAAAGAAGAAAAATACAAGAGAAGGAAAGGGTTTGGCTCTTAAAATATGGAAGAATGTATTATCATATTAAAACAATGAATGAAAAGACAAAGGATAAATCCTAATAAAGGAGATTTTAAAACCCTAATAGGAAACCCTAAAAGATAAAGAATATTTAATAATTAATATTTAATTATTAAATGGAAATATGTGTGCATAAAGTGAAATCTTAATAAGGGAGTAAGAAGGGAGTAAAGGTAATTTAATAAATTTAATTTAATTTAATCATTTAGTCGAACACTCTCCCTCAAGATAAGAAACAATGCAACTACAAACAATAAAAACAAAAGAAAGGAAACTACAATGTTGAAAGTATAAAATGGGTCATGGCAATATGACTTGATGAGGTAACCACCACAAGAAAATCTCTAAAAAATGGAGAAATATAGAAAACCACATCGGAAAAACCCTACTCCAAAAAGAGATAAAAAAAGCTAAACATAAATAAAATAAGGAATGACTCATCACTGAGACCCCTTAGGAAAAATTCCTTCACCCCAAGCATAGAACATAGTTGAAGATACCGTGGGGATGAAAAAGGTTTAGTGATAATTTATGCAACCTTCTTAGTAGTGGGAATATACTCCAAGCTAAGAGAGTCATCTTGAATCAGATGCCTGATAAAGTGCATGTGAAGTTCAATGTGCTTGGTCCTCTAATGCTTAAATGGGTTACAATAAATGTGTATAGCACTCTAATTGTCACACCAAAGAAAGGTGGAATTATGAGGAGGAAATTCAAACTCTTTCATCAATTGTCAAAGTCATAAAACCTCTTGAATAGCTAGTGCAACTACCATGTATTCTACCTTTATAGATGATAATGTCTGAGCATGTCGCTTCTTGCAAGACCATGTGATAGGACTAGAACCAAGATAGAAAACAAATCCAAATGTAGACTTTTGATCATCAATATCACCAGCCCAATCTGAGTCTGTATAACCAATAATGTGAGGATCTCCTGATGTGTAGTGAATGCCATAACATGTAGTACCCTGGATGTACCTCAAGTTACATTTGGAAGCTTTCCAATGAATCTCATGTGGATCATGTGAGAATCTAGAGACAAGTCCAACCAAAAAGGAAATATCAAGGTGTGTGTGAGTATCAGGTACAAAAAACTACCCACAAGTTGTCTCTATAAAGTGGAATCAACTCTAGGATTAGTGCAAGTGGTAGATAAAACAACATCTAACTAAAAAGGTGTGGGAGTAGGCTTACAATCAAGCCTGCTAAATCTCTGAAGCATATCAAGAGCATAATTTTTTTGGAGTATGGGTATCCCATCTGAAGATTGAACAACCTATAGGTGCAAAAATAGTCCATAAGTCCAAGTTCTATCATCTCAAGTTGCTCTCTCAAAGCTCACTAAACACTCTAGATTATCATAGAGAATAAGCTATTTATAATGATGAGATCATCTACATAGTTTACATGTATCAATAAGTTAGCCCCACGAAGTTAAATGTACATTATAGGATTGGAATGACATTGAGTGAACTATGAAGGAAGAAAGAAGGAATCCATCTTCTTATACCAAGCCTGAGGGGCTTTTTTGAGACCATATAAAGACCTGTAAATCTTGTATGCCAAAGAAGATTCCTGCACAAAACCATGAGGCTACTCTACAAAGATCTTGACATGAAGGTCTCCATGCAAAAAGGAACTCTTCACATCCATCTAAAATATTGTCCATCACTGAGATGCTGCAAGAGAGAGTACAAGGCAAATAGAATTCCTCTCACCATCTATAGCATACTTAGTATAATACACCCACTGGCATTGAACCAACTTTATTCCTTTCAAAAGAGGACAAAGATCTCATATGTGTTTCTTCATAAAAGAAAACTACTCCTCATCCATAGCCCTTTCACACTATGTGGTGCTTCTAATTTCCCTATTTCCTCTGAAAAACTATGTGGATCATCTGAAATAGCATGACTCAATAGTCTAGTACCAGATGTCTGAGCACAAGTGTGACAAGAATCTAAAGGATCTCCTGCCATAGGTCTTGTTGCATCAATGGTATAAAGAGCCCACTTGGGAACTCATTGGACATTTGGAGGAGGTGGTGAAGGGGGATCACCATTAAGATATTATAATCTTGTAGAGGAGAAGAGGAAATATTGGGTAGAAAGGGAGAAGCTAGTGATGGAGGCTCCATATAAGGATAACACTCATCAAACTATACATCATGCCAAAACAAGACCTCTCTAGAATAATGATCAAGCAACCTGTATGCCTTCACATCCTCATAGTATCCAACAAAGATGAGTGGTTGGCTCTTCCTCTCCATGGATTTTTGTTGAGCATCTAGAATAACTGCCCAAGTCTCACTACCAAAAATGTGGAATGTAAAAACATCAGGCTTGACATGAGTCCAAACCTCCTCAGGATACAAATATTGTAATGCCTTGTAAGGCATTTAATTCTAAATATAGTTGGCACAATTAATAGCCTCATTCCAAAATAAAGAACTCATAGCTCAAGGTTGTATCATATAATTGGCCATCTCTTGTAATATCCTATTTGTTCTCTCTACAATCTCATTTTGCTAAGGGGTATCAAGAGTTTTGGACCGATGTTTTAAAGCATGCTTAGTAAAAAAATCTCTAGAAAATTGATACACGTATTCCCTACCATTTTTAGTGTGTATATTACTAACAAAAAGACCAAACTACTTCTCCACAAATGTCATAAAGATTCAAAATGAATTAAAGACATCAGACTTGTACTTTAAAAAGTACACCCATGTACATCTAGAGAAGTCATCTATGAAAGTAAGCACATAGAAAGCACCTAAAAAGGATGGAGTTGGGAATGACATAGGATCACTATGTATTAACTCCAATGTTGCCTTAGCACATGTGGATCTACCTACTAGAAATGGATCTCTGTGATGTTTTCCAAGTTCACAACCTTGACAAAGACCATCAATACAAGAGCTTTGAGGTAGTCGAATCACTAGCTCCTATATACTCCTCTATTCCATATATTTGTAGTTGACATGGACAAAATGCTCATTCTAAAGCTTTCTCACTATGTCTACATGATTAATTAGACCTCTCAAAGCCATCAAACTAATATAAGTGAGACTGGAGATCAACACTCCCAGTAGAAACAACTAGGTCAAGATCATGGAGATCTTGAATAACCACATCATGTGGTGAGAACTCAACTATCTTACCAAAGCCAAAATGACAAATCTGAAAGATAGATATCATGTTTATAGAAATGGTCAAAACCAAGATAATGTCTTGTAATGAACCACCCTCTAAAGGGATAGTGCCTAAACCTAAAACTGAAAGTTGTATGTAGTCACCAACTATAATATGTGTAGTAAAACTCTTAGCAAGTGAGGTAACCAAATTAGATGAGTGTGTTATATGATGGGAAGCACTTGGATCAAGAATCCAAGTAGATGATGAAGATAATGCTCATGTAGAAAGACCATGTCCTTTCCCTAAAGTAGGAGGTGGTGGCTTCAAAGAAGCAATTCTATGTTGTTGCATAGCCTCCTCTAAAAGCCTCAAGATGTTTCCAACACCTAGAAACTAGATGTCCTTCCTTTCCATAAAAATTGCAAGGATTACGTATTGACTTCTTAGTCTTAGAGGAAGACTTGCCAAACTTAGAAGGTTTAGCCTTTAGAGTGTATTTTTGAGCATTTGATCTAGGAGTAGGCTTGGAGGAACTCTCACTGCATGTTGAATCTGGCTTGGGATTCAATTTTGGCTTCAACTTCCCTATAGATGTCTAAGAAATCAATGCTTGGGTCTTTGATCCTATGAGAGTATCCAACTATGTAAGCTTGGACTTATCTCTAGTCAATTGATCACAAAAAACCTAATAAGTGGGCATGTTGAATCTAGGACCCAAAGCATCCATAGTGGAATGCAAGGTAGAAGAGAAAATCTGAAAGTTTCCTCAAAGCTTTGATAGGATCAAATAGATGCACTCCTTATCTATCTTCACTTTCCTGTAACCCTATAGTAAAGATATTTGTTGTTTTAACCTCATCAAAAAGATCTCAGTAGAGGGAAAAGAATTTGTTACTACCAATGAAATTATAAGGCCCCTTCCCTAGTTCCTTATTACAAACCCTAAATGTTATGGATATGATTGGGATTTAGAAAGAACAAGAACATTAGATGACATGTTTTAGTTTCTTGTGAAGAGGACATGAATTATATGTATAGTTATCCTTACATCTTATGATAAAATGAGGGTAGGGAGGTTTTAGAATTTATGTATGTCATGAGCAATAATTTACTTATCAATAATGAAATATAAGATGTTTCTTGAGATGGATATAGATTTTAGCTATTGCTAGGTTAAATAACTCATTTAGTTGCATTAGGTTGATGAGTTATGATCATATGGAATAAAGGTTTGAAAAGTCATAACCTGGAAACTAGGTCAATGGATTCATGATATTTTATGATCTATTAAGATAAGTGAATTAGATGGTTACTATGGAAAGATGAGTTAACACCCACCTTTATGATATTACTAATAGTCATAGATGAAAAGTTTTACCAAGATTGGATAAGGGTCTACATGGTAGAACTTGATATGACATAATGTAATAAGTTAATTAGTATGCAAGAAGTATTAGGTGTATATCTTGACATTCACGAGGACAGATTTCATGGCCAAATAAAATGTAATAAATTGTTCTATGATTGATTTTGAAAACTATACAACTATGCAAACATCCAAATTAGCTAACATAATTGACGCACCCTATTATATGTTTTATCTCATAATAATAATAGGATACTATTGGTAATCAAACTATTCTAAATAAGAGGATACTAGTTATATTGGTGATTTTGACCTAAGATATGTATTCAGAACTAATTTTCATGTTGGTTGACTTAACAACATAGATTCAACATTTCACCACCATGATAGGAAATAGAATATAATGTGATTCAGAGCATTAAATTGATCATGATAGGGAAAGACTAATGTTGATATGAAAATTTTGATATCTTAATGTTTTGAATTCCTTTCATATGAAAATGATTAGAAAAAGAAAGGTTAATTATGGAAATTTGAATAAGTTGATTTTGAAATGTTAGAATTGTCATGTATTTATACACATGCATCTTATATGATTTTTCATTAGGTTACTAATGTTTGATTTTAGTGTGTAGGAAATTGAACCATGAAATTTTATTGGGGAAACAAGGTCCAAACTCATGTAAACACAGTTTAGCGAAGGTGAATCTTTGGAAGATTCAAAAGCCTCATTGTGATGTCTTTATTTTGTAAATGTAAGCTTCCATGTGTGTGGTAAAGTTAATCTCATAAGTACATTAGGACATGTCATGGTGAGGTGTAATGTGTTTTAAATGTGTCACTTGACACTTGTAATTGTAAATGTGTTGATGACATGTCACCTAGGGTTTTTGGTCATGGCAACAATTAATCTTAAACTAAATGCCCTTCAAAATATTTAATCAAATCCACTTGGACCAAGGATGGGATGGGTCACCATCAAGGGGAATTTCGAATTCAAACTTGAAAAAGATTTTAGAGGGTCAATAAATGGTCCCAAAGTGCTTTTTTTTGAAAATAAGCTACCCATATGTTAGAATAACATGTTAGGGGCCTAAATTTGACTATTTTAGTGCTTAGCTAATCTACAAGGCCCTTTAATCAAAGCATTCTTCCACCAATTCGAAATTGGAGTTTTCACATGACTTTAACCTTTTCTTTACACTTGGTCAAGGTACTATGTTTAGAAGGGACAATAGTGTAAGAGAAAGTGGGCTTCATGTTTTGCCAAAAATGGAGATAGTGGGGTTGGAGGTCATTTTAAGAGATTTTAGACAAACTAGTGGATGTTCACCCACTCTCTAACTTTAGAGACACTTACGGTTTGGAAACTAGGAGGGAGCTCTTTGATGTAAGAGCATCTTGGGTTGCCCTGTTATCTTGCTCATTCTTTTGTTCATTCTGCTAGTTGTTGCCGAGTAACTAGTTTCCAGTTGGTGCCAAGTGACCAGTTTCCAATTGATGTCGAGTAACTAGTTTCTAGTTGGTGCTGAGTGCCAGTTTCTAGTTGATTTCGAGTAATGCCAAGTGCTAGTTTCCAGTGGATGTCAAGTGATGTCGAGTGCCAATTTTTAGTTGATGTCGAGTGGTAGTTTCCAGTGGATGTCAAGTGATGTCGAGTGCCAGTTTCTAGTTGATGCCGAGTGATCTAGTGGGTGCTGAGTTTTTTGTGCCTAGTTCTTGTTTGGGCTGACTTTGCTCACATTTAATTTTGGTATAGGTAGTTATATTTGTTAAGAAATGACTTATGGCTTATCTAAGTTTTAGAATGTTCTATAAGTCATTTTGGAAAGTATAAATAGAGTGCTTAGGCTTAGATAAAAGGGAGATTTTGGGGAGAGTTTAGAAAGAGGGATATAAGTTTGGAAATGTGAATTTGAAGCTAGATCATGGATCTAGAAGTCATATTCTATATCTAGCAGTAACCTAGAAGGCCTTACAGTTGAACATGTATGCTATTTACTTGATGAATTAAATAAAGATATATTTTTCTCTCTCCTTGGTGATGTGTTTGTGTTGTGTTTTTTGTTATGTTAACTCTTGCAGGGTGGTTTGGATAGCTGGGTGAGCCTTTGGCCTTGGTTATTCACCCTCTTGCCTACATCAGTTGGTATCAGAGCTTGAGGTTCATCCTTATGGAGATTGGATCATTTAGAACCCTAATTTGGATTTGGTTGTAGGGTGGTAGATCTTCAGATTTGACCTATAACTTGCAAAGGGTTACAATCTTGCAGGAACCTGATTTGTAAAGATGGTTTGTGGTAGAGGAAATAATGTTGATAATGCTATATTGGATTAGTTGAGACAAATTGCAGCCAGATTAGATGTTGTGGAGATAGCCTAGAGGAGAGAAGTACATCTTGATGATGTAAGTGATGATGAAGCAACATCACCAAACCCTAATCAAGAACCTAAAGAAGACCAAGATGAAGCAAGATTGTTGAGAGTATTGTCTAGAGTGAATTCAAAGCCTACTATAGAAGTTGTTCCTTATGATGTAAAATTGGACACCAATGTTGTGTTGGATTAGATCTCTGATATGGAGAAGTTATTTGAGTATGAAAACACTCCTGATAATAGACAGGTGAAGATTGTAGTCACTAGGTTGAAAGGTCATGCATCTCTATGGTGGGAGCACTTGCAAACTGATAGACAAAGGAGAGGAAAGGAGAAGATCAAAAATTTTCCAAAGATGGTGAACAAGGTAAAGAAAAAATTACTTTCTATTGATTACCAAGTTAGCTTGTTGAGAAAGATGCAAAATTTGAAGCAAAAAGACATGACTGTGAAAGAGTATACTGAGGAATTCTATAGACTAGACATCAGATCTGGACATGTGGATGATGATGTTGAGAAAATTGCAAGGTACATTAATGGATTGAGATCTGGAATACAAGATGAAATAATCTTTGTGAAGTTAGAAAGTGTAGAAGAAGCATATCAATATGCCTTGAAAGCTGAGGAGATCTTGACAAAGAAGCATGAACAAAGATAGAGAGGTAGAGGTGGTAGATTCTAGAGAGGCAGAGGTAGATCTTATGGAGAAAGTGGTAGATCTGACAATTCTATGCAGGATAAAGACAAAACTGAATGGAAGAATGATGACAAAGGCAAGACTAAATGGAAAATTGGTAATTCTCAGCAAGGAGGCACTAATTCTTATCGAGGAATATGTAATTCTTATTCTAGAGGTGGATTTCATGGTAATTGTTTTAGATGTGGCAAAGAAGGGCATAGATCCTTTGAATGTAGATCTTCTAAAGGTGGGTAGAATAATAGAAATACTATGATTCAAGAAGATGATGAGGGTTCACCAAGTGGACCTAAGGCTGGAGAAAATTTGATGGTGAGAAGAACCTTATGTAATAAGGGAGGTGATGAGGAACTTGTTTTAAGGAGAAATCTTTTTAAGACAAGATGTAAATGGCTAGAAAATGTTGTAAAGTGATCATTGACAGTGGAAGTTCTACAAACTGGCATCAAAAGAGTTGGTTACCAAGCTGTAGTTGGAGAGGCTAAAACATCTCAAACCTTTTCATGTTTCATGGATCAAAGATGAGCATAAGATATTGGTAAGTGAGCAATGCCTTGTGAAGTTCAAAATTGGACATTACTTTGATGAAGTTTTGTGTGATATTATGCCCATGGATTGTTGTCATATTTTTTTGGGTAGACCTTGGCAATATGATAGATATGTTGTACATGATGGAAGATTGAATCAATATACTCTTTGGGTAAATGGGAAGAAACAAACATTGTTGCCTTTGATCAAAGGTCCAAATGAGGTTAATTGTACTACTATAAAAATTTGCATGGTTAATGAGAAACAATTTGAAAAGGAAATGAAAAAGAATCAAGTCTATTTTGCTATAATTCCAAGAAAATTGAGTTTTGTCAATGGAGACCGAGTGTAAGAAAATAGTGTTAACTAAGTGCTAGTCAGTGGTGACTGAATGACAGATGGTAGTATTAATTGAGTGACAGAAGAAATTGCAGAGTTGTTGAATAAGTATAAAGAAATTATTGCTAATGATATTCCTGATGGTTTACCTCCTATAAGAAGTATAAGTCATTGTATGGATCTGATTCCTGGAGCTAGTTTTCCAAACAAAACACCATATAGATTGACACCTGTAGAGAATGAAGAACTTAACAGACAAGTGCATGAGTTGTGGTAGAAAGGTTTGATCAGAGAAATCTTGAAATATAGGTTTCCTATGCCAAGAATGGATGACATAATGGATTGTTTGAGTGGAGCAAAGTATTTTGCCAAGATTTATTTGAAGAGTGGCTATCATCATATCAGAATCAGAGAAGGTGATGAATGGAAGACTACTTTCAAGACAAAAGATGGTTTGTATGAATGCTTGGTTATGCCTTTTGGTTTGACTAACGCACCTAGTACTTTCATGAGGTTGATAAATGAAGTTTTGAAAAGATTCTTGAGTAAATTTGTGATTGTTTATTTGGATGATATTCTGATATTCAGCAAGACTAAGGAAGAACATCTTGAACATATTAGCCAAGCATTGAAGAGGTTGAAAGAGGAAAAGTTGTTGATTAATTTGAAAAAGTATTCTTTTATGCAAGAGGAGATTGTGTATTTGGGATTTGTGATTTTAGCAGATGGTTTGAAGATGGATCCTGAGAAGGTTAAAGCAATTTTGGAATGGCCTACACCTAAGAATGTGGGCGAGGTAAGATCATTTCATGGTTTGGGTAGTTTTTATAGAAAGCTTATAAAGAATTTTAGTGCTATTTGTAATGCTATGACTAAAACAATGAGGGGAGATAAAAAGGAATTCAAGTGGACACATGGAGCTGATAAGAGTTTTGAGACTTTGAAACAAAAGGTTGTTGAATTACCTATATTGGCTTTACCTGATTTCAACAAAGTATTTCAAGTTGAATGTGATGCAAGTGGTAATGCAATAGGAGCTGTATTAAGTCAAGAAGGTAAGCTTGTTGCTTTCTTTAGTGAAAAGTTGAACAATGCTAAAAGGAAATATTCTGTGTATGATCAAGAGTTTTATGCTATTGCTCAAGCATTGAAGAAGTGGATAAATTATTTGATGCCTAAGGAGTTTGTGTTGTATACTAATCATAAAGCTTTACAATACTTGGGAAGTCAACATAAATTGAATCAAAGACATATGAAGTGGGTTGAGTATTTGCAGAGTTTTACATTTATGATCAATCATAAGAGTGGAGTTACTAACAAAGTTGTTGATGCATTGAGCAGAAGACATTCTTTGTTGACTAAAATGAAGGTTGAAGTTCTTGGTTTTGATGAGATGAAAGAGTTATATGATGCTAATCATGATTTTTTTGAGGCATGGAGAGAGTGCATAGCACCAAATCTGATAGATCACATAAGTAAGTATGATGAGTATCTCATTCAAGAAGGTATGTTGTTCAAAGGTATTTAGTTGTGTATTCCTAGAAGTCTTATGAGGTTGAATTTGATTAAAGAAAATCATAGTGGTGGATTAGCTAGACATTTTGGAATTGATAAGACACTGAGTTTGTTGAAAGAGAAGTATTATTGGCCACAAATGTATAAGGGTGTTTAGAAATGTGTAAAGAGTTGTGGAGTTTGTCAAGTTGCAAAGGGAGTGAGTCAAAATATTGGTTTGTATACACCTATTACTATTCCTAAGAAACCTTGGACTGATATCAATATGGATTTTGTTCTTGGATTGCCTAAAACAATGAAGGGGTATGATTCTATATTTTTTATAGTGGAAAGATTTTCTAAGATGGCTCATTTTATACATTGTAAGAAGACATCAGATGCTAAGCATGTTGCTGAACTTTTCTTTAAAGAGATTGTGAGATTGCATGGATTACCAAGAAGCATTATTTCAGATAGAGACAGTAAGTTTGTTGGTTATTTTTGGAAGACTTTGTGGAAGAAGATGGGTACTGAATTGAAGTTTACTTCTACATTCCATCCACAAACAGATGGAGAGACATAGATTGTGAATAGAAGCTTGGGTAATTTGCTAAGATGTTTAGTTGGAAATAAGCCGAGTAATTGGGAGATGGTATTGGCACAAGCTGAATTTGCATATAACAATTATGTGAATAGGAGTACAGGGAAGACACCTTTTGAGATTGTTATCAAAATGCATCCTAGAGGTATATTAGATTTGATAGATGTTGTTGGTGAAGAAAAGAAAAGAATTGCAGGAGAAGAATTTGCTGATTTTATGGAGTCTTTGCATAAGGAAGTGAAGTTGAGGTTAGAACAAAGCAATCAGAAGTATAAGGAGAATGTCAATCAGTCTAGAAGACACCATGATTTTCAAGTTGGTGATGAGGTGATGGTTCATCTAAAGAAAGGAAGATTCCCATTTGGAACATATAGTAAGCTAAAGATGAAGAAATTTGGACCTTGTAAGATCCTGAAGAAGTTTGACAGTGGTAATGCTTATGAAGTTGAGTTACCTGATAACATGGATATATCTCCTATATTCAATATTGCTGATTTATATAAGTATCATGAGTCAGATGATGAAGTTGTTGTACTAGATTATTATCCTAAGAAAAAAAATTAAGGAAGTTGAACAGATATTGGATCAGAGAGTTGGTAAGAGCACAAGGGGAAAAGATTACTATGAATATTTGGTGAAGTGGAAGAATAGACCTATTGAAGATGCTTCATGGATTTCTCAATTTGAGTTGGATTCAGCTCAGGTTGAGACATCTCAATGATTCAAGAGAATCATTTCTTTCAACCCCGATTGTCTGATGTAGGAGCATCCTAGGTTGCCTTGTTATCCTACTCATTCTACTAGTTGCTACTGAGTAACCAATTTCTAGTTGGTGTCGAGTGACTAATTTCTAGTTGATGCCAAGTAACCAGTTTCTAGTTGGTGTTGAGTGCCAGTTTCCAGTTGATGTCGAGTGATGCCAAGTGCTAGTTTTCAACTGATGCTAAGTGCCAATTTCCAGTGGATGCCGAGTGCCAGTTTCCAGTTGATGCTAAGTGATCTAGTGGGTGCTGAGTTGTCTGTGTTTGGTTCCTATTTGGGTTGACTTTGCTCACATTTAATTTTGGTATAGGTAGTTATATTTGCTGAGAGTAGACTTGTAGCTTCTCGAAGTTCTAGAATTTTTTATAAGCCATTTTGGCAAGTATAAATAGAGTGCTTAGGCTTAGACAAAAGGGAGATTTTGGGGAGAGTTTAGAAAGAGGGATATAAGTTTGGAAATGCAAATTTGAAGTTGGATCATGGATCTGGAAGTCATATTCTATATATAGTTGTAACCTAGAAGGCTTTATAGCTGGGCATGCATGCTATTTACTTGATGAATTAAATAAAGATATCTTGTTCTCTCTCCTTGGTGCTGTGTTTGTGTTGTGTTTTCCACTATGTTAACTCTTGCAAGGTGGTTTGGATAGTTGGGTGAGCCTTTGGCCTTGGTTATTCACCCTCTTGCCTACGTCACTCTTCTACAACCTTTCATTTCCATTTTGCAAAGGAATTCAAGGTTGGTGTTTCTTTCCATGTAGTTAATTTCTTCCATTTTGAAGTTGAATCTAGGTATTGCATTCATGTGAATGTAGGTAGTGAGAATGCCATTGTAAGGAAAATGCATGGTATCATCTTGTATCATGTTGTGTTGTGTTGTGATAAGCATAAAGTTTGGATTTTCATTATTTTTCTTACTTTTGATTTTCCATGATTTTGTGCATGAGTGTTGTTATGGGTGTGAGGGCTTCACTCACCCTTTGGGAAGGGAAGAGAAGTCCAAGGTGAAGGGGTTAGTTGGGCTTGAAAAATTATTTAAGAACCTTGGAGTATGGACTCCATTGCATACATATTCATTCATATCTTGTTGGAGGTGATAAGGGAAGTCTAGTATAGAAAGGAAGTTTATGGAGTATGGGCTTCAAGGAAGCTACAACTAATGGTAGAGTGTTTGGAGGAGGATTGTGAAAGTCCTGAAAGGGTATTGTAATTTGTTGATTTGTGAAAGCCCTAAAAGGGCATGAAATATATTAATTGAAAATATTGTTTGATATGGAAAGTCTCCATTTGAAAAGCACACCTTCACCCTATGTTTAAGGTTCTATTGGTGAACCATTGTAGAATACCCTTGGGGTGGAATTTTTCAAGTGTTATAATGTGATTTATATGCATTTGTAAGATTGGAATGAAACCTAGTTTGAATCTTGTTTCCCAACTAGGTGGGTGGCCTCTTTGGAGGCCTAGGATGGGAGGTGAGCCTCCATGGTTCTTGTGTGAATGTTTTGTAGGTTTTGTGTTTTTGAATTCATGGGAGTAATTTGGAATTTTTCTTCAATTGGTGAAGCAAAAGATGTGGCATTTTGCAAAGTATTTGGAAGAAGCAATTTTTTCCTTCAAGTCATTTTGTATTGAGTTGTGATAACAATACCTCCATTGTTGTTCTATATAATGTGTTGTAAATGAGGTATTAATTTGAATGTATAATATTGTGAATATAGTCTTGTGAAGTGGAAAATAAATTTGAGATATAATCATAAGTATTTTTTCATATGATTTAAAGTTATGCATTAAAATGGAAGGATTGACTTATCATAGAAGATGTCATACTTGTATTAAATTGCAAGGATTGACTTATCATAATGGGAATAGATGAAATGTACATGAGATTCATTGCAATAGCCATTATTTTGATACTTGAGAATGATCTAGTTAAGTTCATGGGTGATCTTGTTCAAAAGTATTAAAAGGGTTGGGTTCATAGTTGTAAGTGATTAATATGTGAAATTTATCTAGTTTTCAAATGTTGGTTTTAAATTATTATAATAGACTCCTATATAGTTTCATTTTATGAATTCACTATAATGTTAGTATTGACATTGAACTCTATAACATAACCAAATTCTATGACACCATACTTTATGTAAGGAAAATATACTAAGTAGAAGTTATTACACAAGCATACATCAGAAACAAAAGAAATTCTAGAAGTGTGCTTTCTATTCTCTGGATTTTCTATGAGAAGTGAAGAAAAATACGCACTCTAGTACAGTCCAATAAAATATTAGGAAAGACTATTCCTCATAATATCTTAAACAAAAAATCAATTAAATAATACCTCTACCTAGTAAATAATACTTATACTAAGTATGTAGCCCACAAAAAAAATGTACGACTTGAGAAAAGAGGGATACTCATATAACTCCCATGATCATAGCCTAGGCCACATGTCAACTTCATTACACAACAAATCATATACATATAAATATTGTAAAACCTCTTTACAAACCCCTAGGTTGAAGTTGATATCAAAAATGGAAGGAAAGAATGTGACTATTACCCACTACCCTAGGGATCTAGCATAGCACATGGTACAATGGTTGTCATGATAAAGCCACTCATGTGACCCCTTAAGGGAAAAGGAACCATAAATTAAATAAATAAATACAAACAAATAAATTTCACTTTATGCCTCCTATAGCCACCCAAGTCTAGGTGTACATCCTCGAACAACAACCCCCCCCCCCCCCCCCCCCAACTCATGTACCCAAGGAAAGTGGGGTAAAATGCATGAGATGGGAATAGAGGGATTAAGATAAATGTGGATAGTTAGGAAAAAATAAAATAAAATATTAGTAATAAAGAAGAAACACCATGTCTGTTGGAAAATCTTATTGAAAAGATCATTGTAAGAAGAGATTGATTGTGAAGAAGGAGATTATTGATAAAGAATATTTTCAATCCTTGTTTTGTCATTTATGTTAAACCTACTATTTTTAGGGATGAGAATTGCTTATAATATCCATGTATTATCACTTAGTTCACTGATGAAGAGGATTTAATCAACAAGATCTAATAAAAGCACCTAAGGGAAAGGTTGAGTTATGGCTTTGTGATGAAGTGCAAGGATTAGTTAAGACATTGGTAAAATGATGAATTGACAATATACTTGAAGAATTAGAGGTTTGTCACACTTAGAAACACTAGAGGAATAAGTTGGAACAAGGTTGACTACAAAGCTTAAACTAAGTTCATTAGTGAGTGTTGAGCAAGCTAGTTTAAGGAGAGAAAATTTTTAGTTAGAGCCAAGAAAATGCAAAATTTAGTGTGTGCCAAGTGATATAGAAGGAGCTAAGCATGTTCAAGTGCCAAGAAAAGTAACAGGTGTCGAGAGTCAAAAAAAACTTAGTGGATGCTGAGTGACTTTACAATAGGTGCCAAGCATCAGTAAAATGTAGTTGATGTCAAGTAACTCAATATATGGTGAGCACCAAAATTTGAATAGTTTCAAGCTACTACATTATTGGAAAAGTCAAAGATTTGCCAGATCTGAGCCGACAAAGTTGTTACCTTGAATTTTGTGAATCAGTTAGAGGATAAGTATTATGAGCTGGTGGTACAATATTTTATGTAAACCATTTTAGAGTGAATTCAAGAGGATTCTTCATGATGTTTCTAGAAGAAACAAGATGTGGGTTAGATTCAATGAATCCTACCTAATCCATTTGAACTAAATTAAAAGAGGAAAGAATTGAGGTGGAAAGAGGATTCCAAAATTCTATTTAAGAAGTCACAAGCCAAGAAGCAATAGTTGCTAGTGTGCCAAATTATGAAGTGGTCGAAGGGTGTCAAGGAGAAGGCATCTAGGAGAAGGAAGAATAGAGCACAGAGACTCTACTTCGATAAGTGGTCAAAAAGAGAGGATCACACTAGTACATTGAGCATGGAGACTCAAGGAGAAAAAGCTTGAAATGAGGACAAGCTGTGAGAGCTACAAAGACTGAAAGCCAGGCAATGTGAAGAGCTAAAGATGTGATCTAAAATCTGCAACATAAGTTGTATGTTGTAATCAAGTCAAAACCCCTTATTGTTACTCTCTAGCAATTGTATCAATTAGGCTAAAAATCCTATGGACTTAGGTCGGTTTAATAGCCATTTGTAAATCCTTTAATAGGGTGGAATTACAAGTGAATGTTCTAAAGTCCTCTAATCAGGCCCACTTCTAATAGGGTGATTAAATCCTTTAACCAGGTCACATTTAACAGTGTGTTGTAGCTTTAATTATAACACCCTACCATAACCAAAAGATAAAACCATACATAAACACAAGAGTAAAACTTGGACAATTTTTTTTTCAAAACATAATTCCATTATATAATAACTTTTACAATTAAGCACTGAAAAGTACTCTTCATAAAATTAATTATATCCATGAACAATTCATCTGAGTATGTAAATATACTCTAATTTAATATACAACAAGTGTGATCAGATAGACATTGATTCAAACTAAATTCTGAGTTACTCATAACCCTTAAAAGAACTACAATTAATCCTTAAATGATACAATAGTAGTTTATTCTTCCAGGTCCATAAACCAATCCTATAACAAACTTGAAATCAAAACAAACACAACCAAAAACACATACAGGGCTTAGTCTCACTAAATAAACTATTGAGATCTCCAGTAAACCTGCATGTTAGATTTAATTACTGCATAATATACATGTAATTCAAATAACATATATACTGAAAGTACAATTTCTCTTTTTTCTAAAGATATTTAAAGCAAGAACATAATTTCTTACAACCAGGTATGCAGAAATAAACTTGCACAGAATATGACAAAGTAATGATCCAGTAGCTCATGGGTGTCAACATAAGAATCTACGTTCAGCTACTCGTCAGATTCAATATGCTAGGTGAAACAATAATATTCTTATCTTGTTATGTGAAACCCAACCCATGAATTTTAAACATTACCACTTGATTAAATAACTGTCATAAACTTTCCCATAAGAATCTAGACTAGTGTCGGAGAGCATTCGGCAAAATAATTCTATCACCACAAGTTACTCGATTTATGACAACCACCCAATCTAAAGGATCACACTTGCATAATCTAATACACATAAAATCCTAGTTATACTAATCAGAAGAAAAAAATGTTCAATTCCAACTAATATAAAAAACAAAAAAAAACTATTTCTTTTGCTTCAATATATCAATTGATCCAGCAAATAGAAAAATAACAAATGAAACCAAACTTTCCACTTCCCATTGTAACCTCATGTTAAATGAAACCATACTTGTAATTTTTTGAAAAAAATCCTCATCTCAATAATACCTAATGAAACCATACTCCTTTTTGTTTCCATAACTAGTCATTCACATCTTAACATTTAAACTTTTAACAAGAAATGTTTTTCCAATTCAGTACATCTTTTCTCAATTCAAAGAATAACTTATAAGTTGTGAGAATGATGCAATGTAATATAAGTCAGTTTAATAACAATCATATTTTAGAAAGATATATGTATATAATTCATAATTAAACAAAATGCTAATACTACAACTAACCACATTATATGACGTCCACTCACATTCACATTACTTACTATAATCTGAGTAAAAGATTTAACCAATTCCCACTTCAGAAAACAAGTATTCATAATAACTTCAAGATTACAAAACTACTTCAATACTAACTATTTAATTCATAAGGAAATGCATATACACCTATACATATAACTTCATACATACATACATACATACATATATATATATATATATATAATATATATAAACATATATATAATACCTTATAGATTAAAATCAGATTTAAAATAGATGTAAAGTTCTTCCATAGTTTAAACTAACTATCCATCATAGAATATCAAGTTGAATGTTACTATAAAAGTAAATTAACCATCTTAATTACCCAATGATTCATCTTTTACCAAAACCTATTAACTTCTCCATATCTATATCTTTTAAACCAATATCCATACTACCAACTGTCAACCAAAAATGAACACAATAATTTTCTTAATAGATAATACAACAACAAAACAAGTTTTAGCAAAAACTCCTAACTTGCTATTACCAGATGGATTTACTATCCTAAATCTACATGTCAACTTTTCTCTTGTTCCTAATATTTTAATTTTATCCTAATAGTCGACTGTGCCCAAAAAATCCAAATCCCATACATTTGGCAGGAACCGATTAAACTGTAAGCACACCTAAATGTAACAGTGAAAATTCGATTGCAAAATATCCACACATAACCCAATGAATATAATCACAATACATTTATGGGTTCTAAGCTTTTAAATCTTCATCGATAGAAATCTACAAAAATAAACCTAAATTCATCCCTATTTCTTAATACGCAATGTAGATCCTAATTTTTGATTCACGCAAAACTTAATATAAGTAATCCCAAAATGCATGTTATCACATAAGAAATTTAACAAATACTTTTGCAACTAAACATCAATAACATCGTATTAACAGACACCCATAATCAAATTTGAGTTTATAAAACCTCAATTCATTTCACAATGTAACTCACTCGCATTCCCACTATTAAAACAAACTACAAAACATTATGACCTTCGAACCCTATTTGCAAGGAAAAAAAAAAATGCATATATTCATGCAATAACCATGTTCCCTCACTCAATTTCGGTTCATGCATTGTTCATTGCTAAATCTAGTATACACCCAGATTTGGGTCTCACTACTTTTCGAATTAAACCATCACATAATCCAAGTTCACATATCGAAAATTATATATATTGAACAAACAGTAATTTGGGTTGTTTGAAAACCCCTAAAAACATATATTAAATTTCATTCATGCAAGATACATCCCATGTAACCAATATATGTAAATGATTTATACCAACGAAATAAACCAGAGAGAAAGAAATAAAGTTTGAAATTGCCCCTGCCTATGAAAAATGTGGGGTAATACACAATGAAAATGCCTGGAGTGCCTTTGCAAACCAAATCTCCAAATGTCCCCAAGTTGTGCTCACAACGAAACCAAACAAACTTTACAACATCCAAAACCAAAAATGCAACCAAAGAATGACAAAAGAATGCAAAATATGAAACCATGGAGGTTTATAGCATTGATGAGAGTCTAAACTCTTCTCTATGTTCACCAGTTTCCCCAAAATAACGCAGAGAAACCTGCTAAACCAAAATTCATGCATTTCAACTAAAGTTCCATAATGGAGAATAGAGCACATCTCGTAACAACTTCTAGACCAAATCAAATGAAATGAAAGCTCTTAATAGCGAGCTTATCTCTTAACCCATCTTTCTAAGCATTCGACGACACATGGTCAACCAAATACTAGCTCGATACCTAATAAATCTGCCAGCATTAATGCAACCAACATTGCCGCCTTATGCCAGATCAAAACCCATGATAGTACTTTGGTTTAAGCTTTGAATATTTTAAATCACAAACCAAGGTGATATGTAATATTATCAATATTAATACCAATATTATTATTAATGTTATTCAATATAAAATAATACTAACCAATATGTTATATATATATATATATATATATATTCATACTTGTAATTATAACTTGCATTAACATAAATACAAGCACATTAATATACAAACAATTACACACACACACATATATATATATATACATATATATACATATATATATATATACATATATATACTTATATATATACATATATATATATACATATATATATCTATATATATACATATATATATATATATATATATATACATATATATATACATATATATATGTATATATGTATATATATATGTGTGTGTGTGTGTAATTGTTTGTAATTGTTTGTATATTTATATATATATATATATATATATATAATTAATTCATTTAACACACTTATGTTTATATATATTGATACAATGTTATAAATATAAATATAAATATATTTTGGTTTCAGGCACAAGAAATTACCAAATGCAATAACATTTTAATGCTACCTCAACATAGATCTGCAAGTATGATAAAGACATAAATTACAAAATCAACACCAATCCAACATAAAAATTTAAAACTGGATTGTCTTCTTTTAATTTTTATTCTATTTTTTTTTGAAACCTTTTCTTACAGAAGGATACTTGAATCTAAATTGATTCAGCTTATGAGATCCTAATTAACGCACATAATACTTAATAATATTAAAGACATTATCCTGAGAGTCAAATCTAAGTAATCATCTGAATTCTCCAAGTGTCTAAAAATCAACTTAATGTTGATAAAAACTAATAGTATCAATGAAATAACCATTTCAAACCAAGTACAAAACTACACAGAAGGTTAAACAAATCTCAGAATTTGGGGTAGTAGATGAAGAACTATCAGGGCCATGACATTAATAGGGTAGACCTTTCACAAGGCATCACTTCAGAAGAGTGACAATTGAGTAGCATGTTACTGGTGGTTTTTCTAAAATTGAGTTTCAGTGTAAATCACTGTGTTATGTGTTGATTCTTCATGTGTTATGCTTGCATGTTGATTTACAATAACTTGCAAAGTAGGAAAGTTTAAGGCTTGGATGAATGAACAGTTTAATAGGATCACTTTACTTGATGAAAAGTTTGAATTAGACATTTGGACTTTGAATAAATAATTCACCCCTCCCCCCTCCCCCCTCCACCCCCCCTCAATTATTCTAAAGCATTTCTAACAATTGGTATCAGAGCCATTTTCTGATTTAGTTTAAAGGCACTAGAAGCAGGAAGATCAAGATGTCCAAGAGAGAAGTTCCCAAGCTCAACAAAGATAACTTTGTTGCATGGAAAAACCTAATGAAACTACACCTTGGATCAATAGGTGATCATGTAAAAACCTCAATTGGAGTGGAACATGTAGATCCAACTGGACCCCTCTCTGTAGATGATTTGAGCAAAAGGAAGGAGCACAATTAGGCAATGTTGGAGATTGCCTCTGTACTAAGCTATGCTAAATTTGATGACATCAAAGGATGTGACACTACATTCAAGATGTCAAAAGCCCTATCAAATATCTATGGAGGAGATCAAAATGTTCAAAGAGAAAAGAGAGAAAGCTTTAAAGAAAAGTTTGATGACATGAAAATGGAGGAAGGTGAAAATGTTGCTCAATATGCTATCAGAATGAAAGAAGTAGTAAGTGCAATAAGGAGTCTAGGTGGTCAATTGGAATATGGTACTAGAAAATAGCAAGTACTTAAGAACCCTGCTCCCTATATATGCTATTAGAGTTTTAGCCATCCAAGAACTAAGGTGTATACCAGGGAACACACTAACCTTTGAAGGTATAGTAGGAAGACTTACTACATTTGAATTGTCCAATTTTGATAACTACAAACCTGAGAACCTTGAATCTACTTTCAAAGCCAAGCTAACATTGAGAGACACTAAGGAGATAAAATCAAAGAAGAGTAGAAAAGGAAAACATGCATTCAGTGATAGTAGCACAGATGAGGAAGATGTAGAAAAATTGGAAGCATTATTGGCTAGAAGATTTCATAAAGGCAAAGGCAAACTACCTATCATTTGTTTTAATTGCAATGAAGTAGGACATATTGCTACAAGGTGTACACAGAAGAAGTACTACAAAGAAGGAAATAAGTACAAGAAAAAAAGAGAAGATGATAGCAGCAATTACAAGGACAAAGGAAAATGATGATGAAGTAGTCTATGTGGCCATGAAGGATGAATTAGATGAAGATAAAGCAACAACACTGGTAACCTATGTGAACAAGAATGACAAGTGGATCATAGATAGTGGATGCTCATATCACATGATAGGAGATAGAAGTAAGTTTATTACCTTTACCTAGTATGATGGAAATAGTGTTAGATTTGGTAATGAAGCTCCATGTCAAATCAAAGGAAAAGGTTCAATTAAAATTATAGAGAAAATTTCATGCGATAATGTACACTATGTTGAAGGTCTGAATTACAATTTACTGAGTGTATCACAATTAGGAAATGTCGGTTGCAAAGTAGAATTTGGAAACAAAACTGCCAAAATCTATGACACTAATGGAAGTCTGATAGGAAAAGGTGAATAAACTAGGAGTAATCTATTTTACCTAGATATGGAAGATGCAACCTATCTTGTTGTTTGACTTGATGATGTTTGGTTATGGCATAAAAATTTGTGTCATGTTAACTTTGATAATCCGATTAGCATCAGCAAAAAGAAGAAAGTCAAAGGTTTTTCTAAGCTGTAGCAACCTAAAAACACAATGTGCAAGAAATGTCAACTAGGAAAGATGACTAAGTCTAGTTTTAAAAGCAAAACATACACTTCCAAAGAAGTACTAGAACTAGTCCATACAAACTTGTGTGGTCCAATAGAAGTACAAAGCTACCAAGGAGATAGATACATAATATTATTTGTGGATGACTACTCTAGGATGATGAATGTCATGTTCTTAAAGCTAAAATCTGATGCATTTCAAATATTTAAGTGGCATTTGACCAGGGTAGAGAAGGAAACAGGAAAGAGTCTAAAGTGCCTGAGATCAAATAGAGGAGGAGAGTTTACATCAAAAGAATTTGAGATATTCTACAATGAAAAAAGTATCAAAAGGCAAACATCAGCACCAAGAACTCCACCTCAGAATGGCATTGTTGAGAGAAGGAATAGATCAGTGATAGACTATGCTAGAACCTTGATGATGGAGAAAAATGTTGCTCTAAAGTACTGGAGAGAAGCTGTAAGTACTATTGTTTACACCTTGAATAAAGTCCAAGTCAAGAAAGGTACAAATGCAACATCTTTTGAACTATGGTATAGTCACTCACCCAATGTAAAACATTTTAAAGTATTAGGTTGCAAATGCTATATTCTTAAAGATACTAGGAATGGCAAGCTTGATGCAAAGAGTGATGAAGGTATATTCCTTGGATACTCCACTAGAAGCAAAGCATATAAGTGTTTGAACACTAACACTAACAAGATTGTGAAAAGTGCAAATGTAAACTTTGATGAGCATGCAGAACTCCAAGTTGATGAATCCAAGAAATCAAAAGATTATAAATATTTTTTATACTTCTATGAAGAAATGACTGTTGAAGATAATGTTGCCAATCAAGTTGGAAATCAGCAACAAATTTTAGTATCAGCCGAGTCACAGCCAGTGAATGTTGAGTTGCATTCAGAAGTCAAGTTGTAGAATGAAGAAAATGCACATTCTGACTCGGAAATTAGTACACATGGAAGAGATGATGAAATACCAGAAGGAGAAGTGCAAAGTGACTCTGAAGCTGAAGAACCAAACATGGAAAGAAGGATAGACCAAGACTAGCCAAGTATGTGAGAAGACATCACCCTATAGAACAAATCATTAGTGACAAGGATGCCAAACCAATGATAAGGAATAGACTAAGGAATGAATCATGTCTACTAAGAAAGGTTGAACCTAAAATAGTGAAAGATGTACTACAAGATGATAACTAGTATAATGCTATGGAAGAGGAGATAGACCAGATTGAGAAGAACAAAACCTGGACCCTAGTTCCTAGATCAGTTGATAAGAATGTAATTGGTACAAAATGGGTATTTAGGAACAAAATTGATGAGAATAGTGAGATAACAAGAAATAAGGTTAGACTAGTCTGCAAAGGCTATGCATAAGAAGGACTTGACTATGGGGGAACATTTTCCCCCATTGCAAGAATGGAAGGAGTTAGAATAGTACTTGCATATGCTACCTAAAAAGGTTTCAAAGTCTACCAAATGGATGTAAAGTCTAATTTTCTAAATGGTATATTGGAAGAGGAAATCTACATAGAACAACCAAAGGGATTTGTTGATGAAAACAACAAGGATATGGTTTGCAAATTGCATAAAACACTCTATGGTTTGAAGCAAGCACCTAGAGCATGGTATGAGAGACTACACAAATACCTTGTGAAGATAGGATTTGAGAGAATAGTTGACAACAAAAACTTGTATATCAAAGCAGAAAAATATAAAGACATTTTGATATCTGAAATCCTTGTTGATGATATAATATTTGGAGGAAAAGATACTCTATGCAAAGATTTTTCTGATCAAATGAAACATGAGTTTGAGATGTCAATGTTTGGAGAAATCAAATTTTTTGTTGGATTGTAAGTACATCAACTGAAGCATGGCATATTTGTGACCCAATTAAAATATATCAAGGAGATACTCAAGACATTTGGATTAGAAGACTCAAAACTAGTCAACACAAAAATGGTAATATGACATAAGTTATCCAAGAATGATGAGTCAGCTGAAATAAATTAGACAATGTATAGATCAATGATTGGAAAATCGTAGTATATTTTACATAGTAGACCAAATATTGCATTAGCTGTTGGAATAGTGGAAAGATTTTCTACAAATCCAAGAGAAAATCATTTGATGGTAGTGAAAAGAATACTGAGGTACCTAAAAGGAACTGATGACTTTAGTTTATACTACAAGAGGAGTGAAAAGTTTAAACTAAGAGCATACATTAATGCAGATTGTGGAGGTAATATTGATGACAAAAAAAGCACCAGTGGAGGAGCACTTTTCTTAGGTAAAAGATTGATTACTTGGACCAGTAAAAAGAAAAGTTGTACCTCATAGTCCATAGCAGAAGCTGATTATGTTGTAGCTGCTATCAACTGCACTAATATTGTATGGATCAAGCATCTGTTGCAAAGTATGAAAGAAGAGATAACTAAACTTGTGATACTTTATTGTGATAATTCAAGTGCCATTAACATATCAAAGAATCCATTAATGCATTCCAAAACAAAGCATATTGCAATTAAGTATCACTATGTAAGAGAATTGGTGGAAGATGAACAAGTGAGGATGGAATATGTCAATTCAAAGAAACAGATTGCTGACATCTTTACAAAAGCTTTACCCGAAGATGGTTTTGAATATCTCAGAGGTAAGTTAGGGGTGATACCCCTAGCCAAGGCTACTCAAGTAACAGAAAAGATTACCCTGCATCAAATGAGTTGATTGTTGAAATATTACATTGATGTGGAGGATACTTTATAATTTTTCCTAAAGTAATTAAAAGTCTTGAAATTCTAAATTAGTCACAAGCAAGGTGACAGTGGGAGAAATTGGAGTACCTACAACTGCTACAGTAGCATGTTAAGATGCTAAAGTAATATGTCTTTAGCATTGTTATCAAAGAGGGAGAATGTAAGGAAATAGATCAAGTTGAGGGAGAAGAATGGAGAAGCTAATATCAAAATAGCAGAAGATGAACAAAGCATACAGAAGAAGAATGTAAGAGGGAGTCAAAAAAGAAAAAGAATGGTTCAGATATACAAAGGGAAATAGTAGCATAGAGGTAGAAAATAGTGCAAATAAGAATAAATTAGAGGAATCGTAAAACAAAGAAGAAGTGCTAATACAATGAATAGTTTTGAATATAGTTTTCTTTTTGGCATTTGACTTACTGTTTTAACCTAGTTAGCATTTTTATAACTTGGTTGAATAGTTTGGTATGATGATTGATCAGTTTGGTTTGCCATCAATGCCAAAGAAGGAGATTGTTGGAAAATCTAATTGAAAAGATCATTGTAAGAAGAGATTGATTACAAAGAGGGAGGCTATTGATAAAGAATGTTTTCAATCATTGTTTTTTCATTGATGTCAAACTTGCTATTTGTAGGAATGACAATTGCTTATAAGATCCAAGTATTATCACATAGTTGATTGATGAAGAGGATTTAATCAACAAGATATAACAAAAGCACCTATGGGAAAGGTTGAGTTATAGTTTTATAATGAAGTGCAAGAATCAATTAAGACATTGGTAAAATGATGAATTGATAATATACTTGAAGAATTAGAGGTTGGTCACACTTTCAAACACTAGAGGAATAAGTTGGAACAAGGTTGAATACAAAGCTTAAACTAAGTTCATTAGTGAGTGTCAAGCAAGCTAGTTTAAGTTGAGAAAATTTTTAGTTAGAGCTGAGAAAATGCAAAATTTAGTGTGTGTTAAATGATACAAAAGGTGTCGAGTGTGTTAAGGTGTTGAGCAAAGTAACAAGTGTCAAGCATCAAAAAAACTTAGTGGATGTCGAGTGAATTCACAATAGGTGTCGAGAATCAGTAAAATGTAGTTGATGTCGAGTAACTCAGTATGTGCTGAGCAATAGAATTTCAATAGTGTTGAGCTGATGCATTATTGGAAAAGTCAAAGATTCACTAGATTTGAGCTGACAAAGTTGTTACCTTGAATTTTGTGAATTAGTTGGAGGATAAGTATTATGAGTTGGTGGCACAAAATTTTATGTAAACCATTTGAGAGTGAATTCAATAGGATTCTTCATGATGTTTCTAGAAGAAATAAGATGTGGGTTAGATTCAATGAATCCTACGTAATCCATTTGAACTAAAATTAAAAGAAGGAAAGAATCAAGTGGGAAAGAGGATTCCAAACTTCTATTTAAGAAATCATAGACCAAGAAGCAACAATTGTTGGTGTGCCAAATTGTGAAGTGGTTGAAGAGTGTCAAGGAGAAGGCATCTAGGAGAAGAAAGAATAGAGCACAGAGACTTTGCTTTGATAAGTGGTCAGAAAGAGAGGATTACACTGGTACATTGAGCATGGAGACTCAAGCAGAAAAAGATTGAAAGGAGGACAAGCTATCAGAGCTGCAAAGACTGAAAGCTAGGCAATGTAAAGAGCTGAAGAAGTGATCTAAAATCTACAAGATAAGTTGTATGTTGTAATCAGGTCAAAACCCCTTATTATTTCTCTCTAGCAATTTTAACAGTTACGATAAGAATCCTATGGACTTAGGTTGGTTTAATAGCCATTTATAAATCCTTTAACAGGTTGAAATTCTAAGTGAATGTTCTAAAGTCCTCTAACCAGGCCCACTTCTAATAAGGTGGTTAAATTCTTTCACTAAGTCACATTTGACAGTGTGTTGTAGCCTTTAACAAGATAGGTCTTTCATAGGGCATCACTTCAAAAGAGTGAGAATTGAGTAGCATGTTACTGGTGGTTTTTCCCAAATTGGGTTTCCATGTAAATCATTGTGTTATGTGTTGATTCTTCATGTGTTATGCTTGCATGTTGATTTACAGTAACTTGCTAAGTAGGAAAGTTTAAAGCTTGGATGATTAAATAGTTTAATAGGCTCACTTTACTTGATGAAAAGTTTGAATTGGACATTTGGACTTTGAATAACTAATTCACACCCCCCCCCCCCAAGTTATTCTAAAACATATCTAACAATGTCCTCCAAAATGTCACCACCTAACTAGGAGATGGGGCCCACCGATGAAGCACTTGGCCCACACATCATGTGGGAGAAGCATTAAGAAGAGCAATTCAAGTTGGAATTTAGGAGGGTACATAGTAATAAGTTAATTTGATGTTTTCTTCTTTATGATTGGTTGTGATTTTGAGGTTAGATAGATATGTGTTAGGTAATTAGGATATGGTATTTGTTAAGAATGTTTAATAAAGGAGATTCTAGTAGAGTTAAGGATAATAGTATAGCATTATACCATTTACCTTCAAAAATTTTATAATAGCTAGTTGGGGTGAGATATGGCTTGATGGAATGGCTAGGTTAGCTAATAAGAGAGTGAAACTTATTGATATGTAAGATATTACGATTATATAATAAAAATAGTGTTTAACCAATTTGATTTGAATATATATAATATTTTACTTTCATAATGAAATATAATTGAACTTCCTTTATATGGAAAAGATGGAAAAGTTCAACAATATTTGTCAATTAACAAAAAAATAATACTAATTGTTCTACTATCAAAAGATGTTCAATCTTAGAGAGATTCCTAAATAGGTGAATTAATTCATTGCTTATATGATTTTATTAAATTATCTCATAAGTAGACTTAAATTCAATTACATGAAATAAAAATTATCTGGGAAAAACATATTTATATTTTATTTAATTACATAAATAACATAATTAGCAAACAAATCAATAATTTCTTTAAAAGCTCATCAAACCATTTTGAAATATCCTATGATAACAAATGTGACCTTTCGATTGAGTAAACTATCCCTCCACCACCCTCATAGGAAACATACTGAAATGTTATCAGTTTCACTTGTGTGTCTCATTTACAAGTAAGATTGAAACCTCCAACACACACACTAATTCAGATCAATTCAATTAAAGAATTGAGATCGTGTTGTAACCCTATGATCATAACTAAAAGGTATCCTGAACTTTAACCTAGTATAGCAATGTTTAGTTCCTTATGTTTTACCTTAAATGTTACCTTTAAAATAAATAAAAATTCCAAAATTGTAGTTGTGGTTTACCCCAAATTTTGGCCATGATAGAAATCTCTACCTCAACCTAAAGTTCCTTAGAACTCATTAATGGTACCAAACAAGTCCTTGAACTTGGCCCACATTTCTCAAGGGGAATCCAACCCATCAAGATGAAACTGTAAGCTATCTAAAACTTTCAAATAAATTAAACCCATGCCTCATCCATTTTATCTTATGTTCCATTACCTCAAAAGGCCTCTCTAAAATTGGTTATATTTCATCTAAACAAGACCACAAACCCTTTGATCACAGAAGTTGTGTCATAGAGGATGTCCATTTATGATATTTATGTGGATTTAGAGGAAGTAGACAAGAAGAGCTCTCAGCCATTGTTTTAGAAGGTGTTTGATTTTATTTTTAAGTTTTAGTTTACTAATGTAAATTGTAGAAACAATACTATAAAACACCCCCCACAATGCAAAAAAATTGAACTCTAGATGCTAGAAGGAATATGTATATGATCATAGAGAAAAGAAAACTTCAATTGAGTATCACAAATAACTAGAAAAAAATACTGGTGAAATAACAAAGAATCTATAAAGGGCTTGAGAAGATATTTTCAACACTCTTTTTGGATCAAAAAATGGAGCTAAAATGAGCAACGTCTGCCCCTAGAAGGTAGAAAGAATCATCTAAATTTGAGCAAAAATAGATACCAAGCTAGGAAAAATCCAAAACATACCTTCACCATCACATTTGTCTCAAAATCAGCTTTTCGAAGATATTTTGTTTTCCAAAAAATGATATTGTATGCTCACAATATCGAAAAAAATATCAAGTATCCTATAAGAGAAAAAAAAATCAAAGAAGGCCTTTAGCCCCTAAATCCTAGCCCCCTAGTCACCCATGTGATTGAAGGCAAGCAGAGTGTAGGCTAGTAGCCCATGAGTGGTGGAAGGGTGGCAGCACTAGCAAAGGAGGCCAAGGAGCACGAGAAGTCATGTGGTGGAGCACTAGTGGCAAGGGAGCCACATGGTGGATCATAGCCAATGTTGTGGTGGCCACTCTATTACAACAGTGTTGAGACTGTGGGTAGTAACTATTAGAGGTTAACCAAACTACCAATGGTTTTTCTAACAACTATAGTAAATAAATAAATTACCTACACTTTAAAAAGCATTTTTTTTATTAAAAAAATAAAGTTTCTATCTTGGTTTGCATGCCAAGGGTCGTACAGCCTTGATAGGAAAACAAAATTTCCTAAGAATGAAAGGTTAGCCAAAATAGACATATTTTATATGGAAAAGGGTTTTGACATCCTCTGAATCCAACTGTGAGGCTTTTTTTACCTCAACATGCTATGAAATTCAAGGACCCTCCTATTTTCAAAAAAAATACTTGAAAATAGCTAGATATTTTATGTCAAACACTTGTTTCACTTTTTCTCCAAATAAGAACAAGCTACGCCATATCTGGCTTTGATACCATGAAGGATTTGAGTAATAAAAATCCACAGGTCCAGTAGAACACCTGCATGCAAGAACTTGTTATAAAGAAGAAAAAGACAAGAGAAGGAAAGGGTTTCAGTCTAAAAATTTGAAAGAATATATTATCAGACTAAAAGAATGAATGACAATACAAAGAATCAATCCTAATAAAGGAGATCATAAAAACCTAATAGGGAAACCCTAAAAGGTAAATAAGATTTAATAATTAATATTTAATTATTTAAAAGAAATGCATGTGCATAAAGTGAAATGTTAAGAAGAAAGTAAAGGTAATTTAATAAATTAAATTAAATTAATCCTTTAGTCTAATAGTTAGAATATAATAGAATTATTGTCAAGGTAATGTCATTCCACTAAATAGTTAATGTTTAGAATTTATAATTTTCTATTGTATTTCATTTACTAATAATCATAAAGGTTTGTCAATGCATTAATGACCACCCTCAAAAGGGAATGAAAAATTATCCTAGATAATTTAGTATTTTTCCTTGCTATGACATGGTACAAATTGTGCATTTATTGAATTCATGCATATTGGAAAGAATATAATAGAGACAATTTGGAAAATATTGGATGGAAGGCATGACATAGACAAACTTTATAGTGGCATTTGTGAATCCAATCATGCAATGATAAAACTCATTCAATCAAATAGCAATGGAGAAAGAATCAATATCAATTCCCTTGGTTATTAAAGAAGTCATACAAAAAAATTGATTTTCCACATGATTTTCTATGAACATAACAATCTCATATCAAAAGAAAGTCAATTTGGGTCAACAATGAAAATGTGTGGTTGGTATACCTTTATCAAGGTAATTCATGTTGGTTTGTATTGACTATATATATATATATACACACACACTACTATCTCTCCTAGACCACTTTGATAATAATGTCAAGAAAGACATATATGATCTTGGAAAATACATGGAGTAAGTACTAATATTTTTTTAGTTTGTTGTATAGATATATTATATTGTAAAGTCTTGTACTTATATATTTTTTCATCTTAAATATCCTGATGGTTGTCATCTAAATAAATTCATAAAAAAGGCATAAAATATTTGAAGAGAAAAGTTCTTCATCTAATGTGTGAAATGAAAAAGTGTCTACCTTCATTTTTTTTCAATGCTCAAGAACACTACCTCATACACCAAGTTGAAGAGATTGAGTTGTGTGGACCTATACACACTACGTCGATGTAGATGGTTGAGAGGCACTTGAAATTTTTGAAGGCTTTGGTTAGACAAATAACACATCCTAAAGGTTCTATGGTGAATGGATATATGAATTACTAGACTATGGTTTACATTAATGAATATCTCCCTAAGTTTGCAACAAAGATCCATGTAGGTCACATTTGGGATCCCAACCCCATTAAAAAATTCAAAGGGGAGTACTTGATGTGGAAAGAGGTAGATTGAAAAAAGTGAGAGGTAATTATAATATTCTATTGTGGTTAATTAATTATGAATTCTCAAAATAAATTAGTTCTAAGTCATCTATTAATCTTTTGTACAATTGGTCAAGAGTGGGATGCATTAGATTTTTATATTGCAAACAATATTTGATTGGATAAGGGCATGAATTGAACAATGTCAACATTTTGGTTCCATATTAACATGGGAAGGTGTGTCCTCATTGATTAAAAAAACTCATCGCAATGGAGATTCTAATATTATGCAAAGGGAAATTGATTTAGCATATGGTTTAAGAGTTAAATGGGTATATATAAATTATTAAATAATGCATATGTTTATCAACTCACAATGTAGTAAATTTTGTATATTTGACATATTATTGCAAGTCAAATACCACAAGGCTATTTCTTGAAATGGTCATAGATTTTGTAGCAAAGATTTGGATGACACGAAGAAGAATTGTGATTCTTGGATAACTATAGTCTTTGAGGTGACTAATATTTCATCTAGAAATGGCATACATCCTCAAGAGTCTCAAGATTAATACTATGGCATTTTGGATGATAGACTTCATTGTAACTTTAATTTCTTCAAATCATCTCTTCGTCATTGAATGGTATAGGCTATAACTTAATCTAAATGATCCTGATAAAACTTTTATTCAACATAATAATGGATTTACAATGGTTAATATAGAGTTGTTTGAGCTAGTTGGGGATGAGCCTTATGTTCTTTCAAGCCAACATGATCAGGTATTTTACTCAGAGGTTCCAAAAAAATTGGATTGGTCATTTCTTTTATGCATGATCTAAGAGGAAGGTCAATAAAGTATGTGTGATGGAAAAAGAAGATATCAAAGAAGTAGAAGAGATGATGATCATGATTGACAATTATTTCATGATATTCCTAACTTCAATTTTCATGAAGAAGAAGATGGTGGTGGTGGTGGTGGTGGTGGTGGTGATTTCTTGATAGAAATATATTTGACTTATATGGTTACTATTAGAAACAGATAACACTGGGGCGGGTGAATCAATATTTTTAATCCTTTTATCTATAACTAAATTTTGTTAATTACTTTACCACATACATGGAAGAGAATACCAATAGTGCTAAACAAAATAATCAACCATACAATAAGAGAACTCATAAAACCATGTTTTTTTAACTAGGGAAACCCTAGCCAACGAAAAACCCTGGTGGGGATAAAACCCACAAGATGATACACTATATAAAGAATTTGGTTAAGGATATTGACCCTGTTAGAAGTCTATAGAGCATGTATAGTGTCTTGAGTCCTTATTAGGAGACTAGGCCTTGTTAGAAGCCTCAATCCTATTAGGAGTTGGTAGATCATATAAAAATGTGTGCAAGAAGAGCCCACTGCCCTAATATGCAACTATACAATAAGATCTTCAAGAAATAAGTATACATACAATGTTGAGATACTTGTTGTGCTTTGCAAATCTTTTGGCTGACAATTATTCATACAAGAGTGAATATGCACATATCAATATACATCATATCTCACATAACAATGCTTCACATCATATGTCATAGTAACGCATTCACTTGTTACTCTCATTTCACAAGATCATATCAAGTTCACAATCACTAATTACACTTTTTTGCACTTCTTGCTAACTTTGAAAATGAACTCCTTTACTTATACCAAACATATTGGTAAATTATTCCTTAGTTGGTTCACATAACATCCTTAGAGTTGGATCATTAAGAAATGGTAATTCAAAACAATAAATCAAGTCATTTAACACATTCTGCTGATATGCTCTGTTCTGCATTGTATCATCATTGCATTACAAATTCATTTATAACTTGGACTTCGTTGATCATATGGACATGTGCACTGGTATACATCATTAGTATGATGTCATGCATCCTTGGTTAACTGTGCAAGAGAATATCCAAGGGAATATTCTACTGCCATCAAATTTGTCATGCTACTGTGATGTTGTTTGATACTTAGACAATTTTTCTTCACAAATGAACAAGACTAATCTGCAAAACAAATATGTTTTCCTAAATGAAATCCATGGTACTTATATTATTTGATTGATTGGACATATTGTCAACAATCTCCCCTTTGGCATTGATGGCAACATTTTCAAAAAATTGGCTAAGTCCCAAACATGTTGTCATCCCTTATAACTTTGATTACAACTTATTGCTCCCCCTTACAAATTACAATAAAGGCTTACTCTCTCTCTCTCTCTCTCTCTCTCTCTCTCTCTCTCTCTCTCTATATATATATATATATATATATATATATATATATATATATATATATATATATATCCCTATTTTTCACTTTTACAATTAATTAAAATTTTCCATATATCTCCCCTTTGACATCAATGACAAAGGTATCACAAAAAAACTTGGAAAAGCAATTGCTAAAGTTGGTTTTTAATTGTGCTAACTATTTCTTCCAATTTTTTTTAGTGCATCAGATACACTGATAAGTGCATATAAAGCATATGCAACTAACTCTATTGTGTTCAAGTTTGTAGCCACAAACTTGTCATATGAAGATTTTGCTGACAAGCATTCCTCCAACTAATTCTCTAGCAATGTTACTTGTGGGAACAAGTGTTCTCTTAGGAGAGTGAATCTCTTCAGAGCTTTCTCTTTTTCTGCTTGCATAGTCCTTATGCTATCATGAAGTGTCTATATTTTGTGCTCAATAGTATCTATCTTCTAATTTTGCTTCAAAAAATTGACAGTAAGTGTCTAAAGCTCAGTTACCTTTGATTTGATCATCAAATTCTTGGAGATGAATGTATGCCAAGTTGCACTTAGCATATGCATGTTTTCCTTCCTCTATACACTGTTTGAATGCCTTAATACATATATTCAAAGTTTCTATGTCATTCCTCATATTAGTGCCCATGGTATTAAGAAGTTTACCATGATGTGTTGTTTGTGCTTGAATTGAAGTCACATTAGAAAGTGTCATCAATTCATTATCAAAATCTTTGCACAAAATTGTTGTGCATTGTTGAATATCTGCAAGGGTTTCAACAAGGCTTACTACCTTCTCCATTATGTCCAAAACTAAATTCAAAATCTTCTCAAAGGACTTGACTAATTTATTTTTCTCAAGAAGTTTACTTAAAGAAGATATGAGATTCTTTGCTTCATCTTCTTCATCTGATTGAACTTCTACTATTGTTGCTTGGGTAGGTGGTGTGGAGGGTGTTACTAATGCTAATGTCAAGAGTACACTTGAAGAAGTTGCTTCAATGTTGGGCTCAATTTTCTTCTCAGAGTGTGCATCTTCTTTCTTAGGCTCCTAATCTAGTTCTTCATTAGAGCTACTATAGTCCAAAATATTGCCAACAATATTGGTACCCAACACTTTGATTGGGTCCTCAATTTTGTCAATTGTCACATCGGTGTTATCTACTTGCATAGATTCACTACCAATGGTTATATGTGGTGAATCACTTAAACTTGGCCCATTTTTGTTGGTTCTTCAAAATTGTGAGAAGGACTACATGCTATAGGACTAGCTTCTTGTGTTTACACACATTCCTTAGATTCTTTAGGCATAGGGCTTTCCTTTTCTGTCTACACAATTTTCTTTATCATGGTGCTTTCCTTCTCTAGCTACGCACTCTTTTCTATCATTGGGCTTGCCTTTTCTAGCTGCACACTCTGCTTAGGCATAGTGGACATGTATGAGACTATAGCCTTTTTAGTTTCCATGTTCACTTCTTCATAATTTCCTCCCATGAGGAGAATGGATCTCTTTTTGTGTCTCAACAATGGTGCTATACCTTTCAAGATTTTTGTTATTTCTTCCTCATTATTTACAATGCATAGCTTTCTCACCATATTAATTCTTATTTTCTTGTCTTTCTCTAATACTCTACTTTTTCTATTTCTTAATCTATTATACAAATCTTCAGGTATCTGACCTCTTATACTATCATTCTCTTAGCCTTAAGAATCATATTTCTGATTATAGCATTCTCTAGTTGTCTTCTATCCATATTATTGTACAAATCATAGTATTTATTTAGTTGCACAAAATTGTTATCATTAATAATTTGCATGTTTAGATTCTCTACCTTGGGTTTCCATGCTTTGCATCCTAATAATGTCTTTGTTTCTTGATCAGCTAACTTTACTGGTCTATCACCAATTTCTTCCTCAAATTTAGAAGAATTAATCTACAAGGTTCTTCTCTTCTTTCTTGGACCACTTGTAGTCTTCTTGACTCTCTTCTTAGGAGGGGATTCTAGTCCTTTCAAGTCTTGTAGAATTTTTGGATGTAGGTGCTTCCTTAGTTTTTTTACTGGATTCCTTTTTGGTTTTTGCTACGTAACTACTACATATGGTATAGTAGGTGCTTGTGCACTTGTTTGGGCAATTGTGACTTCTTCAATAGGTCCTACCACTGCAATGGTTGTAGTGGTCAATAGTTTAGTTTGACCACTAGCCTTCATTTCCATAGCTATCCCTTTCACCTCATCAAATTCTTTTCTTATCATTCTTGATTCTTTTAATATAGAATCAATCACCTTTTCCACCTTTTTCTTAGAATCCTTTATTATTTGACTAGTTTTGACTTCTCTCATTTTCTTAGAATATGTCACCCATCTAGGACATTCAGAATTGACTTCTAAGTGAAGGATTACCTATGCATGCCCTTCAATTAATTCCTCACTCATATCATAACCCATAGGCTCAATGAACTTTACTCAAGGAACTACAACTTCCATGCAAGTGAAATTTGTTTCAACCATAAAACACAATTCATCCTTGTATTTTTTGACTAGCACAAGAGGTATCCTATATCTTTGCTTCATTTCTTCTTGGAAAGACTTGATTATTTTGTCAATGTCATTGTCTCTAACTGCTTCAAGTATTGATCTATATGTGTGAGTGACTAACTGCATTACACACTCAATTCCATCCCAATTCATGATTCCAAGAAACTTCTTAGATGCGTAGAAGAATATGTGAGTTAGTAGGGATTCAAACCTAAAGACTGCACTCCTAGATTTCTTGATTCTTGATATATTATCCAATAATTATGTTTGGATAATGTCACATAAATTAACATATTCACCTCTTACCACTAGGTAGACTACATGAAGAAATCCTGTAGGGACTGAATCTATCCTAGATCCATGATTGAATTTGTATCCCAAGATTTTTTAAATCAATCTTACTCCTTCATCTTGAATGTTATTGACCTTCATGTTTCTATTGTCAAAACATGTGTTGAGATTTATCTCAACTATCTTGCACACATTCTTGGTATTCACTAGATTACTTCCTTCATTTCTTAGACCTATGACCTTGTGAATTATGTCATTATCAATACATATGATAGAGTCTCCAAACCATAAAAGATCATCATGTACTCTACTTAGAATTATTCATGTCCATTCATGATTGTCAAAGTCTGTGTAGAACATATGCTTAACTAGGTTAAGTTGTTCTAGATAACCATATTTAGGTTTCAATAAAAAATCATTTTTGCACATCTTCTCTAACTCCTTATGTATTTCTATATCACCTATGCTTTAAATCTTGCAATGGATATAACTTCTTATATCCTTGACATGAAGGACATTTTTTAAAACTTGGAAAAATGCTCCAATAGGGTCATCAAGTAGAGAAACAAATGGGTGTTTCTTGAAATTGTAGCTAGGTCTATTGCTCACATTAAAATTCTTGTCTTGCCATTTCTAAAGGATTATGTTCAACAATTCAAAAAATACCTCAATTTCACATATTAGGGTTACTGGTGAATTTGCATAATTTTAGGCCTCTTTAATTCTTTAAATATTGCTTCGATCTCACACTTAGTCTTTGCACAAACAAATTATGCATGTAAATCAATTTGCATCCTTTAAATCTTCTGCAATCTATACTTCACATAAAATGCATGTCTGCCACTAGTTTAGTGTATTGTCTCTTTACAACAGAGAGATTATTCTTCTTTCATATCCTTATCCTGATCTTATCAGGTAATGTGCACTTCATTGTAGACTTCTCTCAATGTCTACTACATATTGTCAACTACACAACCTTTGATACTTTCTCTAACATCAGTTATTGATAATTAATATTTTTTTTCATTGAGAATGCTTTATTTTGGTAAGAAGAGTCACAAATAATAAGTCACTTCATTGTCTTGTTAGGTACATCTTCTATAACTATATGAGAGCTTCCTAGTTCCTTTGTGTTTATAAATGATTCCTTTAATTCATTTGTCTACTCCTTCATATCATTTCTTCTATTGTTCCTTCTATAATTTTGATTCTTGTTTAGGTCTCTTATGTCCATTCCGCAAAACTTTGTTGTGTGTCCAAAGTGATTGCATAACTGACATACAAGTACATTTCTTTTCTATTCATTCTGCTATTCATTAGGTGCTCTACAATTCTTTTCAATGTGTCCATGATTGTTGCATCTGTAGCAAACAATTTATCTTCTTTCTTGACTTTCATTGTCATGAGATCTTTTTTTGTTTCATGTATGGTTAGTGTTCCTATATATCCTACTATTTTCATTATTACTATCAAATTTAGTTTTCTTACAATCTACTACATAATGAGTATATCCATGACAATTATGGCAATAAAATTTTGAAATAGGTTTGAAGGACTTATCTTTGCAATCGACTTCAGTGTCTTCAAGTTCATCACTCTAGGCATAAGATTTCTTTCTTTTGTTGTCCATATCATGATTAGATTCTTTAACTTTCTTAGAATTAGTAACATTCTCTTTGTCCTTAGATGTATCATCTATCTTGCTTAGATCCTTATTGATTTTAGGAGTATTAGATTCTTTTCTCTCAATAGATTTCTTGGTGGATTGTCCAAGAAAGAATCCAAGTCTAGTCTTGTCATAACTAGGTCTTTGTGCACATATTTGTTCTTCAATCTTATCACTATTGGTATATAATTTCTGAGTTGTTGTTTTTTTTGTACCAACTCACCTTTCATAATAGTGTTGTATTTCACTAATTCTGCATGCTTTAACTTAATAGATTCCAATTCAGATGTTACCTTGCTTAACTAGAATCTCAGATCTGCATTTTTCAGCTTTAATTTCAAAGTCATTCTTTCCTCCATTTTTCTTAAGACTCAGCTTAAGTTCAACTATCTTTAACTTGTGTTTTAAGATCTCATTTTATTTCTTCAAATCTTCAATATCATCATCACTAGTTTACTTACTAGATTTTTTTTGCTTCAGGTCATCTATCTATCCTTTAATTCACCAATGTAGGCTTTTGCATCCTTGTATCTATCTTTAAGGCCACCTCTTTCATCAATAAGGAGATCAATATATTCAAGTGCTTCTTCAAGATTCTTTCTCAATTGTTCCATATCCATAGGAATCTTATTCAAGTTGTTAAACCTTTTCTAAATAACCAAGCTCTAATACCAATTATTAGAAATAGATAATACTAGGGGGGGGGGGGGCATGAATCAGTATTTTCAATCCTTTTATCCACAACAAAATTTTGTTAATTACTTCACCACATACATGAAAGAGAATACCAATAGTGCTAAAAATAATAATCAACCATACAAGAAAACCAATAACACCATGTTTTGTTAACTAGGGAAACCTTAGCCAAGGGAAAACCCTAGTGGGGATAAAATCCACAAGATGATTCACTATATAAATGATCCAATTAAGGATATTGACCTTGTTAGGAGTCTATCAAGCATGTATAGTGTCTCGAGTCCTTGATAGGAGACTAGGCCTTGTTAGAAGCCTCAAACCTATTAGGAGTTGGTATATCATATACAAATGTGTGCAAGAAGAGCCCATTGCCCTAACATGCAACTATACAATAAGATCTTCAAGAAATAAGTATACATACAATACTAAGATACTTTTTGTGCTTCACAAATCTTTTGACTAGCCATTCTTCATACAAGAGCAACTATGCACACATAAATTTACATCATATCTCACATAACAATGCTTCATATCATATCTCATAATATCTCATTCACTTGTTACTCTCATTTCACAAGATCATATCAAATTCACAATCACTAATTACACTTGTTTGTACTTCTTGCTAAATTCACAAATGAAGTCCTTTACTTATGCCAAACATATTGGTAAATTATTCCTTAGTTGGCTCACATAACATCCTTAGAGTCGACTCATTAAGAAATGGTAATTCAAAACAATAAATCAAGTCATTTAACACATTCTGCTAATATGCTCTATTCTGCAATGTATCATCACTGCATTACTAATTTCTTCTTAACTTGGACTTGGTTGATTTTACGGACATGCACAATGGTATACATCATTAGTATGATGTCACGCATCCCTGGTTAACTACATAAGAGAATATTCTAGGGGAATATTCTTCTATCATCAAATCTGTCATGTTGTTGTGATATTGTCTGATACTTAGACAATTTTCCTTCACAAATGAACATGACTAATTTGCAAAAAAAAAATGTTTCCATAAATGACAACCACGTTACTTACCTTATTTTATTGATTGGACATATTGCCAATAGTTACATAATTAATTCATTATGTATTGAATTCTAATTCCATTACATAATCAATTTGTGATGTATTTTTTAATGTTTTTAGTTCATATGTGATTCTTATAATGCATGTAATAGTACGGTCATGCACACTAGTATACATCATTAGTATGATGTCACGCATCCTTGGTTAACTACATAAGAGAATATTCCAAGGGAATATTCCTCTATCATCAAATCTGTCATGTTGTTGTGATGTTGTCTGATACTTAGACAATTTTCCTTCACAAATGAACATGACTAATTTGCAAAAAAAATATGTTGCCACAAATGACAACCATGTTACTTACCTTATTTTATTGATTGGACATATTGCCAATAGTTACATAATTAATTCATTATGTATTGAACTCTAATTCTATTACATAATCAATTTGTGATGTACCTTTTAATGTTTTTAGTTCATATGTGATTCTTATAGTGCATGTAATAGATATGTATGTATTATTGGTGTTGATTTAACGTATATATTTTGTGTGATATTTCCACCCATGGTAGATATAGTTAATTGATAACTGATGCAGGAGCATCCTAGGTGTAAGAACAATCTTGCATCACCCAAAAATATTTGTATTTTAGTCTTTTCTATTTTAATAAGGACTAGTAGACAAGGTGGTTTCATTTGTGGGAACTTGTTATTTTTAATAAGTTTGTCATATGAGCTCAAAATGTTCTAATTTTCTACAAGAAGGTTCATTTTAAAATTGTAAGCCTACCATAAAAATCTCATTGCTCAAGCATAAGTATCAAAGAAGTTATTACAAATTTTTGATGGAAAAATTTACTAAAAAATCTTCAGGCTCATTGTTGGAGGCCTTAAAGTGCCTAGATGAGGTCTGAAAACTCAACAAAAGGGCACTAGCACCATTCTAAGCCTATAGATCAAGAGCTGATATTTTTAAAAAGTAGTTATAATAGCCAATCAGAGCAATAGTTTGTGAGTTATGGCCTTTAGAAGTTGGGCTACCAAAATTTCTAAAATAATTTGTCAAAGATGTATTTGGCTGACTCTATTTGTATTGTTAGGGCCTATCAACCCTAGGTATTAAGTTTGAGCATCTAGAACCTTCCTGGGTGACATACAACTACCTACTTAAGAAAGGCCCAAACATTGTCTAGGAGAGCTCTGGGTGATAGTTGGCAGCTTGTCTTGTAGATTGTTGTAATAAAGGCGCCCATGTGGGTTAGCATATTATACTTATGAATTATGTAATTCTGCATTTGCAGTGCAAATAAGAAGTCCACATTTTGTTCTTGCATTTTCTATTATTTACATGTTTCTATTATAAGTTTATGGTATTAAGAGGAGCTCCCTGCATCAACTACATACATCATTAACCCTTATGTTGAGGGTGCTTTATAGTCTACATAAAGTAAAGGTATGAAATACAAAAAATAGACCATTGTCATGAGCCCAAATTGAAAGGATATATGAATATTCACATAAAATATTATATAATGATAATAATTAAGAATAATAATATTAAAGTAAAATATATTATAATCTATTATATAATAGTGATATATTTGACAATATAAAAATAAAACAATATATAAAATTATAGCATAATTGTAATGTAAAATATTATATTATAATTATAATATTAATGAGTTAAATAAATTAAATAGCAAATAAATATTTTGATTATAAATGATATCAAATACCAATAATAATTTTATAAACATACCTACATAGGTTATATTATGAAATGGACATATTCAAGAATAATATTATAGTATAATTGAGAATTAAATATTATTATAAATAATATATAAAGGAAATATACTATGTAATAGTATTAAGAATAATGATATTACTAATATTATTATTAATATAATATATGATATGTTATAATGTTGTTATTAATATAATTACATAAATCAATAAATATAATTTATAATTATGATTGCATTTGATAAAGTAAGATAAACAAATACTATATATATATATATATATATATAATTTATTGTTATCTTATATCAAATAGATATAATATTATATCAATTGATAAAAACATTAAATAAATAAAGAAAGAAATAATAACAATAATTAATTATATTAAAAATAATTGTCAAAGACTAAATTTAATAAAGTAATATTAAACAACAATAAATAAATATTATCACATATTATATCAATTGATATATTGACAATATGAAAATAATATAATCACATTAATAATAATATAATTATATTATAATATGTTAGTTAATATGAAGTTTGATAATAAACAAACACTATTGACGATAATAAATAAATAAAGATATGAACAGAAAACCAAAAGGACATGACTATTTGATATTGAAATATAGGTGAAGAGAAAGGGATATATATCAGAGGAGGAGGTGATTAATGGGGGATGGAATATAACTACAAAAAGGGAATACGAGAAGACCAATTCAAATGCAGATAACAACATCTGACAAGGGAGACGACAAGTCTAAAACCATAGTGGAAAGCTAGCAAACATCTGACATAGATACAAGTATGGAAAATGATCTTCACACATAGAACTCATTATTCTATTTCCTTCAATCGTTCGAGAGGCACATTCACAGACCAAAGTAAATTCAGGAAATATTCAAAATGCTTGAAGATTAGTGAAGATATTGAAAACATAGATTTCATATAATGAAGATTACAAAGCAACAAATAGGAAAAGAGAATAGGAGGAATGTGCATAAATACGAGACAAATAACAAGAATATAAGCAAAAAGTATTAATGAATATTTTTTGGAGAACTTCCAAATTATAGAATAGTCACCCTACAATAAATAAAATGATGATATGACTAGAGAAAGAGTTGAAGCATATATTGGATAACAAAGTAGTAAAACATTTATAGTGAATAGAGGCGATCTAAGAAAGGGCAAGCCGCAAAATACTAATCATCATCAAAGGTGAATTCTTCATGGCAACATTAGAAAAAGATATAGATAAAGGCATAACCAAACAAATACATGATCGGGAGGGGATAGTACAACATAAAGAGATCGTCAAGGTTGTAACTACAAATATCAAGAAAAAATATGGCAAAAAAGAATACAAATAAAAGAAAAAAAAGTTGTAAAAGAATGACCCCCAAAGGGTTCATTGCAACCATGATTATGGTGACTACATATTGTTCATGTGCAATAAAATCAATACGTCCAGGGGAATATTCTCATTGATTACTATTGCAATTGAATAGATATAAACACTAATATATTTCTCATCAATTTTGGACATCAATTTGTCACCAAATGATGGTATATTATTAGTAATTTGACCAAAATGGTCGCCAATAAATTGGTGTTGAAAATTGTGATAGTATCCATAACTATTGGATGTCTGACATCGAGAAGAAGTCATCAAAATAAATATTTTGTCACAATGTTGACACCCAAACTATTAGAAAATAACATTAGGACATCTTCTTCATCATCTTATTGTCAAATGACCAAAAATCACAATGACCATGCCATCATTGTTAGTTAACCTGTCAAAGGTTAGTTTACTATCATTATGAATCTAATAATTTGGGTATGATACATTTTAAGAATCAAGTAGGGGAAATAAAATTACAATCCATATGCATTGATAGTAGGTGGAGCTATAAAACACAATTTCCAACATATGTTTTCATTCTTGTTGTGGTCCATAGGTTTTTAATATTATAATCCATCATATACATTAGAATTATGGCTACTATAGGTGAGAGATGCCCTCAACAAGAAAGAAAATCAATACAACTAAAACACTAGAAGACTTCTAATGAAATAAATTATGGACTTCCCTATTAGATCTCCATCTTTGAGTTCCCACCACTAAAAAAAATTTCAATTTCCTCAACATATACAATCTTTACCTATGCATATAAGAGTTTCTCATAGTGTTGAAAGAAGATTGTTGAAATAAAGAAGATTAACAAAACCTATTGTACACTCGAAAGTGTCCCACTCTAAACCCTTCTATCCAAACGATTCCATGAGTTTGGAATGCTTGGATGCCAGCTTAGAGCTCCCTATCCACAGAGTGCAAGAGAGTGTATTTCAAGTTCAAGGGCTCTCAACTAAGCCTTAGGAATACTCTTCTTGCTAGTAAACCATGCAATGGGAGGTTCCAAAGACAAGATGCAAGAATGCAAATGTCTCAAGGAGTTCCTCAAGAAAGCAATGCAAGTATGGAAACTAAGCTAAGATGAGAATACAAAATGCAACTATGCTAAAACATGTATGAGAGTGTTAGAATCCAAATATTAAGCTATGTGAGATAGATTATTGCAATATAGAAGCTAAACTACCATGCAACATGAATCTAAGCTAAAATGTTATGGTATGAGAGAATGTAGACAAGAAATAGAAGTTCTCCACAAAGCTCCAAAGAAACCTGTTAGAAAACCTGCAACATAACAATACTCAAAAGATGGATTGATTTGAGCAGGAAAACTCTCTCCCTTTTAAAGTCATACAGATGGTAGAGATCAAGATGAAGATGGTTGATGATAAATGAAGGAATTTGAAAAGAGGAGTGATCCATGTGAACACACAAGTTAACCAATAGAATATAAGTTGACTTGTCATATAAGACAAAAGTCACAAAGCCTTTTCTTTTAATTGCAAAATAGAAAAAGGACTTTATGTGTGCACTTTAAGTGGGTTAGAAGAATGGGGTCTTTTATTTAATTAAAAGGGGACATGTTCTTTTAACCAAATAATGAACTTAAGATAGCATAGTCAAACTATAGGTTATAATCAAATAAATTGATTATTAGCAATTTGGTCTAGGTAAATGATTAAATTAATTTAGCCAAAATGTTGAGAAGGGGGCTAATAGTCTAGGTGACCATTTTTATGTGATTACATTTGCCCCTCTTTGACTAATGTGTGATCGATCTAGGAACACATTATGTCAAAGAAAATAGAAAGCCAAGTAGGTGGTGATAGATATAGATATCTGATTCTAAAGAATGAAATGCAAAAAGTGATAGCAAGTCCTAAATGTACAGCTTGATAGTGGTAGTAGTGAACACTAGGAAGAGAACAATGTTAGAATTCAAGAAGAATGTTAACACCTAGAAAAGAAGATAGAGTGAGAGCAAGTGAGAAGATCAAACAAATGCTCCTAAGCAGTGTTAGAGTATTTCTACCCCCTCAGGATTGAAATTGAAATGAGGCAAGGGGGTGTAGAAATTGGCTAGACATGAGAAAATTAGAATAGAGCAATGTCCAAGATGACAGATAGATTATTAGAACCCAAGAATGACTATAAGAAATTGATAAAATGCCCCAGTTTAACTAGAGTTGACCTTGAAGGATATAGCATAAAAATTAGGTCGAAATGAGTAGAAAGGTGATTTTAGACATGAAACAGTGAATTGAAGTAGATATGAAGTATGGAAATGATGAAGACATGAAGAAATGAAGATGCCCCAGTGATTATTTGGAGATTAGACCTCAAAAGGTCAGCTAACTACTTAGAAGAAAGTAGAATTTTAAAAGACAATTTTGACCATCAAGATGAAATTAGATTTTGATTTCGATCCTGAAAATGAATCCAAGATGTTGAAATTATTTAAGAGGTCAAAACTTTATATAATGTGATGATAAGCTAGAAAAGAGATGAAGCGATAGATTAAGAAGGTGAAAAGGCATGAACAAGAAGAAAGTAAAGAAATATATGAAAGGAGTTAGCCAATATGTCCACAAAAAGATGAAGAGAGAGCTCTCCCCATATGCAAGAATACAAGACTAAGCTAGCAAATGAACCTAAAATGCAAGCTAATATGAAAAATGGTTTACCAGTAAGAAGTGCATAACATTTAGACTCTTTATTTCATCATTGAGCATTTATTAGGGACATCAAGAGATCATATAGCCATCACTAGTATAACTATGAGGATATGAATATGATCGATATCAGATAGGTATGTGGAAATCCAATCTAAGCATCAGAGACATGTAAGTCAAGATAACTACGCGATTACATTTGCTAAGTTTAATTTAGCAAGATTACACCTGTATCAAGGCATAAGTGCTAGGATAAACCTCGAGTGTGGTCTTGTGAAATAGTCAAGGATGATACATTTGTAAGTCAAAATGTTGAATAGGACAAGCATAAATTCTTACAACACTATAGACAAACAAAGCATACCCACAAGAAGAAATCAAGAAAATATGTCCCATGCCCCCAATCTTCTAGTCAATGAAATCCTCGAAAGACTATTAGGGAGGGAACACATGGCAAAGAAATCATCATAGATAGCACACAAAGTAGATAAAGATAAGCATAGCTCAGTTATTTAAGTGTTAAAGTGCGTGTGTGTAAGTCACTTGGCCATTTCTTCAAGACTTGATTCTGATAGTGAGAAATATCGTGACATTGGAGACCATAGGTAAACCATCTGAAAAGTGTTGAAAAATACTTGATGTCAAAGTAGGGGAAGTGTTGAGAAACACTATTTTGTGAGTTGTCCAAGAAACCTTAATGCACAAGAATACCTCAATAGGCTAAGTAGTTGTGCCCCCAAGACAAGGAAAAGAAAAAATTTCAAGTTAGGAAATGTGTAGCAAAATAGGTGATTAAGACTGATAGACATAGGTGCAAGGGTCTCAAGTAGCGCCTATTTCTAGGTTTTCACCACTTGACAAAAAAAAATTTAGGACTTTTTTCAAATTTTTAGAATTTTTTCAGCATCATATATGATTTTTTGGATTTTTTAGAATAATTTAGAGATCACTAGTTCTCAAGAAAGATCACATCATTTTCTCCCAAGGTCTATCAAGGTATAGGATATGATGGAGCAATGAGCCAATGGATAAGCAAAGATGCATAAGAAAGGAATGTGAAGCAAGTGAAAGTGATCCTCAAGAACTGACTCCTCAAGAGTACCCAAGCTAGGGAAAGGGGTGAAATAGTCATATGAAGCATATTTTGGATAAGAAATGGAAGTAATGAGAAAGATAGGATGTAGGATAAGCAATGAAGCCAACAAGTGAGATAGCATGAAGTGTGTAGTCCAAAAGAGTAGCCATGTCAAGAGACCTATGAGAACCATTTTTCATTTATTATGATCAAGACCAAGGGGTCAACTAGATAGGATAGCGATGGGATAGAGCAATAAAAATAAAGTTGAAGATGGAGGCTATGAGGGAATGAGAAAGCACAAGTAGAGAATCTCATGGACAAAATAGCCAATATGCAAAGATAGCTCAAAATTGTCAAGATCAAAGAGAGAAGAGGGGATAGATGGATGGTGGAAGAATTACGCATGATGCTTGTTTGCCAGGTTTTCATCATGGTACTTATCCAAGGTGTCACAAGAAGTAGTTTTCACCATAGGATGGATTTATTTCTCTTTACTTTTGCTACCAAGGTGCCACAAGAAGTGGTTTTCACCGAGGCACATTTTTTTTTTTTTTTTTCATTTTTTTTTTTTTCATTTTTTGAATTTTTAGAAAGAGCTCAAGCTTTTTGAATGTAGATAGTGCTCCTATAGGAAAGATAAGTCATGATAAGCCAAGACCATAGAAAGGTATGCTCAAAGATGTTGATAGGGTGATGAAAGAGAAATGGTAGTAGGAAGAATATATTGAGGATAAGAGTTCATGTATAGAAAGTAAGTGTAAGCTTTAGAGGATTTCATGAGGGTAGCTCAAATATTGGACAAGATCAACATTGACACACACCTTGAAGGGTATTGGAACAATGGAGGAATCATGGATGAAATAGCTTGAGATTTAGATGTATGAGGTGGTAGAAGAGATTTGGAAAAAAGTGGAGTGGAAGGTTTTGGAATATTTTTAGGAAGATTTTTGGAAGAAGATGGAATGGAAGCCTTTGGAAGCTTGAATGTCAACTTTGAAGTATTTTCAATATTCAAGTCTTCTAAAAGAGACTTGGGAATCCATATAGCTTTAGATTTTCCTTTGGATACTTCAAAACACTTTTCTTCAATAATGGGTTTAGGAACCCATATTTTCTTTGATTTGGCTTTTTTAATAGTGGACCTTTGCGGTCTCTTTTGTGCATTCTCCTTCTTAGAATTCAGATGTCAATTAGATGGGACATAGTGATCTTTCTTTTTCAATGGATTCTTATGTTTATTCTCAATTCCAAAGGACTTGGGATTTGTGGATGAGTAAGGATGATATGACTAGTTTAGATGTATAGATAGGTGAAAAGTCATTAAGGATGAGTGTCTTTGTTGATCTTGAGGTATTATAGGAGAGCTAGGGAATAAGCTAGGAGTGAATGTAGGACATGGAGGAACATAAGGCCCCAATATGGATGGAAGGTTTGAATGCTTTAGCTTAGATGGATAAGGACCAAGGATAGATTTAGAAGATGCAAAGGGATGGTGGTAAGGGATATCAACATCTTTAGAGTGAGCAACATGGTCAAAGCCATCAATAGACTCATGAGTACCTTTGATAGGAACAACATTTTTAATAGAAGCACTTGAAGCTTGAGCACAATTTTGAAGTGGATGTGGAGAAGTAGAACATGAGGGGATGCTTTGATCTTGACAAGTAGCTTTGGATAGCATATGAAGAGAACTTTTCTCATAATTTTCAGTAAGCTCAAGGGAGATAATGGAAGTAGTATCTTCATCATGCTTGGGGTGTGGACAAGATATAGGATATGGAGGGGGAAAATCTTGAAAGAGATGAAAGGGTACTTGATCTTGATCTTTCTTGACGTTTATAGCTTTTTCTTTTTGAGAGTCCTCTTGACATGGAGCCACTTCTAAGGACAAGGGAGAATGAATAGGGAGTGGAGTAGTGATTGGATTAGGCATAGTAGAGCATGAAGGTTGAGGATGTTTAGGATTAGTAGCATGGAAAAGGTTTGCAACCAAGTGAAGGTTAGCTTGAGTTTCTTTTAGAGGTAGCTCTTGAGGATACACATAGTCAATGTGGAAAGCATTAGGTTCTTTATTTGATGGATGCATGTTGGAGAGATTTGAAGTGTTGGGAGATGCACGAGTGTTGGAAGAGGTGGAGGCATCAAGGAAACCATCACTAGGCATAGGTTCACTAATATGATCTTTCTCAAGAAAAGTATCCTCATCACATGAATCACTAGAGGTATCAATAATTCCATTATCAATAAGATCTTGGATTTTATGTTTTAGCTCAATGCAATTTGAAGCACTATGCTCATTATGTTGATGATAAGCACAATAGATATCCAAGAATGGGTTTCCATATGAGCTAGACTTAGGTAACATGATGATCTTATTGCCAAGAAGTTTTTGCAAAGTTTCATCATAAGGATCTTCCAAGGGAGCAAAAGTTCTATTAGAAGTATGTCTAGAGTCATTTTGTTGTTTCTAAAGTGAATGGTATGCATCCATGTCTTCATCATTATCTTGGTCAAAGATAGGTCCATCATGAAATTTTAGCATAGGCTCAAAGGAGGTATCACTTGCTTGTTCTCTAAAGAGGTCTTTAGATCTAGAAGATGAAGACATTTGATGTCTTGAAGTAGAGCATGTAGACCTAGAAGAAGAGGATGACCTCAAAGAAGCTGACTCACATGCATGTAAAGACCTTAAGGAAGATTCATGTAGTAATGCAATCTTCTCCTCTAACCTTTTCTCAAGTTTAAACTTCATTTTTGTCATGCGCTTAGAGAGATGAAGGTAAGAAAGATCATTTGTCTCTTCTAGTTCTTTGCATTGCACATATAGATCTTGAAATTCTTTAGTGAGATGGAGGATATCATGATCATCTATATTTGGTTGAAGTTTGGTAGCACAAGGTTTAGATCCCATAGTTTTAGATGCAAAGCCAAGAATAAAAGAGCCTAGAAGATAACTTAATGTTGAAACTATAGGAGGTAGAGTGTTCACTTGCGAAGATAGTAGAGAGAGATTAAAGTGACTTGTCAAATAATATTTCCAAGAAACTTATGACATGAATGACTCAAGTCAATAGCTAGGCAAGATGGCCAAATAGCTAAATAGATAGAGCAAGCAGGGTGACAAGTGAACAAATTTCCCAACCCAAGAGTGTAGTCAAGAAATAAAGGTAACCATTTTAGCAAAAGGATAACTAGAAAGCATGCATAGACCATGAAGACAAAAATACCAATAACACTAAGACCAAAGAGCCACTTTAAGCATGTTAAAGAACTAGAGACATAGAAAATAAAAATCAAATGATGAGACTCCCCTTAGCAAGCAACACAAGAAAATGTTTGCATTTGATGTTTTGACTTGGTTGACAAAGTTTGACAATAGTTGATAGCATAGCAAGTTTGATGTTCAAAAGCAATTTCTTTTCAAGCAAGATAGTGACACATGGAGTATTATTCAAAAAATCAAGCAAGGGACAAAGCAACCTTGCATGATACAAGAATATGTGAGGTCTTAAAAGAAAGTCGTATAACTATCATCATGTGTATGTTCCAAAGACTTCCATAGGTCTAGCACATTCGAGAATACATCAAGCAATATCTACCTAAAGGACATGGTTCATTACTCAACAACTTGGCCCATGCTTGATGCTCCTTTGCCTCACACCAAGTGGTTTCCCACAAGAGATATTGGCTTTGTCATGGAAATGCCATAAGCATAACCAAGGGAACACATATGGTGAGTGTAAATCTTGGAGTGATCTAGGTAGTCCACTAGGATCAATCCTTGCACCAAGAAGTTAAGTAGCTAAAAAGGGTAGTTACTAACTTAGGGTGTTTAGATAGGGATTTTGTTCATAGTGTTCCTTTTGCTCCCAATTACGGGACACCTCACCTTGCGATGAGTAACCAATCTCGCGACCACATGAGTACCTTGAGCATTCTTGCCTAGTGATCTCCCTATGGTCAAAATCCCATAAGCAATCACACTAGGTGAAGAAAAACACTAAATCTACCAAGGTTTTGTGTCTTTGATAGCTTTGAGTTTATAGTGGGTTGGAAGAGCTGGGTAATCTGCTTGTCCCCACTTGGTTTGTTCCTCTTAGGTTGTTCGAGAGTAGGCCCTCTAAAGGATTCTAACTACACAAAGAGTGGATCAACTTTCAAAAGTTAAGATTTCTTATTCACCACAAGGGTGAAGAGCATACTCTCCTATTCTAATCATTTTCTCCCAAACACACCAGGAAGATTCAGTTACCCGTTGCTTTTGAAACCAAATGGCAAGTCAAAAATTTTGATTCACCACAAGGGTGAAGAGCATACTCTCCTATTACCAAAAGACTCCAATTACAAGTTTTATGTGCCTATGAAAAATGAACAATTATTCAATGCCACACATGAAAACAAAAAAGCAAGAAAGTTTGGGTTTTTATGCTTTGGGTAGCCCTGCAAACAATGTTAGTAGCCCTTGCACATTTGAAGCTTTGACATGCGTTCTTTTTATGCAATGTTTCAATTTTTTCACAAGGATGGCAACCTGAAATCACAACTTGTTAGCACCAAAATTTAGTGTGAAATAACATAAAAATCTACAATAAAAAGTGGTTAGTTGCCTCAAAAAGCTAATTTATCTTCCAACCAAGTGCATGCAAAGAAAGTGCAAGTTAATCACAAATGCTCTCATTTTTACTCTTTGATTTTGACCTAGTCAATAAGATTGGACTTGTTTGCTATGATTTTAGATCCAAAAATAGAAATGAAAAAAAGAGACCCTTGATAAAAATTAGAGAGCTTTCTAAAAATGCAAGAAATTCAAAAAAATCTCTTAATTTGTGCCCTAGGACCCATTTTTTTCAAAATAGACTAGATTTATCAAATCACATTTTTTATTCCTAATACAACCTCAAAAGTCAAAACACAAAAAGAGTACCCCTCTTAGAATTAAAAAATATTTATGAAAATGTAATTTTTTCCAAAAAAATCATTGATTTGCGATCAAAAATGGCTTTTTATGGAAAAAAAAAGAAAAAATCATAACTCTAGAAAATCATGTCAAAATGCTTTAAAAATTGGATTGAGACATGTTGGATACATACTAAACTTGCAAAAAAAAATTCAAAACCAAACTCCAAATGATTTAAAAGATATGATCAAATATTTAAACCAACTAGATTTTTGGCCTTCAAACCAATCTACTTATGGGTTGGCCTTAAAACCAAAGTGATAATTCTATAAAAAGCACTTGATTAGATCCAATATGCTGCTGTAAAAAATAAAAAATAAGAAATGAAAGCAAATGGAGTTAGAAATTTGATTCAAACCCCACGGTGGGCACCAAAAATGTACACTCAAAAGTGTCCCACTCTAAACCCTTCTATCCAAACAATTCCATGAGTTTGGAATGCTTGGATGCTGGCTTAGAGATCCCTATCCACAGAATGCAAGAGAGTGTATTTCAAGTTCAAGGGCTCTCAGCTGAGCCTTAGGAATACTCTTCTTGCTAGTAAATCATGCAATGGGAGGTTCCAAAGACAAGATGCAAGAATGTAAATGTCTCAAGGAGTTCTTCAAGAATGCAATGCAAGTATGGAAACTAAGCTAAGATGAGAATGCAAAATGCATCTATGCTAAAACATGTATGAGAGTGTTAGAATCCAAATATTAAGCTATGTGAAATAGATTATTGCAATATAGAAGCTAAACTACCATGCAACATGAATCTAAGCTAAAATGTTATGGTATGAGAGAATGTAGACAAGAAATAGAAGTTCTCCACAAAGCTCCAAAGAAACCTATTAGAAAACGTGCAGCATAAAAATACTCAAAAGATGGATCGATTTGAGGGGGAAAGCTCTCTCCTTTTAAAGTCATATGGATGGTAGAAATCAAGATGAAGATGGTGGATGATCAATGGTGGAATTTGAAAAGAGGAATGATCCATGTGCACACACAAGTTAACCAATAGAATATAAGTTGACTTGTCATATAAGACAAAAGTCACAAAGCCTTTTCTTTTAATTACAAAATAGAAAAAAGGACTTTATGTGTGCACTTTATGTGGGTTAGAAGAATGGGGTCTTTTATTTAATTAAAAGGGGACATGTTCTTTTAATGAAATAATGAACTTAAGATAGCATAGTCAAACTATAGGTTATAATCAAATGAATTAATTATTAGCAATTTGGTCTTGGTAAATGATTAAATTAATTTAGCCAAAATGTTGAGAAGGGGGCTAATAGTCTAGGTGATCATTTTTATGTGATTACACCTATCATGGAAAAATCATTATTTTTTTACTAATGTCAAACATACTACTTGTTGATGAGACAATTATTTACTTCGGTCTGAATGCTATCATTTGATTGATTGATGACAAGGATTTGAAAAGAAAGGATAACAAGAGAGCCTAGAGAAAGGTTGAGTTATATGGTGTATAAAAGGAGCACTATGACCAAGCAAGACTTTGATAATATAATGTATTGTTTATCTACTTAAGCCTATAATGAAAGGATACTTAAGAAAAGATTAGATGTAGCCTAAGAAAAGAAATGTGTCTACCAAGAATGATCGAGAAAATAGTGAAGTCGAGCAAGTCAGTGTAGGTTGAGTAGAAAGTTAGTTGAAGTCCAGTGAATCAAGTTTAGTATGTTTCAAGCAAAGAGAAATCTAGTAGGTGTCAAGTGAAGAAATCTTAGTATGTGTTGACTATTAGAGATGACAGTAGCGACCAAGAAAAACTTAGTGTATGTCGAGCAACCTAGTGTTGACCGAGCATTAGAAAACAATGTTTGTCAAGCAAACATCATTTTTTTGAGTGACAATAAAATGAGTTTGATCAAAAATTTGATGAATTTGAGCTGAAAAAGTTGATTTCTTGAATTGTGTGAAGCATATGGAAGATAAGTATGATGAGCTAGTGGCAAAAAATTTAAGATAAACTATTTTGATACAAATTTAAAGAGGATTGTAAAGGAGGTTTCTAGAAGGGAACAAAATGGAAAGATGGGAAGATTCATTTAATCTTACCTAACCCTAAAATAGATGATTGTGGTGAAGAAGAAGAAGACCTAAATTCTCTATTTAAGGAGATAAAAGGCTAGAAGCAATAAATGAAGTGTGTGAACCTAAGAAATATAAGAATTCTAAGGTGTTTCTTCATATGGTGGTTGAATGAAAGAGTCTGTAGTTGGAATACTAAGCAAGAAGGCTTAAGGAGATGAAGGCTTGAAGGGTAAACAAGCTATTAGAGATGAAGAGGATGAATGCCAAGTAGAATGGAGGGCTGAATATGAGATTTGTAATCTGTAAGTGATTTGTTTTATAATTAGATCAAGTCCTTCTATTACTTTCTAACAACTGTATCAGTCTAGATAAATCCTTTAGACTAAGGTTGACCTAAGAGTCATGAATAAATCCTTTAATAGTGTGACATTCTAATAAAATTTTCTAGATTCCTCTAGCAAGGCTCACTCCTAATAAGGTGATTGAAATCCTTTATCTTGGTCACATTTAACAATGTGCATTCTAACCTTTAACAAAGTTGGCTCCTCTAGAAGAGTGAAAATTGGTAGCATATAACTGGTGGTTTTTCCCAAATTAGATTTCCACATAAAATCCTTGTGTCAAAATGTGTGATTTATTTTGTTGTATTTCATGTTTACATTTCTACAAAGTTATTTTGACCTAGGATGACAATATGAAAAAGTTTAATATATTGAATGAGCAATGCACGCATAAGTATAAGTTGAAGTATTTTTGAAAAGTTTTATTTGTATATTCAGACCTTGGATAACTGATTCAATCCCCCCCCCCCCCCCCCAGTTATTCTAAACATTCCAACAATTGGTATTAAAGCATCAAGTGCTTGTGAAGGAAAAAGTTTGAAGGTACTTAAAGCTAAAGATCAAGATGTACAAAAGAAGGTGCCAAGTTAAACAAGGAAAACTTTCCTACATGGAAAATTTTGATGAAGCTGCATCTAGGAAGACTTGGAGATTATGCAGTTAATTATCACCATTGAACATGTTGATCTAATTGGATCCCCAATTGTTGAACAATTGAAATAGAAGAAGGAACACAATTAGGTAATGTTGGATGTTGCATATGCCCTAAGCTATTTAGAGTTTTTTGACATTAAAGAATGTGATTCTGCTAAGAAGATGCGGTATGCCCTATAGGATATCTATGGAGGAGACAAGAATGTGCTGAGAGCCAAAGCTAAAATTCTTAGAGGAAAATATGATCAAATGAGAATGCAAGAAGGTGAGACTATAGTCCAATATTGTGCAAGAATCAGTTATGTTGGTAATGTAATTCAAGAATCTAATGGTCAGATTGAAGATGAGACTATGATCAACAAAGTATTGAGAACCATGTTACCTATCTATGCTATTAGAGTCTCTACTATAAGATAATTCATGTGTATTTCTGGTAGCAATCTAACTCTTGAAGGACTAGTTGGTAGACTTAACTTATTTTGAATCTGCTTTCAAAGCTAAGCTAACACTAAAAGAACTGAAAGATAAGAAAAAGAAAAAGGTCAAACATGTTGCTAGTGGAAGTGAGACAAATGATGAAGAGCTAGAAGAACTGGGAGCACTATTGTCTAGGAAAATTCATAGAGTCAAAGAAAAATACAAAGGTAAGTTACCCATCATATGTTTTAATTTTGAAACAACAAGAATGAATACAAATATAAAGATAGAAAAGATGACACTAAGAATGGCTATAAGGACAAAGGAGAGAAGACTTATTATATTTTTGAAAAAGAATCCAATGATGAATCTGATGATCATGATGATGAAGTTTTCTATGTTTCTATGAAATATGATTTTGATGAAGATGAGGCAACTACATTGATTTCATATGAGAAAAAAAAGTGATATATGGGTTATTGATAGTGGATGTTCACATCACATGACTAGAGACAAAAGTAAGTTCATTACCGTTGAGTATTATAATGGAAATAGTGTTAGATTTGGTAATGATGCATCATGTCTAATAAAAGGAAAAAGATCAATAAGATATACAAACAAGATCATGTGTGACAATGCTTACTATGTGGAAGGACTTAACTATAATTTATTGAGTGTGTCATAATTGAATAGTTTAGGATGCAAAGTTGAATTTGATAAAAGGAAGGCTAAGATCCATGATCTACTGATGGAAAACTTATTAGAAGTGGATATCAGACTAGAGGTAATCTATTCTATCTTGACATGAATGATGCTACTTGTCTTATTGTACAATTTAATGATGTGTGGCTATGGCACAAAAATTAATGTCATGTAAATTTTGATAGTTTGGTTAGCATAAGTAAAATGAAAAGAGTTAGAGGTTTTCCAAAATTGAAGAAACCTAATAATATGATTTGCAAACAATGTTAGTTAGGCAAGATGAGAAAGTCTAGTTTTGAAAGAAAGACTCATACTTCAAAATAAATTCTAAAATTAGTTCATATTTAATTATGTGGATCAATTGATGTGAAAAGCTACTAAGGTGACAAGTACATTATCCCATTTGTTGATGATCACTCTAGAATGATGACAGTTATGTTTTTAAAAGAAAAAACTAATGCTTTTCAAATGTTTAAGTGGTATCTAACAAGAGTTGAAAAGGAAACTAGTGAAAGATTGAAATGTCTAAGATCTAACAAAGATGGTGAGTTTACATCAAATGAGTTTGAAAACTTCTGCAATGACACAGGAATCAAGAGACAAACTTTTGCACCTATGACCCTTCCACAAAATGGGATTTCTGAAAGGAGGAATAGATATGTAATAGATTGTGCTAGAACACTGATGATGGAGTAGAGTGTTGCTTTGAAATACCAAAGAGAAGTTGTCAGTACAACTATCTATACCTTGAATCAAGTACAAATCGACAAAGAAGTGCATGAAGATGAACCAAAGAAGGTACCTAAAATTACAAAACCTTTATGTACTACTATGAAGGTGTGTATGTTGATGTTGATGATATTTTAGCTTCTAATCAAGAATCAGTAACTATTGAGTCACATAAAATGGATGTTGAGTTGCATTCAGGAGCTGAGTTGCAATCAAAAGTTGACATACATTATGATACTAAGATCATTTTATAAGAGAGGAATGTTGAGTTACCTGATAGAGAAGTGCACAATGAATCTAAAATTGAACTTCATGAAAGACCCATTGTATAAAGGAGAAGGGAGCCAAGATTATCCAAATATTTCAAGAGACATCATCCTACTGAACAAATCATTAGAGATAAATAAGATAGACCAATGAAAAGGAATAGGTTGAGAAATGATAAATGTTTGTTAAGAATTCATGAGCCTAAATCTATGAAGGATGAATTAGAAAATGAATACTAAAATCAAGCCATGAAAGAATAAATTGATCAAATTGAGAAGAACAAAACATGGACACTAGTATCTAGACCAGATAACAAGAATGTCATTGGAACCAAGTGGCTGTATAGAAAAAAGCTGGATGAGAATGGTGAAGTTATAAGGAATAAGGAAATATTAGTTTGTAAATGATATGCACAAGAAGATGGACTTGAATATGGAGAGACATTTGCCACATTTGCAAGATTGGAAGGAGTAGGAACTCTACTTTCTTATTCTTCCTATACAATTTAAAGTTTATCAAATAGATGTTAAGTCATTATTTCTAAATGGTATACTAGAAGAAGAGGTTTACATAGAAAAACCTAAAGGATTTTTTGATTCAAACAATAAGAACATGGCATGTAGACTGCACAAAGATTTGTATGGTTTGAAGCAAGCTCCTAGAGCATGGTATAAGAGATTATGTAACTATATTGTGAAGATGATTGCTAGTATATTCACAAAGGCTTTACCTAAGAATGCACATGAATATCTTAGAGGTAAACTAGGGTTGATACCCCTATCCAAAGCCACTTAAGCAAAAAGATTGGTGCTCTACATCAACTCATTTGAATGGCATACTTGATGAGTGGATCTTACTTTAGGAACTGTTTGAAGTAAGGAAGGAGCTAAAAATAGGAGATTTACAGTCACATGCAAGGTGATAGAGGGAGAACCTAAATTGTTGATATCTACAAGAGAAGATGATAAGTTTTGCATTTTTGTCAAAGAGGGAAGATGTATTTGAGGGGGGGAAAATAGCAAAAAAATAATATTTTTGTCAAAGAGGGAGATGACTGTATGAGGGAGTTAGTACAAGAAAAGAGAGAGATCATAAAGAAAATGAAAGAGAAGGAAGAAGAGCTTACATTGAATATCTAAAGAAGAGAGAGATTTTAGCCTATACATAAGAAGGACAAATACTAATAGAGGGAAATATTTAAATATAAGTTATTAAGCTTCTTTTTGGTATCATTGCTGGTAATGGTTTTCCATCAATGCCAAAGAGGGCAATTGTTGGAAGAAGATTTTTTGAAATAAAAAAGATTGATAAAAACTATCATGGAAAAATTATTATTTTATCACTGATGTCAAACCTACTACTTGTTTGTGTGACAATTTCTTACTTTGGTTTGAATGCTATCATTTGATTGATTGATGAAGAGGATTTGAAAAAAGAGGATAACAAGAGAACTTAGAGAAAGGTTGAGTTATATGGTGTATAAAAGTAGCACTAAGACCAAGCAAGACTTTGATAATATAGTGTATTTGTTATCTACTTAAGGCTATAATGAAAAGATACTTGGGTAAAGACTAGAAGTAGCCTAAGAAAAGAAATGTGTCTTCCAAGCCTGACCAAGCAAATAGTGGAAGTTGAGCAAGTTAGTGTAGGCCAAGAAGAAATTTAGTTGAAGCCGAGTGAGACAAGTTAAGTATGTGTCAAGAAAAGAGAAATCTAGTAGGTGCTAAGTGAATGAATCTTAGTATGTGTTGAGTGTCAGAGATGGCAATAGTGACTGATCAAAACTTAGTGTATGCCAAGAAACTCAATGTTGATCGAGCATCAGAAGACAGTGTTTTCTAAGCAAACACCATGTTATTGTTGAGTGATTGTAAAATGAGTTTGATCAAAGATTTGATGAATTTGAGCTAACACAGTTTATTTCTTGAATTGTGTGAAGTGTGTGGAAGATAAGTATGATGAGTTGGTGGCACAAAATTCAAGATAAACCATTTTGAGAAAAACTCAAAGAAGATTGTAAAGGAGGTTTCTAGAAGGGAACAAAATGGAAGGATGGGAAGATTCAATGAATCTAACCTAACCCTATAATGGATGATTATGATGAAGCAGCAAAAGACATAAATTCTCTATTTAAGGATATAATAGGCCAAAAGAAATAAGTGAAGTGTGTGAACCTAAGAAAGATAAGAAGTCTAGGGTGTTGCTTCATATCATGACCAAATGAAAGAGTTTGTAGTTAGAATAATGAAAACAAGCTCAAGGATATGAAGGATTAAATGGTGAACAATCTATTAGAGATAAAGAGGATGAATGCCAAGCATAATGGAGGACTGAATGTGAGATCTATAATCTACAAGTGATTTTTTTTTAATCAGATCAAGTCCTATTGTTACTTTCTAACAACTATATCAGTCTAGATAAATCCTTTGGACTAAGGTTGACATAACAATCATGAGTAAATCCTTTAATAGGGTGACATTCTAATAGAATATTCTAAATTCCTCTAACAAGGCTCACTCCTAATAGGGGGATTGAAATTCTTTAACTAGGTCACATTTAATATGTGCATTGTAACCTTTAATAGGGCTGGCTCCTCATAGAGCTCAATTTAGAAGAGTAAAAATTGGTAGCATGTTATTGGTGGTTTTTTCCAAATCATGTTTCCATGTAAAGTCCTTGTGTCAAAATTTGTGATTGATTTTTTGGTATTTCATGTTTACATTTCTGCAAAGTTATTTTGACCTAAGACAACAATATGCAAAAGTTTAAGATATTGAATGAGCAATGCATGCATAAGTATAAGTTGAAGTACAAAAAAGTTTTGTTTGTACATTCAAACCTTGGATAACTGATTCACCCCCACACCCTCTCAGTTATTCTAAACATTCCAACACATAGAAGGTATATGCACAAGTGATGAGCACACATCTTTACCAAAGTATTACTGGGAGTTTAGCCTAGTCCTAAATGCATTGGTGATGATTTTGTAAGATTTGGGTATTAGGAATGCATTTTTGGCTATGCCATCTCCCAGTAATACTTTGGAAAATACTATGTGTTTATCACATATGCATATATACCTTCTTTGATCAACTCCCATATGCATAGGTAAAGACTATATATGTTGAGGAAATTTAGAAATTTATTGGTGGTGGGAACTCAAAGATGGATATCTAAAAGGGTAATTATTAGCTATTTTGATTAGAAGTATTTTAGTTGTTTCAATTTTCTTTCTTATTGTGGGAATTCTTTGTCTATAGGATTCATAATTCTAATGTTCGCCGTAGTCTATAACTTTAAAAACCTATAGACATCTCTAACAGAAATGCAAAGATATGCTCAAAAATATTTTTTTTCAAATTTACCTATCATCCATGCTTATGGATTGAGGTTTCAAGTGTCCCTGACTTTCTTTCTCAAAAGTCTCATATGTGTGTGTGATAGTGAAAGAAAAATCACCTAAGAAAGACCACTATCAATCTTTGATATTTAACTACACTCGCCTCCTGCATTGCCTAAAACCAACATGAAGATTTTCAATTCAAACATCATTTTCCTGGTACAACTATACTATGCACAAATCATTCGAATTCCAATAAAGAGCACTAGCATGATCTTCAAGTTCAAAGAAAATATAATAATATGAAATATGAAAACATGTTATGGATTTATTAACATTTTCATCATAGAAAAGAAGGTCCATGTTAATGATGTTCCTATTATACCAAAAAAGTGCTACTATTATGATTATGAGAAGAGTAGGTGAATGCTTCCATGAGACATAATAGAATGTACATTATATTACCAACAACAATGGGGTATGTATATGATTGCCTCAGGGAAATTTGATACAATAACCAATCAATTTCTAATAGTTGCAAACAACCTTTGAAACAAGTCTTTTTCTTAGGCTTAAAATATACTATTCATCTAACTTACTATAATTATGCCATAATGAAAGATATAAAAAACTTTCCCTAATAAGTGCTATGATATTTTTGGAATGTGAATCAAATTGGTGCACAACAAAAGACTGAGCTTGGATCTATGGGTAAGCATTCATATTTTACTTCATTGTACCTTTTCACTAGTATACTTTGAAGTTTTCTTTCTCTGTAACAAGCCATTATAGATTTTGAACTATACTTACTAGATTTACTTGTGGAAGTTTTCTCCCACAATGGGTTTCTAACATAAGCATAATGTTAAGTTGATGTTCTTGAAATAGTTTCTCGCTATTTATCTTTTTAAGTTATTATCTCATGTTATATGTCTATTTTATTTCCAGCACTATGTCAAGTAAAGAAACATATGTAAGTTGATTTATAAGAACAAAAATATTTCATAATAATTATGGATGAATATGTAAGATGGTTTTAAAAATTATAATATCATTGACTAAATATTTGAGTAACTAAATTGTTCATTTGTAGTGTTTGTGAATTATAGTTACAAGTGCTTAAGTTGCATACCTTTGATTATGGGTGCACAAACAATGGATGCAAACACTTGATTGACTAGGATAGTGAAAATGTTGAAGCTAAAAAATTGCTAGTATATGGTAGTTAGCCATATAAAATATCAATTTCATTAAATGATAAACTAAGAAAGTCTATAAAGAATAATAAAGAGATGTAAAATATCAATAATGAGGAAAGAAAAATGAACTGATAAGGTTCCATGGCCCACCAAACCACCCCTCCTCACCCTCCCCCTCCCCCACCCCCCTCTCCCCTTCCCTAACATAACTCTAAATTCCCTATTAACATCTTACATGCATTCCTTCTTTCATCCATTAATAAAATACAACATTCATTTACATAAAGTTTTAAAAAAAAATCATGAGCATTCATGAAGTAATCTCATAATATCCAAAGCTAACATCTAACATTCTTTCATTTTTTAACATTCATTAACACTAACACATAAACACGACATTAAATAACATGTGAAATAAGATATTTAAACATACCTCAACCAATTACAATCAATTTTAGATTAGATACCTGATTAGTTTGGAATTTGGTTCTCACCAACAATCAAAAAATGCAACAATTCTGATAAAAAAGCATAAAAATATGTACGTAAATTTTTAAACAAAATTATCAATCCATTTTAATAAATTATTAAATATAATATATGAAATTAAGGAAAATATTTAAGTTAGATTCATCACAAGAAGATGAAAACAAGTATACAAATAGTTTTTAACATGTTTTTATGAAAACAAAAAATGTATCTTCAAGAAATGCATACTAGATAAAACTCTACAATAAAACTAACCTATACATACCTCAAATATGAAATGTAAAACCTCCAGAGTAAAATAAGGAGAGATACAAAGAAGGAAAAAGATATAGAGGCCCTTTAGGAAATTATTTGCATTAATAGTAGGAATGAGTAGTCAGCTTTGTCAAAAACTTAAAATAGGTTCTAGCCTAACAAGGAGATGTAAAATATCAATAATGAGGAAAGAAACATGCCTTTAACTAATAAGGGTCCATGGAAAATGACATGTCAAAATGAAAAGCAGGCAAGAAGATATATAAAATCAAGTTTGGGTTAATCTTTCACTTGAGTTTAGATGGGATTTGGAGGCTATAACCTATTGGAAATCTATTTTCCTAGAGTCAAATTGTAGTCATTTTCATAACAATCACTTAACATCTCATTTATTTTCACTTGAGAAAAATCTTACCATCAGCCTCACTTGGAGAATGAACATTACTAAAACTTGCATTCTCTAAAAAGACTATAATAAAATATTCCTTTATTTTTGCATTTCCAAATCATAGTATTGTATCTTTAATAATTACATCCAACTTATTTGTACTTGGTAAAATATCTACCATATCATTCCAAGTCTACAATTGAATGTTTCTTGGACATGAGGGAAGCATGCAAGACAAGAATGACTTATTATGACTGCTTGGTCAAATAGAAAGATAAAATCCTTTTATATTCCACATGAATGATAGAAGAGTCAATTGAGAAGACTGGAGAAAAACTAGCTAAATTAGGACCATAAACCTCGGGTCTCCTAATGTAAGGCTAAGAGACCAAAGGTGTTTTATAAATCTTGAATCTCATTAGACCAATATGTTGGAAACTAAAATTGAAACAATTGTTATGTTTTTATTGATTTCAAACCTATTGGTGAGACAGTTTGCACTTTTATCTAAGTATCATATGTATTAGATGGATCAAATACATAGTCTTGACCAAGCAACAGAGAAGAAGATTAAAGAATTTTGAAGTTCATGCCAAGTGATGCTAGTGTCAACTGAGTGTGAGAACAAGTTGAGAAAACTTAGTGTTGATCGAGCATCAGTATCAATCGAGTAACAGTGTATGTGTTGAGCAAAGAAATTTAGTAGTGACTGAGTAACCTAGTGATGACTGAGTGTCAAAACATAGTGTTGGTTAAGGAACAATATTTTAACTATTTATGAGAAATTTTAACTCCTAGCCGACTAAGTTGATTTCTTGGAATATGGAAAGTGAGTTGAAAATAAAGATCGATGAGTTGGATCATTTAATACCAAGAGAGGATTAGGTAAATGACCTAGGGAATGGATTCTAAGAGAAGTTTCTAGAAAAGAAGAGATAAACAAGATGATGATCAAATTCATTGTATGTGATGAATCTAATCATAAAACCTAAGATCTATGGTGATGTTTAAGTAGAAAAAGATTAGAATTGACTATTTAAGGAGGTACCAAGGAAAACTTTCAAGATGCCTATAGATTTCATGTTCTAGATAGTTGGAGTAGTTGCTAATGTTATTAACTAGAAAATTTAAGAAAAAGGCTAAAACAAGTTGAGAAGAGGTGAAGAGTGATTGCTTGAAGGGTTGCCAAGTCAATCAAATATAGGGATGACAATGGAGGCCTATCAGTGAATCATCTATTAACTAAACTAATATTTTTACATGCAAAGTAAGGTGTACTTAATATATGAAAACCTATTTATACTTTCTAACCATTGTAAATAGTATTTGAAATCATTTAGTCAATGTTGACCTAATAGTTATATGTAAATCCTTTAACAAGATGACAATCTACGAGAATATTCTAAAGTCCTCTAACAAGGCCAATCCTAATAGGGTGACTAAATCCTTCAAAAAGATCACATTTAATAGCATGTTTTGTAACCTTTAACAAGGTTGGCTCCTAACAAAGCTCGCTTCAAAAGAATGAAAATTAGTGACATGTTGCTAGTGGATTTTTCCAAATTGGATTTCCACATTAAATCCTAGTGTTAAACTTGTGTGGATGTTGTCTATGGTGTTTTACTGATTAATGTTTACATTTTTCAATTTTGTTATAATTCTAAATATTATAACAATTGGTATCAGAGCATTGGTGCTTATAGAGAGAAATTTGAAGGTACTCAAAGTTAAAGATCATGATGTCGAAAAAGGAGGTGCCAAATTTAAACAAAGAGAACTTTCATGCATGGAAAATTTTAATGAGGCTAAAAGTAGCTTGTATTGGTGATGCTAGAGTAGATTTTCTGAGCAATGCATATGTGAATATTACAACAATCCCTATGACTACACAACAATTGAAAGAAAAGAAAGAACACAATTAGACAATGTTGGAGATTGCTTCAACCCTAAGCTATGTTGTGTTTGATGACATAAAAGAGTGCAAGAATTTTTTTTAAATGTGGGATAATCTAAAGACCATATATGGAGGAGATGATAATGTTTTAAGAGCTAAATCAAAAAGTTTGAGAGGAAATTTTGATGAAATGAGAATGACAAAAGGTGAGAATATAGTTTTGTACTATGCAAGAATCAAAGAGGTTGTCAATGTTATTTGTGGAGCAAATGGAAAGATTGAGATGAAACAACAATAAGCAATTCATTGAGAACTCCACTTCCTAATTCTATAAGGATTTCTACAATACAAGAGATGAGATGTACACCAAGTAATGACCTAACTCTAGAAGGTGTAATTAGTAGGCTTGCTGCTTGAAATGTCTAATTTTGAAAATTACACTCCTACTACTATTGAATCTACTTTTAAATCACAACTTATTCTTAGCAAGAAAGGAAAAGGAAAACATGTGAAAAGTGACAATGGTACTTCTGATGATGAACTTGAGGCACTAATAGCTAAGAGATTTGGAAGAGCCAAAGGAAAATACAAAGGTAAACTTCCTATAATCTATTTTACATGCAACAAAGTTGGTCTTATTGTTGCTAAATGTTCTGATAGAGAAGACAAGGATGGGAGAAAGGAGAGCAAGGACAAAGAAAGAAGAGATGATAGAGACGACAAGAAGAACAAGGACTACAAAGACAAAGGTAAGAAATCTTGTTATATTTTTGAAGAAGAAATTGATACTAAATCTAAAATTAATGATGAAGAAGTAGTCTATGTTGCTATGAAAGAAGATTCTAATGAAGATGAGAAAATTATATTAGTCTCTTATGTGAACAAAAGTGAAAGATGGATAATTGACAATGGTTTTTCTAATCACATGACTTGTGATAGAAGTAAATTTAAGAACATTTGACCATACAATGGTAGCTATGTTAAATTTGGTAATGATGTTCCATATCTTGTGAAAGGTAAAGGATCAATACAACTAATAGATAAGATCAAATGCAACAATTTTTATTGGGTTGAAGGACTCAACTATAATCTATTGAGTGTTTCACAGTTAAACAAATTAGGTTACACCACAGAAATTAGGTTTCACAGTTGAATTACACCACAGAAAGGCCAAATATTTGATGTTGATAGTAAACTAATTGGGAGTGGTGGTCAAACAAGAGGTAACTTGTTCTATCTAGATTTATCTAATGAGACGTGTTTTTTTGGATAATATGAAGATATTTTGCTTGGCACAAGAGGTTATGTAATGTAAATTTTGACAATTTGGTGAGCATTCGTAAAATGAAAAGAGTAAGAGGTTTTCCAAAACTAAAGAAATTAGATAATGCTATGTGTAAACAATGTCAATTGAGAAAAATGACAAACTCTAGTTTCATGAGAAAAACATATTCATTTGATGACATTTTGGAATTTATTTATACTAACTTATGTGGACCTATCAGTATTCAAAGGTATAGTAGAGACAAGTATTTCATTCTATTTGTTGATGATTTCTCTAGAATGATGACAGTGATGTTTCTTAAAGATAAATCTAATGTTTTTCAATTATTTAAGTAGTATTTGGCCAAAGTTAAAATGAGGATAGGGAATAGTCAGAAGTTCTTGAGATCTGACAGAAATGGTGAATTCATTTCCAATGAGTTCAACATATTATTCAAGGATAGGGGAATCAAAAATAGATGTCAGCACCAAGACCCTATTGATAATTGGCTAATGAATATATGTACTTTTTTTCATTTATGGAAACACATGATGTCCATGCTTAGAAGAAACCTCAAAAATAAAGATACTTAGCTTTTGGTAATTAGAAAATTGTCTAAGTATATAATTTGGTATATAGCAGTGTATTGTTTTGTTAATAATTTGTTATGGATGTCATGTTATGACTAAAAAAATTAGATGGAGATAGTATACATGTTGGTGATGACATGTATAAACTTGGAAGTCTGTACAAACTGTATAGAATAGAGATATGTTTATTTTGATGAAACAAGATAGTGGAATTGAAGAAAAGGATTATTTTGTTTACAAAATAATTACGTCCAATTACGGTTGGCATCCTAGATGTTAACTCTAAGTTGGAAAAGTGTATTTTGATCTTAGCTAACCAAGAAACAATTTGTGTAAAGGAATGGTATATATGCAAAGGACATCTTGTAGATTCAAGTGTGTAATTGTGTTATCTTGAAGAAGTTATGTTGAGCAATTGTATGCGAACTTTTGTAAAAGTGATATATGCAAAGTTTGTAAAGATATTTCAAGATTTGAGATCAAACTAAGAAAGTTTCTATATTCTAGAAGTATGATTACTTTTTTGGGGAGTGAGCTCTTCTTGTATTTGGAAGTGCATGTTTGGGCAGTGGGCTTATCTTGTATTTATTGTTCTACAACTCCTAACTAGGTTGGCACAACTCCTAATAAGGTTGGAATCTCCTAACAGGGATTCAAAGTCTCCTAATAGGGACTCCTTATACTGAATTTTTTCATTGACTCCTAATACTTTGATAAGGAACTTATATGTCAATATATTATCTAGTGGGTATCATCCCCACTAGGGTTTTCCCTTGGCCAGGGTTTCCCTAGTTAACAAAATATGGTGTTATGAGTTATCTTTGTGCATGATTACATTACTATTCAATATTACTTTATTAATTTTTTTATGTATGGTTTAAAATAAGAAATAATATCCAGTTGGTGACAATGTTTGTAGATTATTGATTCACCCCCCACAACCCCCCCCCCCCCCCCACCCCCCTCTATTTCTCAATGGGTATCAGAGCACAATTACTTTGAAGAGGATTAATAGCTTGAGTAAGATCTTTATGGATATGGAATAGCTAATGAAGAACCTTGAAGAAGCTTTTGAACAAATTGATCTCCTTACTGAAAAAAGAGATAAGTTGAAAGAGAGATATGAAAACTCCAAAGTATACATTGAACAATTGAGGGAAAAGATTGAACATATCAAATCTAAACCTGAATCTCTTGAATTTAGAACTAATGATGATGATTATTCAAAGCTAAAGACAAATTGGATGTAGGAAGCTCCCCTTAATAACATAACTCATAACAAAAACATAGAAACAACAAAAAATGAAAGAATAAAATATGGACTTCTTATTTGCACCACAAATGTAGAATTACAAAATTCATAAGTACAATATGCTAACCCACATGGGCAACTTTAGTACATTAATTTGCAAGACAAGTTGTGAACTATCACCCAGAGCTGTCCTAGACAATGTCTGAGCCTTTCTTAAATAGGTAGTTTTATGCTGCTTGAGAAGGTTCTAGATGCTCAAAGTTAATACCTAGGGCTGACAAACCTAAAAATACACATAGAGTTAGCCAAATACATCTTTAACAAATTATCTTAAAAATTTTGATAGCCCAACTTTTGCAGGTCATAACTCACAAGTTGTTGCTTTGATTGGCTATTATAACCATTTTGTGGAAATGTCATCTCTTGATCTATAGGCTTAGAACTGTGCTAGTACCCTTCTATTGAATTTTTGGACCTCATCCAAGCACTCTAAGGCCTCCAATGATGAGCCTGAAGATTTTTTTGCAAATTTTTCCACCGAAAATCTGTAATAACTTCTCTGATACTAATGCTTGAGCAATGAGATTTTTGTAGTAGGCTTACAACTCTAAAATAAACCTTCCTATAGAAAGTGAGAACATTTTGAGCTAATATGAAAAAATCACTAAAAATATTAAGTTCCCATAAATAGTAACCACCCTGTCTACTAGTCCTTATTAAAATAGAAAAGACTGAAAATAAAATATTTTTGGGTGATGCAAGATTGCCCTTGCACCCAGGATGCTCCTGCATCAAACACCCAAGGTAATTTGAGAAATGACCTTGTCATGTCTCAAGTGTTCAGAGGAAAACCAAGATAGTTAAACTCCTCCTTTGCTAGCCATGACAAATCCTCAACTGGTCTCCCTTTCCATTTGATCAGATATTCCTCATAATTTCTATTTCTAGTACTTTTTCTAACACGACTGTCTAGTATCTCCTCAATCTCCTTTGTAGCTGAACTAACTGCTAGAATGCTCCACTACACTTTTGCAACTTCATCTCGATCACCTCCTTCATAATACCCTATCAAGTCTAAAATATTAAATACTGGTGAAATATTCAATTCAGCAAACAACTCCACTTCATATGCATTTCCAAAATCATGCCTCTTCACTATCTTGCATGGTCCAAACTTCTTCATCTTCAACTTATTATATGTACCCACTAGAAAACCCTCCTTCTCAAATGAACCATGACTTCATCTCCAATTTGAAATTCCTTGCATCTCCTTTTCACATCTGCCTCAGCATTATACTTTGTATTCATCTTTATGATGTGCTTCCTTGCCTCATCATGGACGTTCTTTAAATGCTCAACAAAATCTTCTACTTTAGCACTACTTATCTCTCCTTTATCCAATTGCCTCAGTTCAGAAGCATTTTTAGGACTACTCTCATATAAAATATAAAATGGTGATTTACCAGTACTCCTATTGATAGAATTATTATATGCAAATTTTGCCTATGGTAAAATCATATCTCATCCTTTTGGTTTATCTCCAACCAAGCATCTCAGCATGTTTCCCAAACTATGATTCACAACTTCTGTCTATCCATTAGTCTATGGATGATGTGATGAACTAAACTTCAAATCTGTCTTCAACTTCTTCCATAATGTATTCCAAAAATACCCAACAAATTTGGTATCTAGATAAAATCACAAACCTATGTCACATTTTATAAAGAAACGGGATATTAGAATGTGATACTTCAACATTAATGAAAAAAAAATCATATTTGTGTTTAGAGTTTGATGATGATGTAAATTGATGAAATATGTAAATTTGGATGAGATTTATGCCTATAATTTTTATAATTTTTTAAAGTAAGAATTTATTCATTTTAAAAAAAATTTGAAGTCCCTTTTTAATTATAAAAAATATAGTGTGTAGTTCCCATCAAACAAGTATATGCAAATCATCATTTTTTGTTCTGATTTGAAAATATCTTATAGATGACATGTATAGCTAGGGAACAAAAAAATAACTAACAATTTTTTATATATATTTTCTTTGTTATAAGTACTCAAGTTTGACCTTATTAGAATCCAACATTTTTTCCCCCATCAAAACTTCCCTATCAAATCTACACCTTCTTGAAAAAAATTTACATACTCGTGAAGAGTACTCTCTCCTCTAGAGATAAATATAATTTTTACTTTTTTTTAATATGATTTACTATTTTTTTCCTTTTCTGCGTGAGGATCTTATGAAATGTTGAAATATCAACTTACAATATTTTGAAATTATAACATATTATAACTAATCAAACTACTTAAAAATTTATATAATGATGATATTGAGTCTGAGATCTATAAAAGGGTATATTTAGTTTTTGAAAAAAAATGATTTTTGATAGAGAAATCAGATTTGACCAAAATAGATTTTGGTATCCTAAATGGAACACAGATCTATGTTTTTACCCATCTCGATCTTAAACTATACTCTTTGTTAGACCATGCAATCTAACCACTTCTCTGAAAAACAACTCTGCTACATGAATAGCATCACTAATCTTCTTGCAAAGAATAAAATGTGTCATCTTTAAAAACCTATCAACCACCACAAAAATAGAATCATGCCTGCATTGTGTCCATGGTAATCCAAGAACAAAATCCATGTTGATATCCTCCCATGGCTTCTCTAGTATAGGTAATGGCTGATAAAATTCTATATTCTACTTCACTCCTTTCACCATCAGACATACTCTGTAACTTTTTACAAAATTCATCACATCTTGTTGCAATTGTGGCCAGTAATGATTTTTAGCAACCAAAGCCATGGTTTTATCTTTGCCAAAATGTCTATCCAATCCTCCACTATGCTTCTCCTTGATGATATTCTCTCTCATTGAACTTCTAGGAATGCACAACTAGCTTCCTTTGAAAAAAATATTATCCTGGATCATGAAATTCAATCACTTTGTCCTGTCACGTGTAATAGGCTTTGTATAAGCCTTCCATGCTTCACGAAAATCAGGATCATCTGGATACAATGTGTTGAGTTCCTTGAACCCAACCACCTCTGTCTACATTTTTGTCAACAAAATTTGTCTTCTACTAAGAGCATCTACAACTTTGTTAGACTTCCCACTCATGTGTTTCAAAACAAATATATAACTCTACAAAAATTGAACCCACTTTAAATGCCTTTGGATTAATTTTTCTTGCCTATTCAAATATTGCAAAGCTTGATGATCAGTATACAAAACAAACTCCTTAGGAAGAAGATAGTGTCTCCACTTCTTCAATGCTTGAACTATAGCATAAGATTCCTGATCATAAATAGAATTTTTTTTTTTGCATCACACAACTTCACACTAAAATAATAAATAGTTCTACCTTCTTGGCTCAAAATAGCTCCTGTCGTAGCACCACTAGCATCACTATCTACTTGAAACACCTTGTTAAAATTAGGAAGTGTTAAATTAGCTTTCTCAGTAACTTTCTATTTCAATAGATTAAAGCTCTTATCTACTCCTATAGTCCACTTAAACTCTTTCCTATCCCCTCTCATTGTTTCAGTCAAGGGTCCACAAATACTGCTAAAATTTCCTATGAACTTTCTTTAAAATGTAGCCAATTCCTTGGAGTAGGCCATTCAAGGATAGCCTTCACTTTCTTTGGGTCCATTTTTAGACCTTCTCGTAAAACTACAAATCCCAGGTACACCAACTCTTTCTTTACAAAACTGCACTTCTTCAAGTTTATCAGTAATTTTTCTTCCGTCAACTTATCAAACACCTTGAGAATATGAATCAAATGCTCCTCTAATGTTTTACTAAAGATCAATATATCATCTAGGTAAACAATGAAAAACCTACCCAGAAACTCCTTTAGTACCTCATTCATAAGCCTCATGAAAGTTCTTGGTACATTGGTTAGCTCAAAAGGCATGATTAACCACTCATATAGTGATTCCCTTGTCTTAAAAGAAGTCTTCCACTCATCACCTTCTCTAATATAAATCTGATGGTAACCACTCTTCAGATCTATCTTTTTGAAATACTTAGCTCCACTCAAACAATCTATAATATCATCCATCCTTGGCAATAGAAATCTATACTTCATTGTGATTTTGTTGATAGTACAAGAATCTATGCACATCCTCCATTCTCCATTCTTCTTTGGTGCTAATACTGTTGGTATAGCACATGGACTTAGACTATCTCGAATCAACCCCTTCTACAAAAACTTATGAACTTGTCTATTCAACTCTTCACTTTCTGCTGGTGTCATTTTGTGTACTGTCTTGTTTGGCAAACTGGCTCCTAGAACCAAATATATTTGGTGACTAATCTTCCTCATGAGGGGCAATTCTTTAGATACATTATCTGATACTATATCAAAAAACTCTCACAAAATATCTACAAGTTCTATAGGTACCTCCTCTACTTCTTCTTTACTATCTTTAGGAATGATAGCAAAACACATGCTCGTGCTCCATACCTTTAAGAAATTCTTTTCCATCAATAAAACATATTCTGGTAGCACTATATACCTTTTTTTCTTTATCCTTCAATAGCTTCAACTTATGTTTCACTCCATCCTTAGTTAGAGTGTAGGTATTTGCTTGACCATCATGTACAGCATGCCTATCAAACTACCATGGCCTACCCAACAACATATGACATATGTCCATAGGTATGATATCACATAGTACCTCATCCTAGTAGCTTCCAATCTTGAACTTCACTAAGCACTACTCATGGACCATGACCTTATGCTCATCTTGCACCCAAGCAATACAATATGGATGTGAGTGTTGTTGGATACAATTGTTAATTGTGTATTGTCTTTGATGTTACACAAATGTCATATGAGTCATCAGACAAAGTCTACCGAGCTCAAGTGATCTACAAAGCAATTTATAGTGTCTACCGAACATTCCTATACTTAACAAAGAAAAGTTAATGTTTATCGAGCTCACTCAAGCATCAAAGGATTTTGTAGCAAAAGTTAGTATTAACTAAGCTCCCAAGGTTAACAAAGAAAAGTTAATGTTTACCGAGCTAACTCGAGCATCAAAGGATTTTGTAGTAAAACTTAGTATTAACCAAGCTCCCAAGGTTAACAAAGAAAAGTTAATTTTTACCGAGCTCACTTAGGCATCAAAGGATTTTGTAGAAAAAGTTAGTATTAACCGAGCTCCCAAGGTTAACAAAGAAAAGTTAATGTTTACCGAGCTAACTCGAGCATCAAAGGATTTTGTAACAAAATTTTGTATTTACCGAGCTCGCAAGGTTAACAAAGGAAAGTTAATGTCTACTGAGCTCCCAAGGTTAACAAAGGAAAGTCAATGTCTACCGAGCTCACATGGTCAGCAAAGGAAGGTCAGCGCTAACCGAGCTCACTCGGTCTCCAAAGGAGCAATGGTTACTGAGCTTGGTCGGCCAGCAAAGGATTTTACTGTTTTGATATTGAGTTTAATTGCTTCATGCGGCCAACTGATGTAATGATTTTTTAGTTATTGGAACCTATATTTAAGCCGACTTGATAATCTAAAAGGTATATATATAGATGTTCAAGTTGTGAATTAGTGTGTGAGAGTGAATATGAGTATATGGATAAGGATGGAATAAGCGAATTGAGCAAATTCTGATGATGGATTAGATATTTTGGAGGGGATGCAAAGTTGTATTTGATCAGCTAGGATCCAGTAAAAGCATAACAGAGATTTGTAATCAGCAAAAAGATAAGTTGCATATCATTCAAGTCACCTCATTGTTGCTTTCTAATCATTGTAACAATGAATCTAGAATCTCTTAACAAAGTTGGTTTAACAACCATTTTATAAATCTTCTAACAAGGTGACAGTTCAGTTGAATTATTCTCAAGACCACTAAATAATCTAAAAGGTATATATATAGATGTTCAAGTTGTGAATTAGTGTGTTAGAGTGAATATGAGTATATGGATAAGGATGGAATAAGTGAATTGAGCAAATTTTGATGATGGATTAGATATCTTAGAGGAGATGCAAAGTTGTATTTGATCAGCTAGGATCCAGTAAAAGTAGAATAAAGATCTGTAATCAGCAAAAAGATAAGTTGCATATCATTCAAGTCAACTCATTATTGCTTTCTAATCATTGTAACAGTAAATCTAGAATCTCTTAACAGAGTTGGTTTAATAGCCATTTTATAAATCCTCTAACAAGGTGATAGTTTAGTTGAATTGTTCTTGAGACCTCTAACTAGGCCACTCTTAATAGGGTGATTAAATCCTCTAACAAGGTCACACCTAATAGTGTGTTTTGTAACCTTTAACAGGGTTGGCTCCTAACAAGGCTCACTTCAGAAGAGTGAAAATTGGTGACCAGTTACTTGGTGGTTTTTTCCATATTGGGTTTCCATGTTAAATCTGGTGTCTCTTGTGTTCATTTACTTTAATCTTTGCAAGCATATTAATAACTATGAATGCTAGATAAATAATAATTAATTAATCTACCGAGATACAGTATTCATGCACTGTTTACTGAGTATCAATAGTATGTAAAGACATCTAAGGGATTTATTTTGGAATTGATTTTTGTGGTAACTGATTCACCCCTCCCCTCTCAGTTACTTCATCTATATTTCCAACAATTGGTATTAGAGCTTTTGGTGCTTGCAGGACAAGATTTCAAGAATCCAAGCCAAAGATCAAGATGTCTTGTAAAAGGGAAATTCCAAGACTTAACAGGGACAACTTCTCAGCATGGCAAGGGTTGATGAGACTTCATCTAGTTTCTATTGGAGATACAAGACTAAAATACCTTGATGAAAAATATGCAGAACCATCTGGTACATTATCTGTCAATGATATTGCTGAAAAGAAGACCCACAACATTATGATGATAGATATAGCATCTGCTCTGAGTTATGAAGAATTTGATGACATTAAAGACTACAAATATACCTTTGAAATGTGAGAAAAGCTAAAAGAAATCTATGGAGGAGATGATAATGTAAGAAGAGCCAAAGCAGAAAGTCTGAGAGGACAATTTGATCAAATGAGGATGAGAGAGGATGAAAATATTGCAAAATATGTTGAAAGAGTCAAAGCATGTGTCAATGCAATCAAAGCATCTGGAGGATATATCAAGGAGGAGATAGTAATAAGTAAAGTTCTTAGAACTCTACTTCCCATTTATGCAATTAGAGTTTCTGCAATTCAAGAAAGAAGATGTGAAGCAAATCACAAGATAAATCTAGAGGCTATAGTTGGAAGATTGACTGCATTTGAACTAGACAACTTTGAAAACTATGTTCCAACTTCCAAGAATATTGAATCAACATTTGAAGCCAAGTTTTCACTTAAGGAGAAAAGAAAAAAGAAAAAGGAATCTCAGTTAGGAAGTGAAGATGAATCAGACCAAAGTTCAGATAGTGATCTTGAAGTGATTAAAGCTCTACTAGCAAAAAAATATTCTAGAGGCAGAGGTAAATTTAAAAGTAAAGTTCCTCTAATCTGCTTTTCATATGAAGAAGTTGATCATATTGCTGCTAGGTGGCCAAACAAGCAGAACAAAGATGACAAGAAAGGTTACAAGTACAATGGCAACAAAGACTTCAAATCATTCAAAGATAAAGGTAAGAAAACATGTTTTATGGCTAAAGATTCTAATGATTCTAATGATGAAGAAGATGAAATTGTCTGCATTGCTATGAAAGATGAATCTGATAATGATGAAGAAATGGTACTCATTTCTCATATGAGCAAAAATGATACATAGATCATAGATAGTGGTTGTTCTCATCACATGACTGGTGATAAAACTAAGTTTGAATACTTTGAAAACTATGATGGTGGCAGTGTAAGATTTGGTAACAATGAACCTTGTTGTATAAAAGGAAGAGGAAGAATCTCTCTAACCAAAGAACTTATATGTGATAATTCCTATTGGGTAGAAGAACTAAAGAATAATTTTTTGAGTGTGGTAGAGCTACTCAATAATAGATCCAAAGTAGAATTCATGCATGGAAAAGAAAGACTACTAGATGGCAAAGAAAAATTGATTGGATCAGGCACTCAAACAAAAGGTAACTTATTTTATCTTGAACTTGGTGAATGTTCATGTCTTATTGCTCAATTTGAAGAAAGTTGGTTATGGCATAAAAGGTTGTGTCATGTCAATTTTGATAACTTGGTAAAGATAAAAAAATTCAAGAATGTAAGAGGCATTCCTAACATAAAGAAACCTAAGGTCAGTCTATGCAAGAATTGTTAGATTGGTAAAATGGGAAAGACTCGCTTTAAAAGTAAAAACTATCAGTCTGAAGATATATTAGAAATTTTGCATAATAATTTATGTGAACCCATTAGAATTGAAAGCTATACTGGAGAAAAGTTCTTCATTCTTTTTGTTGATGATTACTCAAGAATGATGACTGTCATGTATCTAAGGAACAAATCAGAAGCATTTGAGAAATTCAAATGGTACTTGGCTAGAGTAGAAAATGAAATAGGAAAAAGATTGAAATGCTTGAGGTCAGACAGAGGAGGAGAATTCATTTCACATGAGTTCAATAAATTTTGCATTGAAAGAGGAATCAAAAGATAGCTATCAGCCCCTGGAACTCTTGAACAAAATGGAATAGCTAAAAGGAGGAACAGATCTATCATGGATTGTGCAAGAACCCTAATGTTTGAAAAGAACATTGCTATAAAATACTAGAAGGAAGCTATTAGCACTGTATTTCATACCTTGAATTGGGTACAACTTAAGAAGGACTCATTCAAAACTCCCTATGAGCTATGGTATGGCTACAAACCTAATGTAAGTTATCTAAAAGTATTTGGAAGTAATTGTTACATTTTGAAAGAATCTAGAAATGGAAAATTTGATGTAAAAGGTGATGAAGGAATATTTTTGAGATACTCTTGCAAAAGTAAAGCATATAGATGTTTGAACCTGTCTACTTACAAAGTCATAGAAAGTGCACATGTGAAAGTTGATGAGTTTGTAGAAAGGATTGAAGAAGAAAGCAAAAGGGAATCAAAAGATTATAGAAGGTTTGTTTTCACTAAACCTAATACAGTACCAATCAATCAGGAATATTCTACTCCCAAGTCAATAGTAACTGAGTTATAGGTAGTTCAAACTGAGCTACAACAACCTAAGTTACATTCAGATGCTATCAAGCAAGTGTCTACCGAGTCTGAAGGACTTGAGCCAATATCTACCAAGCCAAAACTTGAAGTTGAAATGCAAGAAGATAATAATGAAATTCTTTCAAAAGGCAAGGAACCTATATTAGCAAAATATGTCAGGAGACATCATTCAACAAATCAGATCATTGGAAACAAATCTGAAGGAACCATGACAAGAAGTAAGTTGAAAGGTACTTGTTTACTTGCTGATTTTGAACCTAGAAATATCAATGATGCATTGGAAAATGATAGTTGGATTGAGGCTATGAATGAAGAAATAGAATAGATAGAGAAAAATAAGACATGGACTCTTGTACCCAGGCCTAAAGATAAAAATGTAATTGGAACCAAGTGGGTATTCAGAAACAAGTTGGATGAAGATGGTAAGGTATCAAGAAACAAAGCTAGACTAGTATGAAAAGGATATGCTCAAGAGGAAGGAATAGACTATGGAGAAACTTTTTCTCCTGTTGTAAGATTGGAAGGAGTTAGAACCTTACTTTCATATGCTCCTCACAAAAGATTCAAAGTTTATCAAATGGATGTCAAGTCAGCATTCCTCAATGGTATACTGGATGAAGAGGTCTACATTGAACAACCTGAAAGTTTTGTTAATCCAGATAAAAGGAACATGGTCTGCAAATTACATAAGGCATTGTATGGTCTGAAACAAGCCCCTAGAGCATGGTATGAAAGATTGCATAACTATCTTATTCAGATTGGTTTTCAAAGAACTAATGATAACAGTAGTTTGTATATAAAGGAAGGACAAGATAATAAGATTTTTTTGGCAGAAATATTTGTAGATGATACTATTTTCATAGGAAATGACGATCTTTGCAAAGAATTTTTAGAGCAAATGAATAAGGAATTTGAAATGTCTATGTTTGGTGAAATCAAATTCTTTGTTGGTCTTAAAATTCATCAGAATAAAAATGGTATCTACATCACTCAATCAAAATACATCAAGGAGATATTGAAAATTTTTGGTATGGAAGATTGTAAACCAGTTGGGACTCCTCTGTGTACTGGATTAAAACTTACCAAGGAAGATGAATCAAAAGAAGTAGATCAAACACTATATAGATCTATGATTGGAAAGTTGCAGTATGTAGTTCATACTAGGCTAGATATTGCCCTTGCAGTTGGTATTGTAGCAAGATTTTCAGCAAAACCAAGAGAAAATCACATGACGACAATCAAAAGAATAATGAGATATTTGAAAGGAACTAAAGATTATGTTTTATGGTACAAATTTGGAGGTAATCTAGATTTGAAAGTGTTTACTAATGCTGATTGGGCAGGAAACCTTGATGACAGAAAAAGTACAAGTGGAGGAGCTATAGATCTATGATTGGAAAGTTGCAGTATGTAGTTCATACTAGGCTAGATATTGCCCTTGCAGTTGGTATTGTAGCAAGATTTTCAGCAAAACCAAGAGAAAATCACATGACGACAATCAAAAGAATAATGAGATATTTGAAAGGAACTAAAGATTATGGTTTATGGTACAAATTTGGAGGTAATCTAGATTTGAAAGTGTTTACTAATGCTGATTGGGCAGGAAACCTTGATGACAGAAAAAGTACAAGTGGAGGAGCATTTTTTCTCAAAAAAAGTTGGTTTCTTGGACAAGCAAAAAGTAGAATTACACATCCCAATCTACAGCAGAGGCAGAGTATGTTGCTACTGTAGTAAACTGTTCAAATATTGTTTGGTTTAAATAGTTGTTGGAAGGCATGAAGATGGAAATCAAAGAACCAGTTGTTATGTTCTGTGATAATACAAGTGCAATAAACATATCTAAGAATCTAGTGATGCATTCCAAAACCAAGCACATTGCAATAAAATATCATTTTGTCAGAGAATTGGTGCAAGACAAGGAGATCAGATTGGAATATGTTCATACAAAGGAACAAATTGCTGACATATTCACAAAGCCATTACCTAAGGATGCATTCTTGTATCTAAGAAGTAAGTTAGGGGTCACTCCCCTATTTGAAGTTCACTAAAATAAAATTTTAGTGATGCATCAATGCATACCAAGATGAAAATCTATCAGTTGATGTAGCATAATTAGGAAATATTGCATATGAACTAGTACTAAAGGTACATTAAAATCATTTGAGTTTTGTTGTCTTTGGCATGTGTTGCCAAAGAGGGAGAGTTTTTACTGTCATATCTTTCTGAAATTTGTTTGAAAGGAAGAAGTTTTCTATGATATTCCCTCATAGAAGGAGATTACTAAAAGAGGGAGAGTTTTCTATCTAATAGAGAAATTTGTTCGAACAGAAAAAGGCTAGTTAGACTTGTCTTCAAATTTTATTCTGCTATGACATGTTGTGTTGCCATCAATGCCAAAGAGGGAGATTGTTAGATACAATTTTTAATTGTGTATTGTCTTTGATGTTACACAAATATCATATCAATCATCAGATAGAGTCTACCGAGCTCAGGTGATCTACAAAGAAATTTATAGTGTTTACCGAATGTTCTTATACTTAACAAAGAAAAGTTAATGTTTTACCGAGCTCACTCGGGCATCAAAGGATTTTGTAGCAAAAGTTAGTATTAACCGAGCTCCCAACGTTAACAAAGAAAAGTTAATGTTTACCGAGCTAACTCAGGCATCAAAGGATTTTGTAGCAAAAGTTAGTATTAACTGAGCTCCCAAGGTTAACAAAGAAAAATTAATGTTTACCGAGCTCACTTGGGCATCAAAGGATTTTGTAGCAAAAGTTAGTATTAACCAAGCTCTCAACGTTAACAAAGAAAAGTTAATGTTTATCGAGCTAACTCAGACATCAAAGGATTTTGTAACAAAAGTTAGTATTTACTGAGCTCACAAGGTTAACAAAGGAAAGTTAATGTCTACTGAGCTCCCAAGGTTAACAAAGGAAAATCAATGTCTATCGAGCTCACATGGTTAGCAAAGGAAGGTCAGTGCTAACTGAGCTCACTCGGTCTCCAAAGGAGCAGTGGTTACCAAGCTTGGTTGGCCAGCAAAGGATTTTACTATTTTGTATTAAGTTTAATTGCTTCATGCGGCTGACTAATGTAATGATTTTTTAGTTATTGGAACCTATAGTTAAGCCGCCTTGATAATCTGAAAGGTATATATATAGATGTTCAAGTTGTGAATTAGTGTGTGAGAGTGAATATGAGTATATGGATAAGGATGGAATAAGAGAATTGAGAAAATTCTAATGATGGATTAGATATCTTGGAGGAGATGCAAAGTTGTATTCATCAGCTAGGATCCAGTAAAAGCAGAATAGAGATCGGTAATCAGCAAAAAGATAAGTTGTGTATCATTCAAGTCACCTCATTGTTGCTTTCTAATCATTGTAATAGTGAATCTAGAATCTCTTAATAGAGTTGGTTTAACAGCCATTTTATAAATCCTCTAACAAGGTGACAGTTTAGTTGAATTGTTCTCAAGACCTCTAACCAAGCCACTCATAATAGGGTGATTAAATCCTCTAACAAGGTCACACCTAACAAAGTGTTTTGTAACCTTTAACAGGGTTGGCTCCTAACAGGGCTCACTTCAGAAGAGCGAAAATTGGTGACTAGTTACTTGGTGGTTTTTCCCATATTGGGTTTCCACTTTAAATCTGGTGTCTCTTGTGTTCATTTATTTTAATCTTTTCAAGAATATTAATGACTATGAATGCTAGATAAATAGTAATTAATTAATCTACCAAGATACAATATTCATGCACTTTTTATTGAGTATCAATAGTATGTAAAGACATCTAAGGGATTTATTTTGGAATTGATTTTTGTGGTGACTAATTCACCCCTCCCCTCTCAGTTACTTCATCTATATTTCCAACAAGTGTTTATGCCTTTTTAGCTTCAACTTGGTGACCATCATATCCAACACCAAATTATCAGTACTTCCACCATCAATTATCACATAAAAACTCTTATCTCCACATCTACACCTTGTGCAAAACAATCTCCTTCTTTCTTTAAGCTCATTCTCACCACTTAGCAAGACTCTTTGGTTAACTAGGACTTCTCTTTTAGCATCTTCAAAATGTGAGGATCTAGCATCCTCATCAACATGTACAACTCTCACCTAACCTTCTATTCTTTGATCTATCTATCCTTGGCATTGGGTACATTCAAATGTTCTATGCCCTTCTTCTCCATAGTGAAAACATTTTCCATGGAAGCCTCCTCTTCCAGATCCTTGTCCTCTGCCTCTTCCTCTCTAATCTCTATTGTTTTGATCATGGAAACAATTGAAATTATTTTACCTCTAGTTCTGACTGTTGCTTCCAGCCTCATCCTTGTTCTTTTGATCATCATTATAACCACCATAAGATCGTCCACTAGATCTTCCACCATGACCTCTTCCACTATTCTTATTGTCAAATTTCTTGCTCAATTTCTCCTCAAGTTTTAGGAAAAACTAGTATGCCTCCTCAATACTACTCATTCAAACTAGACTTAGCTCATCCTAAATTCTTGGCCTTAACCCATTAAGATAATGGGTGACTTTCTCCTTATTAGCTTATGCATGGCCGGTTCTAATGAGAACTCAGTAGAACTCTTCAATATACTCTTGAACAATTTTTCCCGCTTGCTTCAACCCTTGTATTTTCTTCAATGGATCAAGCTCACAATCCACAAGAATGAATTATCACTTTAGTTCATCTTTCATCTGATCCCATCTGGTGATTTTGTCCTTTCCCTTTCTATTTTTCTCCAACTGAACCTCTTGCCACTAGATCTTTGGATGTCCCTTTAGTTTTACCTTTGAAAACTTGACCCTATTAGGATCATCAATATCTTCATAGTAAAAGTACTCCTCTAGTTCATTAATCCAACTAATCAGCTCCTCTAGGTTAAGATTTCCCAAAAATGTGGGAATCTCAAACTTAGGTCTTTTTCCAATCTTAAAGATGACCCTAAAAGCCTCTCTTTCTTTGAATTTAGAACTACCTCTACTTTGGCATTTTCTTCTACTTCATCCTCATCCTCATTTTCATCTCTTATGGGAAGATTCATTCCTCTACACTCTTGTTCTTCCAATTCTTTCATTTGTCTTTGCAGGGCTCAAAACCCCTCAAGTGTAACACATACAACTCTTTCACCACACTCTCTTCACGGAAGCATTTTTGTGCTTCCATTGAAACCCTAGTGAAAATTCCCTCACAATCAGCAATTTGTCTACATGCTTAGCCCAAACCATAGTCCTAGTGTGAACTACCTCACAGTCAATGATCTGTCCACACACTCAAGAACTCTAGCTCTGATACCACTTGATGTAGGAAGCTCCCCTTAAGACCATAACTCATAACAAAAATATAGAAACAATAGAAAATATGAGAATAAAATATGGACTTCCTATTTGCACCACAAATGTAGAATTACAAAATTCATAAGTACAATATGCTAAGCCACATGGGCACCTTTAGTACATTAATTTGCAAGACAAGCTGTGAACTATCACCCAGAGTTGTCCTAGACAATGTCTAAGCCTTTCTTAAATAGGCAATTTTATGTAACCTGGGAAGGTTCTAGATGCTCAAACTTAATACCTAGGGCCGATAGACCCTAACAATACACATAGATTCAGCCAAATACATCTTAGAAATTTCAATAGCCCAACTTCTGAAAGCCATAACTCACAAATTGTTGCTCTGATTGGCTATTATAACCACTTTTTAGAAATGCTAGCTTTTGATCTACAGGATTGAAACTTTGCTAGCACCCTTTTGTCAAGTTTTCATACCTTATTTGGGCACTCTTAACACCTCCAATGATGAGCCTGAAGATTTTTCTACAATTTTTTCCATCAAAAATCCATAATAACTTCTTTGATGCTAATGCTTGGGAAATGAGAATTTTATGGTAGGCTTACAACTCTAAAATGAAGCTTTTTGTAGAAAATGAGAACATTTTGAGCTCATATGACAAACTTACTACAAATAGTAAGTTCCTATAAATAGTAACCACCCTATCTACTAGTCCTTATTAAAATAGAAAAGACTGAGAATAAAATATTTTTAGGTGATGCAAGATTGCCCTTGCATCAAAATTACAAGATCTTGAAGCATGAATTGAAGATTACAAATCTAAAGTTGACTTTGAGGAATGATCCTAGCAAAGTTGTGTCTAATTTGAAAACTAAAAATGCAGATCTGAGAGAAACTCTAGAAAAGAAGACATCTAAATTTGAAACATTGAAAGAAGATCATGAAGAACTTCATAAGTACAATACTATTGTGAAAATTGAATTAACTCAGTGCAACCAAAAACTTAAGAAACTTTATTCATGCAGAGAAAGGCTTGATGATTCAATGTCAATATAGAGACCTACTTATGATAAGATTGGTCTTGGTTATCTATTTAACATGTCTGTAAAGAAACTTGAGATTAGATCATATCTGAAAGAAAAAGGTAAATCTAATGATAAGATTGAATCTAGTCAATCTTCTAATAAACCTAAAGAAATTGGACAAGACAAGGAAGTTGAAATTTTGGATGAACCAAAGCAAGTGGAATCTCCTAAGGAAGCTAGGTATGAATTTAGAGATAAGTGTTTTTCATTTAATGAAATAGTTCGTATGAAAAGAGACTGTACTAATAAGTCATTTAATCATGTTAAGAACTTTTATTGTCATAATTGTCATGATACGTGTCATCAAGCAATTGATTATAGGAAACCTAAGTATGATAATGATAAAAGGAATAGAAGAATTTATAGAAATACTAACCACATAGATAGAAGAAGATCTAATGAAAGGACATCAAAAGAAGGAAGGTCTTATGAAGATAGAAGATAAATTATGTGTTATAAGTGTAACAATTTAGGACACATTGCTCGAAATTGTCATGCACCTGATGATTAGCAAAATCTTAGAAGCAGAGCACCAAAATGTTAGTTATACAACAACTTTGGACACATAGTAAAGTATTGCAGAATGGATAGAAACTTTAGAGGTAGAAGGAACAATGCAAGAAACTTCAAAAATAGAAGAGTGGAAATGATAGAAGGAACCATAAGAGGAACCCCAGAACTAACAAAGACAATGAGGAACAAAGAAATGTAGTCAGTGAACTTTGAGAAGAACTCAATGAGGCATTTGTAAAAGGATCAGACATCTCAAAATAAAAGCTAGTTGATGATGAGACAGGAAGATCAAAATCAGTTATCTAGTTTGATTCAATTAAGTTGAATTAAGCTTGTTTACAACAGCAAAATTTGAGAACTTCATTCAGAGATTGAAATAAAGGAAGTGAATTTGAGAAAAGGTATATCAAGTTAAGTTTAGATGGTATGTAAGCTCGCTTGTAATTAGAGCTTATCTAAACAAGTTATGAAGGAATTTAGAGTTATAGGTATTACAAAAAAGGTAAATTTTATAGCAGGAGATGAAATCTATTTTTGTAGAGAGTTTAATGAAGCAAAGTTTTTAGGAGCATTATCATGATGAAAGGAGGCTATGGTAAACCTAGGGTGGCATCTAAAGATTGGATAAATGATCTTGAGCAATTATTTCATTACAAAATGTCATTGACAACTTTTTCATGTTTGTGTGTATGTAATTAATGTAAGTTCAAGTTGATGGAATAAATGGAGTACGAAATTGATTTTCACTTCATTATGAATACATCCAAAGTAGAGAGCACTCAGAAGAAACTTGTGAAGGCAATTTTGAAGCAAACCTTTTTTTAGAAAAAGGTATTTCATCATTTTTCCACAAATATATTTTGTAAAAGTTCATATTTGATAAAATAATTGAAAAGTCAATAGTGCACAATGTTGAGAATGAGGATAGACCTAAGTTGAAGGTTATCTCCATAAAACCTACTAAAGGAAACCCTAACTTAGCATTATCCATCACTCCAAACAATGTAGTATATCTTGAAGATAGGAAGTTATCTTAATAGTAAATTTGAATCTAATGGGAGTGAATACATGAAGAATAATATGAAATTAGTTTTCAATCATGATACAACTATGAAGCTCAGATTTGAACATTTAAAGGAACTAAACCTATTCAAATATCATTTCTACTGTGAATTAGATATAGATGAATGGATAGAGATCATATTGAGTAGTATACATGATGGGAAACTACGGATGCAAGATAATGTAGTTGATATTTCTATCAACCTTATTCATGAGGTAATTGGTCTTAGTAAACAAGGTAGTGTACCTAAAAGTGAGAAAATGGTCAACAAGAAAGTTGAGAGTTATACCAAAGTAATGTATAATGGAAAGGCTATGTTTATTAGCACCATTAAGCAAGATGATGTAAGATTCCAGAGTAGAATCATTTCCTATTCTATATGTACAAGTTCAAAGATTGATGAATTATTAGCTAGATTCATCTATGTAGCATATAAGATATGTATAGAGAAGAAACAAGTAAATCTTAGTGAAATCTTAAGAATGTAATTACTTGAGAACCTAGAGAAGATCAAGAGAACTAAGAATGGTGTGTTTAGATTTCAGTGAACTAAGAATGGTGTGTTTAGATTTCAGTCATTGGTCAATCACATATTCTTTCATATACTTAAAATATTTCCATATTTATCAGTCACTAAGATAATGAGAAATGATAAATGTACAATGGAAAATATCATAAAAGTATGTAGGAAGCATCCTGTAGATAAGATATCGGATAGTAGAAACTTGATAACGAGGACATTTCAGAATGAAATGAGAGTAAGATTCAAAATTGCACCTACAATTTTAGATAGATTTAAAGATGACATTTTTGTTATGGTTGATACAAATTATTCTTACATTTAAGTACTAGAACCTTGGGAAACATTTCTTGGTTCCTTGGGTTATAAATTGAACGATGATACAACAGTCGGTTACATTGATTTATTATTGAAATCAAAGAAGGATAAAGTAGAATATAGATTGGAACCTATGATGAAATTAACTATTCAAATCATTAGGCATCTTTGGAAAAGGCTTCTCACAAGAAGATAGAGTCTATTACGAAGAATGCTTTTTCTAAGGCAAGTATGCTTGAGATTGAGTCTAAGGTAGTCAAGCCAACTATGAAGCAAGGCATATTGAATATATAATCTTCATCAGTATCTATTGTAGAGACATCTTCAAAATAGAGCATTCTATATGTAGCAGTGTCAGATGTGCAACCTAGTAAACCAAAGAGAAAATTTGAGAGATTAGTGGAAGCAGTGACCACAAAGACAAAAAAGGGTCAAGCAACAAGCCACCAGACTAGGAAAAAGGCAAAAGACATTGTTGATAATTGTTGATTCCAGCGATGAAGAGGAAGAAGAACAAGAAGTTAAGAAAGTAGAGAAGGTGACAATGTCAAAGCAATTAGTAGGAAAAGCTCAGAAGCCCTGGAAGGTGAAGATAGAAAATATTAACTCTGATATTGCTATTGAGGGTAACTTTTTTCAGATGAACAAAATCTGACTTGTATAACAATTTTGAAAAAGATAAAATTGATATCCCTACTATGAGATACATTATAGAAAATAATCTAAAATTAAAGGATATTGAGGGCTTAGTAAATTAGAAAGTCTATGATAGACTCATTCAGAAGAAGGCTCCAGCAAGAGAGGAAGATTTAGAACTTCTTAAGTTTATGCTAAGAACTATTTGCAAGATTGATGACAAAGAAGAGATTAAGATATTATTGAATAATCTTGCACCTTACTTGAGAACTAAAGCAAGACCATTTTTATTTATGGTGGGTAAGAAAGATAAATTAAAAAGTGGGACTATAGTAGAAATAAATTAGAAATTCATAGAGTCTAAGGCAACATCTCCACTAGCACCCAGAACCTTAGAAGTGTTAGTAAGTGGTGACACTATGTAGATAGATCAAACCAATGTCACCATTAACATTGATTATGCTAATCCATTTGAAGGTTCCAAACTAAATGAACCTAATATCGAGGATATTGAAGACAAACTAAAACAAAATGAAGAGGGAAAGAGGCTACTTGAGGAAGAAAGGAAGAAAGTAGAAGAGGCCAAGCATAAATTACTTAAGGATGAAAAGAAAAGAATAGTAGAAGAAGAAATAAGAAAGAAAAAAAAGGAAGAGAAGAGAGAGAAAATGAAAGAAAGGAAAAGAAAAAGAAAGAAGAAGAGAGAAAGGTAAAAGAGGCAGCCAAGAAGCAAAGGGAGGATGACACTAAACCTTCTAGTTCATCTACTTTGCTTTCACTTGCCAACTTAGAAACTAATGATGATGATCAAATTGATTTGATCTCATCCTTATCAAAGCTTATTTAGAAGAATAGAATAGTGAAAAGCCTAGAGAAAAGCATGATGGAGGTTACTGATAGACTATATAGTACTCTAGAAGTGTAGCACACAGAATCAAATCCTGAACAAAGGGCACAAGTAGTGCTAAAGTCATTTGATGAAGAATTTACTAACTTGTTGAATGTTGCAAAAGAAAAGGCACAGATTTCACATGATGCTAACTTGTTTAGCATTGTTTCCAAAATATTAAGAATGATTTGATAAGTCATGATACTTGTACCAAGGAACTTTGGATGTGTCAATAGGATGGGAAGATATTATAAATTAAGTTAACTCTATTATACAAATTGACTAAAGACATTGACAGTCAGATTGGAGGAAAGATAAGTGAGCTAGAGGCTCTATCTAGCTAGATACAACATCCATCTTGTAAGATTGATGATATTGAAGGACAAGTGGCTAGTATTCACAATGATATTAGGAAACTGGAACTTTAGAAGGAACAAATTTTGAAGAGGATGTCAGATTTTAGAGAATCTATTGCTCTAAAAATATCTTTTGTTGAGAAATAGTTGGAGGAATGTGTCAAGGCTAAGGAAACCTATTCTAAGTTTTTGTGTTTAGATCTTAATGAAATTGAGATTGCATCATATGCTTTATGTGTAATTCTCACCTCAGTTAAATCCACCAAGCGGACATGGACTAAAGCTATGGATAGTCTGAAAGTGAATTTTGATGATTGCATGAAGATCCTATCGGCTTAAGGATGGCACTTTTTGACAAATTTTTGACATTTTCACCTTAAAAATGTCAAAGGGGGGAGAAGTACACATGAAAATTTTTAAGGGTAGAAGTACATTTAAGGGGAGATAAATATTGTAAAGTATATTGTAACGAGGAGCATATATAAAGATGAACAAATTGTAATAGGTGTAATATGAATGTATTTTTGTTAAAGTTTTTGTTACTTAGCCAATTTTCCCTATTTTGTTGCCATCAATGGCAAAGGGGAGATTTTTGAAAATTGGCTAAAGAAGATATGTACTTTTTTTCATTTATGGAAACACATGATGTATATGCTTACTAGAAACATCAAAAATAAAGATACTTAACTTTTGGTAATCAAAAAATTGTCTAAGTATGGAATTTTGTATACATCAGTATATTGTTTTGTTTATAACTTGTTGTTGACATCATGTTATGACTAGTGAAGTTAGATGGAGATAGTATAAATGTTGGCGATGATATGTATAACCTTGAAAGTTAGTATGGATTCTATAGAATAGAGATATGTGTGTTTTGATGAAACAGGACAGCGAAATTGAAGGAAAGGATTATTTTGTTTGCAAAATAATTACTTGTCCAATTAGGGCTAACATCTTAGATGTTTAATCTAAGTTGGAAGAGTTTATTTTGGTCTTAGCTAACCTAGCAGCAATTTGTGTAAAGGCATGGTATATATGCAAAGGACATCTTACAGATTCAAGTGTGTAATTGTGCTATCCTAAAGAAGTTATGTTGAGCAATTGTATGCAAACTTTTGTGAAATTGATATATGCAAAGTTTGTAAATATATTTCAAGATCCGAGATCAAACTAAGAAATTTTCTATATTCCAAAAGTCTAATTACTTGTTTGGGTAGTGAGCTCTTCTTGTAATTGGAAGTGCATGTTTGGGTAGTGGGCTCGTCTTGCATTTACTATTCTACAACTCCTAATAGGGTCGGCATAACTCCTAATAGGGTTGGAACCTCCTAACAAGGATTCAAATTGTTCTAATAGGGACTCCTTATACTGAATTTTCTCATAGACTCCTAATAAGGTCCATCCTCTAATAAGGAACTTTTATATTAGTGTATTATGTAGTGGGTATCATCCCCATTGAGGTTTTCACTTGGCTAGGGTTTACCTAGTTAACAAAATATGGTGCTATGAGTTATCTTTATGCATGGTCATTGTTATTGTTCAATATTACATTAATACTTTTTTATGTATGGTTTAAAGTAAGAAATAACATTCAAATGGTGACTAAAGCTTTTCTAACAGACCCCTCCTCAAAATAGAATAGTTGAAATAAGAAATAGATCAATCATAAATTGTGCTAAAACATTGATGATGGAGTAAAATGTGTCACAAAAATACTAGAGAGAAGTTGTTAGTACATTTATTTATACCCTGGACAAAGTACAAGTCAAGAAAGGTACAAATACTACAGCTTTTGAATTGTGGTGCGATTATGCTCCTAATGTTAAGTATTTCAAAAAATTTGGAAGAAATTGCTAACTACTTAAAGATAATAGAAATGGAAAACTTGATGCTAAAAGTTATGAAGGCATATTCCTAGGATATTTCACTAAGAGAAAAGCTTATAAGTGTTTGAACTTTAACACTAACAAAGTTGTGAAAAGTGCAAATGTGAAAGTTGATGAATATACAGAGAAGAATAAAGTTGAATGAAAGACAAAACTTGAAGACTACATAGTTCATTCATTTATGTGAATGATAGTGCTCCAAGCACTCCACTTGAACAAGAGAACAAAGTTGTAAATCCTCAGCAGACTGGGAATACCAAGTTGCAATAGCTAGTTGTCAAGTAGCAAAATGTGAGTCATAGACAAGAGAAGCCAAACATCAGGAAGACAATGTTGAGCATACAAAACATGAACTAGAACCTGAACAAGAGAGAGAGAGATAATGATCTTGAAATCATTTTTCAAGATGAACTTGTTGAAGAAAAAAGAAGAAAACAACCTCTATTAGAAAAATATGTAAGAAGACATCATGCATAAAAGAAAATCATTGTAGATAAAGAATATTGTGTTATGACAAGAAAAAGACTCAAAAGTGATACATGCTTACTTTGTGAGTTTGATCCCAAAACTATTTAAGATACTTTGGAGAATGAAGATTGGATACAAGCAATGAATGAAGAAATTGAGCAAATTGAGAAGCACAAAATATGGACCCTAGTACCAAGACCTAAAGACAAAAATGTTATTGGAACAAAGTGGGTACTTAGAAACAAGCTAAATGAAAAAGGTGAAGTCACAAGAAACAAGGCTAGATTGGTATGCAATGGATATGCAAAAGAAGAAGGTATTGACTATGGGGAGCAATTTTCCCCTATAGAAAGAATGGACAGATTTAGAAAGCTAGCCTGCATATTCTTCTTATAAAGGATTTAAGGTATATCAAATGGATGTTAAATCTATATTTTTGAATGAGATACTATCTAAGAAGTATATATAGAGCATCTCAAAGGATTTGTGGATCCTAGGAAGAAAAATATGGTGTGTAAGATGCATAAAGCTTTATATAGTTTGAAACAAGCCACTAGAGCATGGTATTAAATACTACATAACTACTTGGTGAAGATTGGTTTTGCAAGAACAAATGATAATAGCAATTTGTACTTGAAGACTGGTAAGAACAATGAGGTATTGTTGTCTAAAAAAATTGTTGATGCTATGATATTTGGAGGCAAGGAAGCATTATGCAAATCATTTTCTGGTGAAATGAAGAAGGAATTTGAAATGTCAATGTTTGGGGAGATCAAATTATTTGTTGGCTTACAAGAATATCAAATGAAGCAAGGTGTCTTCATTACTCAATTAAAATATATCAAGGAGCTACTAAAAACTTTTGGGATGGAAGATACAAGAGTAGTTGGTACACCTATGTCTACTAGACATAAGTCATCTAAGAATGATGATTCTACTTATTTGAACTTGACACAATAAAAATCAATGACTAGAAAATAGAAATATGTTGTTCATAGAAGACCTAATATTACATTAGTAGTTAGGATAGTTGCAATATTGTCTACAAGTCCTAAGGAGAAGCATATTATGGCAATAAAAAGGATACTAAGATATCTAGAAGTAAAAGAAAACTATGGATTGTATTACAAGAAGAATGATAGGTTTGAATTGAAGGTATTTACTGATTCTGACTAGGCAGGAAATGTTGATGATAGAAAAATCAAAAGTGGAGGTGCATTCTTTCTAGGAAAGATATTGATTTCATGGACAATCAAGAAGAAAAACTATATTTCCCAATCAACAGTTCAAGTTGAGTATGTGGTAGCAGCAACAAATTGTTCAAATTTCATATGGATCAAGCAATTGTTGAAAGGTATGAAGAAAGAAATTAAATATCTAGTGGTTATCTACTATGATAACATTAGTGTTATTAACTTATCAAAGAATCATGTAATGCACACAAAGACAAAGCACATTACTATTAAGTACCATTACTTGAGAGAGCTAGTTCAAGAGAAAGAACTAAAATTAGAACATGTGAATACTAAAGAGAATATAGTTGACATATTCACTAAAGCTTTACCTAAAAATGCACATGAATATCTTAGAGGTAAACTAGGGGTAATTTCCCTAAACAAAGAAACTTAAGAAAAGATGGTGATTTGCATCAAATGTGTTGATCAGACTATCTTACAAATTGATGTAGATATTTTTACTTTAGGAAGTTACCTAAGGTAGTAGCGAGGAAGAAAAAAATGATGGATCAGTCATATAAAGATGATAGATGAAGAATTTAGAACTAACATAAAGATATCTACATGATCAAGATGCATGAGATAGAGTTAATGTCTTTGGCATTGCTGTCAAAGAGGGGGAAAGATGTAATTCAATTACTATGAAGAGGGAGAATATTGAAGTAGAGAGAAAGATTATTTAGAAAGGTTATCTAGCAAAGGAAGATCATAATATTGAAGGGAGATAATGAAAGATCTAAGTAAAAGGGAGAGATTACTTAGAGGAAGTTCATAAGCCTTACCTAAGGTGTTTTCAGATCTAATAGGATAGAAAGAGAGTTATAGATGAGAATCAAAATGAAATTAAGGATATAAATAAAGATCTGATACATTGAGGGTGTTTCTCAAAGACAGTAAAAGTTTTGGATTGTATGGTAGCCAGAAGTATTCTAGAGGTGTTGTCATCAATGCCAAAGAGGGATATTGTTGGGACTACAATTAAAATAATTGTTATGTTGTCATTGATGTCAAGCCTATTGGTTAGATAGTTTTCTATCTGATCTAACTATCATATCTATTTGATTGATGAAGAGGATTTGAGAAGTTGTTCATAAAAAAGGTATCTAGAGGATGGGTTGAGTTATGAAGAAGAAACTAAAAATAGAGACTTGATTTGTTGGACTTTGACAAGATAAATTATTTTTTTAAATCATGTTGCAAAAGGAGAAGATAGTAATGTTCAATTCTTGAAGGTGTGATCATAGATAGATCAAATGCATTGGCTTGACCAAGCAATAGAGCAGAATACTAAAGAATTTTGAAGTATATGTTGAGTGATGCTAGTGTTGACTAAGTGCCAAAATAAGCCAAGAAAACTCAGTGTTGATTGAGCATCAATATCAACTGAGTGACAATATGTGTGTCAAGAAAATAAATTTAGTAGCAACTAACTAACCTACTAATGATTGAGTGTCAAAACATAATGTTGCCTAAGGAATGGTATTTTAACTATTTATAAGAAATTATAACTTCTAGTTGACTAAGTCAATTTCATGGAATATGGAAAGTGTGTTGAAGATAAGGATTGATGATTTAGATCATTTAACACCAAGAGAGGATTAGGTAAATGACCTAAGGAATGGATTCCAAGTGAAGTTTCTAGAAAAGAAAAGATAAACAAGATGATGATCATATTCATTGTGTGTGACAAATCTAATCATAAACCCTAAGATCTACAGTGATGTTTAACTGGCAAAAGATCAGAATTACCTATTTAAGGAGGTACAAGGGAGAACTTTCAAGATGCTCAAAGAGTTGATGTTCTAGATAGTTGGAGCAATTGCTAATGTTATTGACTTTCCAATCTAAGAAGGCTGAAACAAGTTGAGAAGAGGTGAAGAGTTATTTCTTGAAGACTTGCCAAGAGAATAAAAGATAGAGATGATAATGGAGGCCTATCAGTGAATCAGCTCATGAACTGAATAGAGATGTGTACGTGCAAAGTGATTTTCACTGAACAGATTAAAACTTATTTTTAATTTCTAACCATTATAAACAATATTTGAAATCCTTTAATCAAATTTGACCTAACAGACATATGTAAATCCTTTAATAGGGTGACATTCTAAGGGAATGTTTTAAAGTCCTCTAACAATGGCACTCCTAACAAGGTGATTAAATCCTTTAAGAAGGTCACATTTAATAGTGTATTTTGTAACCTTTAACAATGTTGGCTCCTAATAGAGCTCACCTTAGAAGAGTGAAATTTAGTGACATGTTACTGGTGGTTTTTCCTAAATTTGATTTCCATCTTAAATCCTAGTGTCAAACTTATGTGGATGTTACCTGTGGTGTTTTACTGATTGATGTTTACATTTTGCAAGTCTGATATATCTAGTATAGTGGACACCTTACTAACAGTTAATACTAGAGAATGGCCTTGGTATGCTTTGTTACCATTTTTTGGGTCATGGAGCCAAAATTGTCAAAATTACAATATTTTTGTAAAAGTTGTTAATATGTTGTCAAACAATTTTTTTTGCAAAAGTTACTCGATAAATGAAACTTCTTTACCAACAGTCATACCTATTACAAATGTGGTTTTGGTCATTGGTAAGAGTATATAGACATATTTGAACCATTCCTAAATTAGTAGATGGAGATTGTACAGATTTGGCGTTCGATGAATAAAGACATAATGATTTCTATCTAACTTTTTCTACTTTTTGAAGTTGTATGGTATTGTATGGATTATAATACTAGGTTAGGTAACATGGTTGGATAGTGTTCTAAGTTATGTTTCTAATGTAGTTGGTCTAACTTAATTTGGTGAATTTTTTAAGAGAGTTATAGGTGTTTTTGTATTAATAGGTTTGAAACTCTTCTTGAAATCAGGGTTTTGTATAAATGGAGGCCTAACTTGCAATTTTGCCAGTAGATTTCCATGACCACTTGGGAAATGTAATTTAGGACCATTTACTTTAAGATTTAGAAAATTGGGATAGGTAGATAATGTTTTCTATATTTAATATTGCATCCTAGGTCAAAATCTCTATTTGTTTGACTCTAAAATATGGAGTTTGTATAACCAATCAAGAAAAAGCACCAAAGTGACCAGATAAAAGGTGGATTTTAAGTATTTAGAGGCTAATATAACTTTATAAAGGGTTGGTTTAATTATATGAACCCATCTCATAGGTTTTTCTTTATGAAGAGTTTGAAGCAAATTTCCATAATTTGGCCTAGTTTAGGGAACTTGTCCCTAAAGCATAATTGACATCAACTTTGATTTGAACCCTATGAATTTGTAGGGTTGTTTTAGGCATTCAAAACACTTTAAAGGGTAGAGTACAAAGTTGTGTATATTATTTGAAGTGAATTCAAGTTTGAAGGCTTGTAAGAAAATAGGTCCATAAACAACTCTTTTGATGGTGCTCAAAGGAAAGGTAGAACAAGAAGACTTGGTAAAAGATCTACCATAGAGGAAAGGCCTTCTATTAAACCTCATTCCAATTATGTTACATAAATAATTCATAATAGATAAAATAGAGGTATCTATTAGTACCATATACTTATAATATATAATACACTAGATCAAGAATACAGTTATGGAAATGCCACAATTATATCAAAAAAAATCATTTAAATGATTTAAATTTTAGATATATTCCAAGGCTTCAAGTGTACATGAATAAGGGTAGAAAACTCACATGAATGTGTTACATTTCAACTACACCTTCTACTAAATTTAGTAGAAATGATGAATATAAAGGTGCACGGTGTCTATCATGATTATGATACAATACTAAATAGAGCTTTTACATGCTATTGGGGCATTTCCAACTTTAAGATAAATGGAGAAAATTATGGACAAGAATGGTAAGTGTTGGATCTCTGATGTGAAATGATCTGTTTAAGGATCTTGTGACTATTTTGAGGTTTGATTTGAAGTAGTAGAGTTGTTGGGAGAACTTGGATTTGTTCCTTGTTGGAAGAAGTTGAGAAGTGTCTTGAAGTGACTTTTTTGATGTGATAAGTTGTATCTTGCAAAATCTTCAAAAAAATAATCCTTATTGAATAGGGCCATTTATTAGATCCACCTCACTACATCACATGAGAGTCTCAAGGAACCTAGTAGATGTTACATAGTGTAGGGGGGTGTGGCATGAAGTTTAATGGTTGGTTGTGACTATCATAAATAGAGGTACTGGTATAATCACCTAAAAATGTTCATCTAGAATATTACCCCCCTTCTCAGTATTTTGGCTAAATTAATTAAATTATTTGTCCAGGATAAATTTCTAAAACTCAATTTTTTTGATTTTAACCTATAGTTTGACTATAATATCCTAAGTCCATATTTGATTAAAAGAACATGTCCCCCTTTCAATTAAATAAAAGACCTCATTCTTCTAACCCACTCAATGTGCACATATAAAGTCTTTTTAATATTTAAAAATTAAAAGAGAAAGCTTTTGTCTCACATGAAAAGTCAACTCTCTCTCATTGGTTGACTTTCTCTTACACATGGATCATGCCAAAAGTCAACCCCCAACCTTGATCATCCACTTCTCGATCTTGATCTCAACCATTTGTACATCTTTAAAATAAAGAGATCTCTCCTACTCAAAGGATCTCATTTTTGAGCTAATGTTATGTTGCAAGTTTCTTGATAGGTTTTCTTGAAGCTTTTTGGAGAACTTCTTTTCTTCTCATCTCATTCTTTGCATTTCCATACTAGCTTAGATCCATTTGCAAGAAGTCTAGTTTCTTTTGCAATAGCTTAAATCACCTACTTTAATTAGAATGGCTTGGTAAAATTATCATATTGTTATTATAGTTTCATTGTGCATCTCATTCTAGCTCAACTCATTTCTTGCATTGCATGTTTGATAATCCCTTTGACATTTTCACTCTTTCTCTTTTCTAAGGAATCTCTCATTGCATGGATTATGTTTTAGGGTTGTGTCTCTAAGGTTCAATAGAGAGCATTTCATATGTACAAGCATGCACCTTTGCACTCCATGGATAGGGAACTCTAAGCCGACATTCAAGTGTTCCAATCTATGGGATACCTTGGATAGAAGCCTATGGTTATTGGCCATGCCCATGTCTTCTTGTGTTGTTTATTCACTCTACCATATGTAGATGTGAGCTACCTAACAATCTCCAACAAAATGAGTCTATCTAACAAATATCTTGGTAGCTTCTTTGGGTTTTTTACTTGTGTGCCTACTACCCTTAGAAATGTGAAGTTTTGAATTGGATGTAGTAGGAACAAATTTCTATGATCCTTGTTGCTACCTCTATTGATATCCTTTTAGCATAATCATCCTCTATAAATTAGATGATTGCAAATATGAAACCATCATTCACTATCCTATATTTTTTACTATGATCCAAGAGCTTCTTCTTTATTGGTTGATGATATACCACATAGGGCCAAGCATTTGAATCTTGCATGCTTCCCCTTTCATAAATTCCTAGGTAGTCTATTGTCCTTGCTGCCAATAAGTACACCAAATATGATGTCATATAAAACTTGGGGTCAATCTTGAATCCAAGCAATTGCTCATCTAGGTTATCACTAAGCATTGTGGTCCAATCAATAGGTATCTTGGTCATCTTGATGGTTTCAATGAAATGGACCATCTAGATATTAAGATGTATAGCCGTTGGTAAACCCATGACTCTACTCAAGAGCACTATGGAATATCCAATATCATCCTTCATATAACCTCAAGTCATGTCTACCTTTTCAACTCTATGGACCACCATTGTTCTATCAATAAAAAATGATGATTGGATTATCTCTCTAGCCTTCTTTTTATTATCTTAGTATCATCTTTTTGCTCCCTCATAGGATATCTATAAATATTGATCAGCTCTAGGTAGATGAAACACCTTCTTTATGTTTCAAGGTTAGAGGTCCAAAACAATTTCACTTGTGACACTCTTGACAACCTTTTCTTTAGTAACATAGTTGTATGCCAATGCTATGATGAGTTCAAAAGATTGCACAGATGTAGGATGTGATTTTGCATTAACTAACCCTAGTCTAATAAGTTTTGACACCATTGTGGATCTCTCTTTGGGCTTGTTGTAAATAGTAAGGAATGTGTTCCAATCAATATGTCCTAGCTTGGTATCTCTAATTTCAAAGTGTCCACCTATAAAATGGGGTTTCTTTGGTGTACCTTAATATTTGAACACTAACAGTTTGGGAGCCATCTTTTCTACAAGCAAGGATGATGAAGATGCCATTTTATCTACACACAAGAAATAATTAGTTTGGAGAGCTAAAAATATCACCCAAAGCAAATCCTAACTAATAAAAAACCCTGCCCAAATGCTCCAAAATAGTGAAAAAAAAAGTTAATCCCCCTTTTATGCCTGATATAAAAAATAGCACACCTAGCGTACCTTGACAAGTGCGCTATGTGTACTCAAATGGTTCCTCTATAGCCATTTTGGCATAGTTGTGCATCTGTACAGTTGATCACCTACACACCATGGATAAGTGTGCACATGCATATGTGTGCAACTGTGTACATGCAAAGCTAGTGCAAGGGGGGACTTTAAGTCCTTCAATGTTTGGAAAAAGGGTGCACACCTTGGGGAGCTATCCACATGTACACCTTTCCTTGGGCATTTTTTATCTACTTAGTCTTAGGTTTAGGATTGAAAGGTGCACACATGTGCACCTTTCTTAGATGTTTTTTTGTTAGGTTTTGGATTGAAATGTGTGCACATGCACACCTTGGATAAGTGAACATGCACGCACCTTTCTTAGATGTTTTAATTTAGGTTTTTTTCTTGTGTTAGGTTTTTAGCTTATGAGATCAAAGGTGTGCACATGTGCAACTTCAATGGCTTCTAACACTTGGTCTTTGGTGTGTTGCAAGGTTTAGCACACCTTAAAGGGTGTAGATGTGCAGTAGCAGAGGAGGCACCGAGAACAATGAAGAAGGGTGGATGGGTCCTGGGTTTATATAGGCCTGGACCCAGTGGGCACCTTTTGGAGGTGTGTATCTATGCATGTGTGTAGGTGTGCATCTCCAAAGGAAAATAAATGTGCACTTGCACATTTCATGCACCTACATAGCTTAGATAGGTGTGCATGTGTGCTAGTGTACAAGTGTGCATTCATGCACCAAAAACACTTAAAATCTTCAAATTTTTCTCAGTTCTAACACCTAATTCTTCTCAGTTAGGGACAAAGGCTAGACCTAGAGTCCAAGGGAAATTCTAAAATGACCTAGGCCAAACTAGGGTTCTAGGAGGCAAAATTTTACTAGGGGGTTCCCATTTCTAGGAGAAATGGGGTATACATTATGAAACCACAACAAATAGCCCTAACAAAAAGTAAGAAATGATAAATTCATTTCTTCACCAGTAAGATTCTTCTAAAATGTATCAAATAATAACTTAGTTCAAATACTTCAAATAGATTTCAAGTTCTTTTGATAGTCAAAACTTTAGAATCTTGAATCTTTAAGTTCAATGTGTGTAGAGTGTATTCATTTCCTTTGACATTTCAAATTTCAAGCTTATCATTAGCTTCTAGCAACTTGGAAACAATCCTTGATTTCACTGGTCCATTCATTAGGAATCTTCATAGATCTTGTATATCAATCATTGTCTAACCATGAGAGAATATGTTATGAGTTCTCTTAATGGGTTATCATTTTTGCATTTTAGGTTCTGAGTAATCTTTTAGATTCTACTTTATGGAGCTCGCATGTTTCCATTTGATTCTTCCATGAAGTGATTTGTATAGATACTAGATAGCCTTTTTGGAGTGCATATCCCTATTGTTAAATTAGCCTTAAAATTTTTAAGAATCTTTCATTCTTAATACCACCATTCATTTTTTGTTTTCTTTTTGTACCTTGACCACACTTAGACAATGTGGCCAAGGCATTGGTTTCATTTCTCAAATTATTTCCTTAGTTTAATAACCTCTACGTTCCCCTTTTAAGAACTTTTTGGAAACTCTCATACCAAATAGTGATCTTAGCAATTCCTTGAAAAGACCATTTGTCCAAACTGCAAAGTTTTAGGCTATCCCTTATTGTCATCAACATATATTTGAAAACACCAAGATAGTTAATCTTTAAATTTTCCAAGTGTTGAGAACTATCGATCTGCAATTTTGATTTCAAGACTGTAATTCCTTTACAATTTAAATGAATATATGTTCTCTAGTTGGTATAAGAAACAAAATTATATGAATGCTTTGACAAAGAAATACCTCTTCCTAAAAGTTGAAACTACAACAAATGATTTATGAAATGCATCAACAATGAGTCTTGATTACACCTAACCCCAGACTAACACGACTTTGAAATAAAATACTAATTGAAATTAAACACACAATTGAAAGTAAAGATAAAACTAAAATTAAATTAAACACACAACTAAAATTAAACACACAACTGAAAGAAAACATACAACTAAAATTAAACACACAACTGAAAGAAAATGCACTTCTAAAAATAAACACACTTGCTGAAAAATAAACATACTTGCTAAAAAATAAACACATTTGCAAAAATGAAATTTTTTCAACTTTTAGGCCTCAAAGTAATGTTTCAACAATTGGACATTAATAGAAAATGGGACTGATTCTACTTCTAAGGAACTCAGCCTAAAAATATTTTATCCCAAAATCTCTACAATTTGATAAGGGCCAATCCACAAGTATTGAAACTTAGTGTGACTGCCCACTTTTTCTTTCACCTCATTCCATAGGAGAACAAGGTCAAATATTTTAAAATATTTTATTATGGATCACTTGTCGAACCATTCTCATCCAATTCTAAGGGATTCATTAATCTGATCTGAACTCTATCCATGTCCTCAGCAAATCCCTTCATAAATTTAAATATTGGAATCCTAAGATAAAGTGGGAAAACTAGCTCTTGTTCATAGATGATAAAATAAGGAGATGTTCCCTAAGCATTTATCCTAACTCTATCCATTCATAATGCATATTTCAGCTGAGCATGCCAATCTTTTAGATTTTCCTGTAGCAATTTCTCTATCATTGTGGTCAAGTTCTTATTGGTGGACTTAGCCATGCCATTTCCTTGGGGATAGTAATTTGAAGATAGCTTTATTTTAACTTGATTTTCTAGTCCTCATTGAGTAAGGAATATCGACGCAAATGATGATCCATTCATGCATACTAGGAAGAACAGCATACCAAACCTTGTGACGATGTGTTCTTCCAAGAAATTTGAAACCACCTTTGTTGTGCAATTTATAAAAGTTTTAGCTTCTTTCTAGCACATGCAATAGTTTGTCATTGTAAGGATGAACATATTTCTTGTAGATGATGGTGGGTTTACTGGACCAATAAAGTCTGGTCCCCACTTAGCAAAAGGGTGTACCTCAAACATTGGTTGTAATGGCATAGATGGATTCTTTTCTCTATTTGTACTTGTCTGACAAATATGGCAAGAACATACATGTTCAAATCTATCCTTAAAAATGGTAGGCCAAAAATAACCTGATCTCAAAATCATATGTGTTGTAGGTTCTACTAATCAAACTCTTGTGCCATATCTATCATGAAATTATTCCAAAAATTCTTTCACTTCTTCGTATCCCAAGTATTTCAAATAAATTCCCTCATAGTTCCTTTTTAAAGTTTTTTATCTTTTTGCATGTAGGATTCACATTTTATCTAGAGTCCTTTGAATTGGGAACTATTCATCCTATTGGGGTATTGATCTTGCAAAAGATAATAAACAATATCTTGATACCAAACATCAGTGATTTTTCCTTGATCAATATCCACTTTAGACAATATGATCTTTTTTTTATTATCAGTGTTGATTTCATCATCAAATCTGATTTTGTTATCATTACCAATCTCATTATCACCTATCGTCTTGGTTAATCCTTGTCCTCTTACCAACTTCATTTTTTGAATCTCCAAATCAAATTCTTGCAATGTTATCATCCATTTTCCTCATCTATCACCTAGTTTATTCTGCATCAGTAATGTTTTAACTATAGGATCAGGCACAATTGCATATATATTTCTCCTATTTAATGGCAAAATTTCTTAACTACTTTTATCAATGTGAAAGACTGCTTGTCAATATTACAATAGTTCAACTCAGCATTCTTGAATGAGCAACTCATGAAATGCAATAGGTCCCTCATTCTCTTTGTCTTTCTTTTGAGTAAGAATCCCATTGTATGAATGTTCAAAAGAAATTCATTAGATTTTGAATGGTAAATCATAATCTGGACTTACAACCACTAGGGCCATAGAGATTTATACTTTGATGTCTTCAAAAGATTTCTAAATTTAAGGAGCACATTTAGTATTTGCTCCTTTCTTGAGAAAATCATTAAGAGGATGTGGTATCTTGACAAATCCACTAATGAACTTATGTACAAAAATAATTTTTCCTAAGAAAGATTTCAGCTCTTTACAATTATGAGAAGGTGAAAAATTAAGAATGGCCTCTATCCTTTTAGGATCAATAGATATCTCAACTTTTGAAATAATATGACCCAGAAGCTTTCCTTTGGTGACCCCAAATGAACATTTTTTGGGATTCAATGATATACCATACTTTTGACATTAGTTGAACACTTGCTTCAAGCCCACAATATAAGTACTCCTACATTTAGAAAAGATAGTAAGGTCATCCATGTAGATGACTATGTACTTGTTTATCTTCCCTTTGAATTCTTTGTCCATCGCTCTTTGGAATGTGGATCTTGCATTGATTAGTCCAAAAGGCATGCTTCGGTATACAAAGGTTCCCCATTTTTTTGTAAATGTAGTCTTCAACCTATCTTCTTCATCTACCATCACTTTATTGTATCTTGAATATCTATCTAAAAAGACATCATTTTAGACACATTCACAATATGTAACACTTCATCAAGTGAGAGTGATGGGTAATTATCCTTCTGGGAAGCCAAGTACAAATTTTGAAAATCCATGCAAAGGTGAATTTATCTATTCATTTTCCTTACTAGGACCAAATTAGAAACCCATGTAGAATGTTAGATTGGGAAGATAATTTTAGCCTCAATTAACTTATGTACTTCTTTCATTATCAAAGGATCAATTATGGGATTCACTGGTCTTTGTCTCTAACAAAAGGGTTTGGCATTTGGCTTCAATAGAATGTCATAAGTGATGATCTTAGGATTGTAGGTCTAAGTTCTTCATAACTCCATACTATGATGCCCTTGTACTTTGTAAGAAATTGAAGCATACTCTCTCCTTCTTGAGAGTTACAAGATTTTTTGATTCTGGCCATCTTTGGATCTTCTTTTGTGCCTAAATTATATGAATCACATTCTTCAACTCCTTTTTTTTCAACATTTCTTTACCTATGTGTTTATTCATCTCAATCAAAGATACATTCTAACTCTGCCATTCCCTTAGGAATAGTGTTGGTCTTCAAATTTATAATTCCATCTTCATCCTCTGGCTCATCTTCTTCAAGTTTTTTGTCAAGAGTATCATCAATATCTTGTCACTTGAAAAGGCCATTGCACTTGATAGCTCGAGAATATGTTGGTCATCTTTAAAGACTTGGAATTTTGCAATACTATCAGGAATAGATAGGGTAGAAACCAATTCAATTGAAAATATTTTTATCTTGGTTCTTTTAGTTGACTGCAACACACTTGCTTAAATGGCAAGGGCATCAGATACCATAGACCTTATGTTCAAGGCCTCAAAATCTTCTAACAAGTCCCAAACTCTTTTTTGATACACAATTAGTCTCCTAGCATTGCACGAATACATTGATTTCACCTGTCTAATGAGTGACTATGAGTCTCCTTCAATTGCAAGAGCTTTGACATCCTTTTCCAACGTGAAGAGGAGTTTGCAAATCAAGGCTTCATACTCTACAACATTGTTAGTACATCTAAATTTTAAATGATATGTTGCATAAAAAGACTTACCTTTGGGATTAATTAGCTCAATACCTATGTCAACTATTTTCATTTAGAGTCATCAAACCTAAGTGTCCTAATTGGTTGTTCTTTGGGATTTTTGATCCTATTATTGTTTGTATGTAGCTTTTCCTTGACTTGAGTTTTAAAAGAATACTTCTTTGGGACCCATTACAATCTTTCATGTGGTGTACTTGGTGAGTTACCATAGTTTATCTTGGACACAGGGGTCATTTTTTTTTCTTATTGAATTTTAATATCTCTAATCAATTTAGTGATCTTATCAATCTTGTTTTTTGGATGAATGATGACTGAGGTTCAATCTTGGCCCTTTACAAAATGTCTCCTTATTTTTACTTTGATCATTCTAGGTGGACGATTGGATAAACCCACACCATTTAAAGAAGTTTCACTATATGATGCATTAGAATCTTCTTTTTCTTCTTCATAAATTTCAACCAATTTTGATGTGCTTGTAGAACTTGAACTTTCCTTTTGTACCTCATTTGGTATTTGATCATTTTTCAATTGCATTATCTAAGTGAGTACCTAAGCAACTACATCCTGATCATGCAAGCATTCAAACTTTGAATGACTAATTTTGTGTAACTTGCAAAATCCTAGAAGAAGCAAAATATTTTGGTTTTCTTCCTCTCTTAAGAATTGTAAGTTTGAAACCATACTATCTACAAATTGAGTGAAAAGTTCTTCTTTTGGAGTAGGAATCATGGATTCTTTATCCAGCTAGTCAGATTTCTTAGTTGCATCTATATCAAGAGACATCACTTTGTAAGAGCCTAGCTTGGCTTGAAAATATGCTACCTCATTTGGTGCATTATATTTTGTGATCATTGTCTTTAGCTTTGGTTCAACATCAATCTTGATCTGATTATTCAGTCTCTTCCAAGGTAGCCATAATTGAGTAAAATCAGTTGAAAACCATACTCTCAAGCACTTTGTCCATTATCTACTTAGCAATAATCTATACATTTCAGGGATTTCAACCACATGTATGTCTATAATGTCTTGAATTTTGGAGTGTATACTCAACTATATTATAATATTTTTCAATAACCTGATAACTTTTACTTTTGTCTTGTCAAGTTGTATCACTATTTGATTCGAGGGTTGAGGAGTGACTCCCAACCTTTGAGCTATCAAAAGTGGCACAACAACAAGAAGCTCCTAAATCTATAAGACAATTGTGTAGGTTCTTTGCAAAAATTCTGAAACTGAGCAAGAAAAGAGGCACTTCAACCTATAATACAGTTAACTATCAACTGTATTCTAATATCTTTCAATATAGTCAAACATCTTTCAATAACCTAATAACTTTAACTTTTACCTTGTCGAGTTGTATCACTACTTGATTCAAGGATTGAGGAATGACTCCCAACCTTTGAGCTATCAAAAGTGGCATGACATTGCAAGAAGCTCCTGAATCTATAAGATAATTGTGCAAGTTCTTTCCAAAAATTCTAATAATGAGCAAGAAAGGAGGCACTTCAGCCTTGTCTTTATACATGGTAGGCATTGCCTCAAAAGTATGGACTTGCTGTGATGCTATTTTTTGAGGGAAAATGTTCACATTTGGCATTTCCTTTGCATGATCCAAATTCCTCAACACTACTTCCCTTTGATTAGGACAATTTTGTAGCATATCAAACATAGACATATTATCCTTGGTTCTCATTAGATCTTCCATTGCATTATACTTTTTAGTTGCCCATATAGGATTCTTTAGGATCATAGGTATGTTCCTTTGGTTTTTTTTTTTTGTCCAATGTAGGGTTCTCTGGTAGGTACTAGATTTTTATTATCTCTTGGATCACAAGTGTTGGATGCAAGGCAAGGGGAAAGCCATCAATCATAGGTTCCCTTCGGTTATGAAAATTGTAAGTTTTCTGATTGTCATTTTGAAAAGCTAGCATCTCTTCTGGTTGAGGATCTAATTCTTGACTAAATGGAAAAGTGAATTCTTCATTAGAAAATTGTTCCACTTGAGGTTTTTGTGGAGAATCATAAGATTCTAACACCATGGCATTATATTTCATAGGAGACTCACTATTATTGCCTTGAGAATTTTGGTTCATCTCTTGATTTCCATTAAAATACGAGCTATCATTGTTAGGTACATTTTTCTTATGTCATACTAGTTGATGTCCACATACTGAGTGTTGTTGTTATTATCAATAGGGATGCTTCTATTATTAGGATGTGTATTCCTTTTTTGATTCTTCCTTTGGAAGCCATTGTTGTGATCTAGAAGATTGTAATTATTCCCTGTATTTTTATTTCCCAAATTATTATTTCTGTTGAAATTCTTGTTGTAATTTTAACCATAGCTGTTGTTGTAAGGGGTTGTATTCATTCTTTGAAATTTTTTGTTCTACCCTTGTGAAAACCTCAAGCAAGTTAATTTGTTGGTAATTTGAGACATTGTTTTCTTCATTTGACCAATCTTAGAGTTGACATTATTTACTAGTTTAGTGGAAATTTTTTTCTTTTTTCTCAAAGAAAGTATCTTTTGTAGGTTCATATCTTGGATAGGTTATGACTAGAACTGGTACTATTGGTGCCTACTGCAGTGGGGCTAGATTCATTAGAATAAATTGACTAGGCATCAATGGTGTTCCAGCAGGATATGTTGGTACCATTATAGTTGCTTGAGATGGAATCATCTATCCTCCTCCATTAGGATTGGCTTGCTTGGTGAAGGTAATTGCTTCCTTGAAGACCTTTTCTAATGTGTCAATGTTTTCACTAGGGAGTCTTCGTAGAAAGATAGTTGTAAGATGGTTCATAGTGTTAAGGTAAATCTAAATTGCAACTTCAACTAGTATAGTATAGGGTGTTTCCAACTTGTGAAAAGCCATATGAAAGCAATGATTGAAATGTGAAATAGTATCCATTGGATCCATTTTAATTGATATGAACTGGTGATGTATCATAGTCAGGTTGATGAATATTTTGAATTATTCAAGGAACAACTTTTTGAAGGTAGCCCAATTCTAAATACATCCTGGTGAAAAATTCATGTACCAGTTAAATGAAATTTCTCCTAATGATTATGGGAATAAATGGAGGATCAAATTCTCTTTTTGTACTTGCTTTTGATTACATATATCTTTAAAAACTTTGACATGGTCCTCAATTGTTTGTGTTTCTCTGTAGATGAACCTTGGGAAGAATTTCTTAGGATTCTTAGGAAGGTCATTATGTGCACCTTGCAATTTAATTAGTGAATCTACTACATTTGAAAAGAAGGCCATCAGTGCAGAATTTGGTGGAACAATTGGTGGAGGTTGGTTCAGAGGTGGAACTGAAGATGATGAAATTTGGAATGGAAGTGGTAGAATTTTGGGAAATCCTATCACTATGAGGCTTATGCAAATGACTGAGTTCTAAAAACTCTGGCTCATTATCTAAAGATCTTAAAGCTTGCTGAAATAGAGATGTTGGATTAGGATCTTCCAGTTTGCATTAATTCTAGAAAAATTGCACCTCTCTAAAAGCATACTTTCTCACAAAATAATGCACATTGTAGACCTTGCGCACCTTCTGACAATTTTGGACGAAAAAATTTTGAACTTCCAAAAAATTTAGAATTTGAAAGTAGCAAGTTGTTTTTTCTCTTCTAAATGGTATGAGGCCCTCCTTCTAGTGCTACTTTTGTTGAGCTATCATTTTGCACAATGCTTAATAGCAGGATTCCTTTCAAACTCCTCTCTTCAAAAGCTAATCTGGGATCAACTCTGAGGTTTTGGGTGATCTTGTGACCTACTAGAATCTTCTTAATTGAAGATAAGTGTATTTGTTCATAGGGAGTCCTTTGCTAGTTCCAACCAATTCAAATAAGTTTTTTTGATCTACTGTTTGAAAAGTAACCACAAAAGAGATATATTTTTGTGTATTTTATGTTTTATGATGAATGCAATTTTTCAATGCAACTATATGAATTCCTAATTTAACCAACTATTAATAGAGAAAATAACAAAGATAAGATAAAAGATTAAAGCAAATAACTTGAAAGGGAAATTCCTAATGGACGTAAACCACGATAACATGTCTACAAGTTAAATCATCGAAAAGATCAGGTAGGAAACTAATAAAAATAGGAGTAATCCTTCCTCAATTCCACTGATGCAATCATTGATTGGAACTTAGTAATAACAGAAAGATGTTTCACTTCTCATCAAATCTCAAGGCCACAAAAAGTGCACTCGTGCAAGATAGGAAGCTATGTAGGAACAATAGGTGGTATTTTATCCAACTTGGTATGTTAGTGAGATTCATTAACATGAGAAAAACACCAGAATGAAAATATTGCATAATCAAATCAACACAAAAAAACCATTGGCTCCATTATTATTCATGAACATACATTCATAGAAATAACACACTCTGACAAGAATAACTACACTCGGAATAAGAGCACCAATAGCATATATTATTGCATGAAAATAATGGCCTAGAGTACATATTACATGAATTTATATACAAGAAGTCATCTCCTCTTTTTGTGTTAAGAGAGAGAGAGGTCTTAGCATGAAACTTATTCTTAAAAATAATAAAAACAAATCTAAATATATACAAATTGAATCTCTAAATGGTGCTAACTAGGTCTCCACCCATGTTTAAATCAATTAATGGGTGCATGAGCCTTTATGTGACTTAAAAAAATAAAAGAAGAAGTAGATAAGAAGAAGAAAGCTAAAAAAGGATCTAAGAGTCACTGGAAGCTCTAAAAATGGAAGCTTGATCTTCTTTAGGTGTTTCTAGGAGTTGAAATTAGGAAATAGTACTTAACTTTCGGCACACTATTACTTCTTCAAAATTGTTAGCTCACCTCTATAAATAGTACACCTACACACCTTGTGTATCTTGATGATAGGTTCCAAAACTCCAAAATTTTCCCAAATGTCAAAAAAGAATTTATATCTTTTGGGTTTTGTACCCCTTTATACCAAAGCGATGTTTGGATGTTCGCTCTTGAATTTCTCTATAATATTCACTATTTGGGAAGCTTCTAGAAAATCCAAAGCTTCATACTTATCTTTAACTATATGTTGATAGATATTATCCTCCATATGAATCTCCGCAAAATCCTCTAGTTTAGTGTTCAGTTCCAACAATACCTCTTCAGTCTTAAATGCTTACCCAATATCTTCATCAGAGGAAGCATCCTTGAAAGTTCTTCAAATTTTTTGGACAAATAATTGCATTGACTTGAGGTTTATTTTTTACTCATCTTCAAAAATATCAAGGGAAACAACATTCTAGTAGTTTTCTACTTCCAAAATCTTCTCTTGAGTTTGGTCTCTTAACCTCTGAATATCTTCATAAAGTCCTTCCATGACCTTATTTTTGATAGCTATATTCTTAATCCAATCTTTGAGCTTATCAAGATCTTTCTCTATAGACACCTCCATGAGTGTATGATACCATTGACCTTTAATTGTTGTCAAAAAATTTAGGTCATTTGCCTAGGTATGCACCTCATCCATTAACCCAAAATCTTGGTTCACTATGGACATTGGTTTATCCACACTTGATTGAATGTAATGCAACAAGTTCAAATTACCCTATATTACTTGTACACCCTTTGTTCTCAAAATTTTCACACCATTGCTGACATGCCCCAAAAAATGGATTCATCTATATTGTCCCCTTTTCTGTTCTCTCTAGTGTTGCAACAAGAGTGATCTCTAAATAATTTGGATCTATTGGGCCTACTATTCCATGTAGATAGCCTCTCATAATCTCTTTTTTTTTCCTCAACATTAGTAGCTCTAACTCATTTATGTCCATCTACTTCAACATTCTTTTACACTTGTAGTGATCAAATCCTTGGTGGTGTATACTGTGGGCTTTCCTAACAAGAATTCTTTAATCTGATAGTCCTTGAGAGTCAAATCTTTTGTATCATCATATAGAGGAGGGGATGGCTATGTGTGAGAGCAAGTCCTAATCTTGGTTCTTCATAATGAAGGCCAATGGCCAAGAATCACCCACAGGTAGTCAACTTTTTGATAGCTTTTACTAGCTCATCCAATCTCTCCTTAGCAATTAAGTTTAAATGCCTCTTTTATCAAACTATGACATCCCTCTTGAGCCAAGAAATTTTAGTGCCCATTGGTGACATATATTTGACTGAGAGGAGGTTTTCATTGTAGGTCCCTTTCCCTTATTAGTCTTCTCTGGAGTCCTTTCTTGTTGAGCAAGATTACCAATTTGAGTCTTTGTTTCTGCTTGGGCTAATCTCCCAGCCTTGGTATCATAAGGAGTTTGTTAAGGTTCCTCATGTATTTTCCCCTCCTTTAATACTTCATCAACTTGCATCTATTAGATATCTTCTTCCTCCGCTACCTATTCTTTAGAGTTTTTTACAAGAGTAAGTGGCATTATTGAACCATTTTCCAAGAGCAAAAAATCATGAGATGGTAGCAGGGGTAGGCCCAGAGGTCCTTGAGGCAGAGGTGGCAATTGGTTCTAGTCCTCTCCTTGGGATTGACTCATTGCAGTATCCCTTATCTTCCCCCCCACCATCTTAGTAGCGACAGGCATGGAATCAAAATCTAAGAGGTCAAAGGCATTTGTCTCTTGACCCTCCATATTTGCAATCCCTTATTGTTGCTCATCATCTGAAATAATAGCCTAGATAGGTTATTTCTAAATGGATGGTGGCATTATGGTGGAGCTTCTTTTTCTTTCCTCTTTTGTAGCCTAGAACAAATGACTCCTATGACTCAAGGGAACATTATCAAGTTGTTCCTCCTCTTCTTCTTTGGCTTTAGGAATGGTTTCAGGTATTTGTGGAGGAGTATTCTTTTTCTTCAATTTTCTACTACATGATCCTCCCATAGTTAACTTATCACTGGCCTTGTTAGGAGATAGGGGGAAGCTTCTTCCTCTTATTTCCTGCCCAATGGTACCCTCTATTCTTCTTCTCCTAGTCCCTCTTGTTCTTATTCTGGGGGAGATATTTTCTCATCCTCTTGGGCTTGAGTGACTAACTCATCTTGAGGTTGTGATTGTTTAGAATTTTGTTGTGTTTATTGGGGTACTTTCACTTGAGTCACTTGTTTGCATGCTTTCATCAGAATTCTCCTCCTTTTAACTCCTCTATTGGCCTTGAAATACTCAATTTCCCACTCATATTGATAAATAATTTTTGGCCTTATTAGGGATTGAGCTGAGAAAGTTGGCACCGTAAATTTTACACCTTTTCCTTTTCGAGCTCATGTTGTGACTTGTAGAGGAAAAATATCTGGTTCTGGATGAAGTTTGAATGGTTTCTTGATCCATTCCCTTGTCAACTAGACAATATGTCAAGCTCTGTTCTTGATGTCTGCATTCTCATCCTTGCCAATTTTTGCATTCATTATCGGCCTATTATATATCTTAACCCTATTTTATAGTGGATCTAAGACATCTTCTATGTCTTTCTTGATAGCATTAAGATGGATCTTCATCTTAAGCACCTTTTTTGCTAAGTATAGAGTCATCCTACAATAGTCTCTAATTTGGACATCATAGTCAACAATGGCATTCATCCAGTGATCCTCTAGTGTGTCTTCATGTACAAATTGCTTCCCTGCTAGATGTTTTACCATCCCAATATTATCAAAATATGGGTGAGGGGAGTTGTACTCTTCCAAGGGATACTAATCACATTCTAAATTGAAGATGTTTATATCTTGTTTCTACTTGACCTCAAATGCACCTATGGTTATTGGCTACACCCATGTCGTCTTGTGTTGTTTCCTCACTGTGTCATATGTAGATGTGAGCTTCTTAGTGATCTCCAACAAAATGTGTCTATATGATGGATATCTCGGGAGCTTCTTTGGGTTTACTTGTGTGCCTGCTACCCTTAAGTATGTGAATATTTTGAATTGAATGTAGTAGGCACCAATTTATGTAATCCTTGTTGCCACCTCTTTTGTAATCCTATTAGCATAATTACCCTCTGTTAATCAGATGATCGCAAATATGAAACTATCATTCACTGTCATGTATTCTTTTCTCTAATCCACGAGCTTTTTTTTATCAGCTAAGGATATACCACATAGTTCCAAGAATTTGCATCTTGCATGCTTCCCCTTTTGTAAATTCTGGGGTAGTCTATTGTCCTTGCCACAAATAAGTGCACCAAATATGATGTCATATAAAACTTGGTGTTGGTCTTGACTTCAAGCAACTGCTCATCTAGGTTATCACTAAGCATTGTGACCCAATCAATAGGTATCTTGGTTGTCCTGGTGGTTTCAATGAAATGGACCATCCAGATATTAAGATGTCCAGTTATCAGTATGCCCATGACTCTACTTAAGAGAACCATGGCATATCCAATATCATCCTTCATATAACCCCAAGTCATGTCCACCTTTTTGACCACCTATGTTCTATCAATAAAAAATGATGATTGGATTATCTCTCTAGCCTCCTTCTCATTCTCTCAGTACCATCTTTCTACTCCCTCATAGGATATCTATAAATTTTGATCAACTCTAGGGAGATGAAACACCTTCTCTATGTTTCAAGGTTAGAGGTCTAGGACTATTTTGCATGTAATACTCTTGACAACCTTTTCTTTAGTGAAATAGTTATCTTCCAATGCCAAGATGAGTTTAGAAGACTGCACAGATCTAGGATGTGATGTCACATTAACTAACCCTGATCTGATAAGTGTTGACACCATTGTGGATCTCTCTTTGGGCTTGTTGCAAATAGTAAGGAATGTGTTCCAGTCAATATGTCCTAGCTTAGTATCTCTAATTTTAGAATGTCCATCTTGAAAATGGTATTTCTTTAGTATACCTTGATATTTGAACATTATAGTTTTGGAAGCCATCTTTTCTACAAGTGAGGATGATGAAGACACCATTTTATCTACACACAAGAAAAACATTAGTCTAGAGAGCTAAAAATATCACCCAAAATAAAGCCTAGTTGATTAAAAACCTAGCCCAACTGCTCCAAAATAGTGTGTAGGACCATAAAAATGGGTTAAAATGCATAACATACTATGAGAAAATCACAAAACTCAATAATCATATATTAGCACCCACTAGTCTACCATGAAAGCCAAACTAATAGAGAAAGCAATAGAAACCCCCTTTTTCGTTTGTAGCTCCCATGTTCTTCTTTCTTCTCCAAATGATTGTAGCTCCAATTTGCCTATAGTGCACACAAGGTTGAAGCCAAAGCCTATGATGTGGATAATGCCATGAGAATACTTGAAGTGTGATTTTATGTGAGAGAGAGAATGCAACATGAAAAGAAGTAGAGACTCAAAGATTCAAAGATTTTGACTTTAAAAACTTAAGCATTCGGATCTAAGGACCCAAAATGAGAGAAAGAGTGTTCATTTTATAATCAACACTCAAAATGAGGGCATTGGATTTGTCACCCATAGATGTACAATGTGGCAAGAGATTCCTATGATGCATATGACAAAATATGCCAATTGTGAGATTCTATGACACATGCAATTCAAACTTGGCTAAATGTGGAAGAGAATCTATGACGCATCATAAGACACCTCAACCCACTTAAAGCCAAGAATCTATGACAAAGAAGCAAAATAGAGACATGTGTAAGAGGTAATAATATTTGATTATGACAATCTCAGCCAAGTGTCAAAGGAGAATCCACGAGGTGTCATATCCAAGTGTCATGATGATGGAGTATTTTATGGAATATTTGAATTAAAAATCCTCTTATTCCACAAAATAAGAATTAGTAGAAAATTAAATTAATGATGGAAAATGGAACTTAGGAAATTGTAAATTTTGATGGTTTCATAGATAATGAATCAATTAATTAATAAAATTAATTAATTGAGGATGATAATTAGGAAGAATAATTAGAAAGAATAGGATTAAATTATGGGTTATTTAATCCTATAGAGAAAATTAGTAAATGATTGGCCAAATTGATTAAATGAATGCAACTGTATCCTTTGATGAAAATGTGACAATGATGGATATCGAATAAGATGATGGAAAATAGACCAAAGCCATGGTCAAATTGATTGATTGAAGTTGATAACATGCCAAGGACACATGACATGAATTGGTTGATATGTAACATTTAATCGACATTGCAAATGCTACAAGATTGAAATTGATTGATAAGGTTTGATCATAATAACACCGACGAACATTGTCAATGTTATTAAAATGGTTGATGATGTCATGATTTGACATTGAAAGCCTCAACAATTTCAAAGATTGGATGACATGAATGATAATTTGACCTAGCACTGAGAGCCGCGATAGTACTAAGGTCAGATTGATAAGATTGATAGGTTGATAGGTTTTCAAGGCACTGAAAGCCACAACAATGCCTAGGAGTGGATAAATGATGATTGATTTGGGATATTTGAAATGTTTCAAGTTGATTAGGACTGATTTTGAGTGATTTTGGGTTGATTTGGGGTGATTCCAAGTTGATTTGGGGTGATTTCGAGTTGATTTGATATGATTTCGAGTTGATTTGATATGATTTCGAGTTGATATGAAATTGATGTGAAAGGGGATACAAATGATAAAATATGGTCAATCTGGCCAAAAGATCAAAGTTAGTAGAATGAGAAAATGGGACAAATTAGTATGAAGAAGTGATGAATGTCATAGATGCGAACCATTTTTTAGTGTCTACATAGTGAAAAAACAAGTTAATCTCCCTTATACCCCTAATATGCAAACTAGTGCACCTAGCATACCTTGAAAATTGCATGAGGTGTGCTCAAATGGCTCCTCTATAACCATTTTAGTGTAATTGCACACATGTGTACCATGGATAGGTTCTCACATGCACATGTGCGCAACTATGCACATGAAAAGTAACTACAAGGGGGGACTTTAGGTCCTTCAATGTTTGGAAAAAATGTGCACCTTAGTGGGGTGCGCATGTGTGCACCCTTATGTTTTCATAAGTTTGCACCTTTCCTTAGGTGTTTTGTATCTGCTTAGTCTTAGGTTTAGGATTAAAAGGTGTGTGCATGCTTATCTTGGATTGGTGTGCATGTGTGCACCTTTCTTATATGTTTTTTTAAGGTTTTGGATTGAAAGGTGTACACATGCGCACCTTAGATAGGTGTGCATGTGCTCACCTTTCTTAGATGTTTTATTTTTGGTTTTGTTCTTGTGTTAAGTTTTTAGGTTGTATGAGAAAAAGTGAGCACATGCAGACTTTCAAGTGGTGTGCATGTGTGCACCTTTGGTGTTTTCTAACACTTGGTCTTTGTTGTGTTGCAGGGTTTAGCACACCTTGAAGGGCACAAATATGCAGTAGTAGAGGAGGTGTTGAGAATAATGAAGAATGGTGGACGGGTCTTAGGCTTATATAAGCCCAGACCTAGTGCACACCCATTGGAGGTGTGCATTTGTGCATATGCACATCTCCAAAGGGAAATAAGTGTTCACTTGTTCATTCAATGCACTTGCGCACCTTGGATATGTGCGCATGTGTGCTGGTGCACAAGTGCACATTTATGCACTAAAAACTTATAATCTTCCAATTTTTATTAGTTCTAACACCTAATTCTTCTCAATTAGAGACAAAGGTTGGACCTAGAGTCTAGGTGGAGTTCCAAAATGACCCATGCCTCGAACTAGGGGTTGGGAGAAAATTTTTTACTATGGGGTCCCCATTTCAAGGAGAAATGGGGTGTGCGTAGTGAAACCACAACATGACCCACCAATCAAACTTGATTGGTGGAGAGATGACCACTTTTTCAATCATCATAGGAGCAAGGGACATAAAAAAAAAAAATTTATTTCAAGCTCAAAGATGTTATCCAAGACCTCATCCGTGGAGGAACATTTGTAACATATGGCTTATTAAAAAAATTCGATCGTAAATCCTTCAAGCAACTATTACCTAAATATGAAAAAGGGGAATCATCCAATGCTAACAACAAAAACTATAATGCAAAGATCAACTATAAATAAACTTATGTGAATAATGTCATAAACATGCTAGAAACTATTGAACATATTTTCATGATCGGTTCTAAGTTTGACAAGGAGCCCAATTATGACACTGACGATGAAAAACATAAGGTAGTCCTGAGAACATGAAATGCTCAAAAAAATCATAGGGGCACTTTCTCTAAGGTAGTTCTTAGGGTGGTGGAACCATTCTCTTCACGTGGTGATAAACTTAATGTAGTCACTAGGGGGAAATCCAAAGTTGTCCTTAAAGTCAAAAATGATCCTAACAATGCCTCACCATCCAAACAAGAAACTACCCCAACTATATCCATCTATGATCTTGTTAGTCAATTACAATGAACCCATGTGAAAATATCCATCTTTGATTTTCTAGAACTATCCCCTTTGCACAAGGAAATTCTTGAAAGAAAACTTATGCATAGCCAATGTACCCACAAATATTAATGTTGAGTGATTCCAAGCTATTTTGAACCATATCTCCTCACCACACTATCTCACATTCTTTAAAGAAGATGACAAGTCACTTAGTCATCCCCATAACCTAGCTCTCTACATCAAGGTCCAAATATTTTGTACTCACATATTTCGAGTCTTGATAGACAATGTTGTTGGGTTAAACATCATCTCCTTCAATGTTATTCAATAGCTAGGCATGTCTAAATTTTCTATCAACCCTAGGCATAAAATCACCATCAAATTCTATGATGAGGTTGAACAACCTTCTAAAGGTCTTATTGTATTTTTGATCCATGTAGGTCCTATTGAAAAAGATGCGGTCTTTCAAGTCTTAGACATCTTGCTAGCATATATTTGTTGCTAGGAAGACCATGGATTCATGACATGCAAGCGATGTTGTCAATGCACCATCAATATATCAAATTCCCTTTCAATGGTACCAAGATAGCTATTCTAGGAGACAACTCAATATCTATCAACATGTTGTCTATTTCTAAAATGTTAGTCCCCCACAATCTCTCTTCCCATGAGCTCAAACCATCTCTTAATGAGTTTGAAAAGACATTGAAAATGATGAGCCTTGGTATGGGCAAATACACTCTAGACTCTATTGATCATTTATTGATCCTTCCTAGATCTTATGAGAGACCTTCTGAGAAATTGAAGCCCTCAGGTTCTGCTATGACCATTTTTGGGACCTTTGTTCAGTCCTATGTTCCCTTAGAAGCATAAATAGAGGATTAAGCTATAAGAGATTATATTTATAGGGAGTAAGAATATGTTGAGGAGGTTACGGTGACTACTATTTCTCCTAAGTGCTATGGAAAAGGCTATAAATTTTTGAAAAACATGGGATATCATGGCCAAGGATTCTTAACTGGTGATAAGAAAGCTCTTGTAGAACCCTTAAGTCATACTGAGGGACACAAAACTAAAGACACTATTGGACTAGACTTTGGCCTAGAAGATGAACTACCAAGGTTTGATAGAAAATCCCCTATGACTAGTGACTCAAAGGATGATGATCCACCCTTTGCTACTACCCTTCTACAAGAAAAGGATTTCATGCATCCTACTTCTCGCCTTTGGGGAGAAGAACTAATAGTCACCCATAATGATGTTAAGGCTTTGACCTCTTGAAAATACAAACCCGATGAATCTGATCATGAAGATCCTAATAGGGGAAGGATAAGAGAAAACATTGCTTACTTGATAACCTAGAACTAGAGTACTGATTCTATTGAACATGAATAGGAATCGCTTTCAGATGCATCTTATGATTTAGGAGTGGATGTCATCTATGTGTATTCTACCCAACCAAGCATAGTTGAAAAATCTATTCTAGGGCTTGATGATTTTGGTTTGCAATCTTCTCTAGTGGATCACATCGGTCCCTCTAGGTCTATTCTTGATTTGGATTCCTTTCAAAATTTCCCTATAGGCTTGACCTCTCATGTCACTAGAGATGAATCCTTCCACATCAATAACTTTGAAGCCTCCACTTCCCTCTCATTACTCCACCTTAATCTCATAGACTAGTCTACTCAACACCAAAGACTAGTATTACCTTCTTTCCAAAATTACTATGAGATCATTAGCTACCTCAATACCATTCAACCCATGATATCTTCCACTAGTGAACACATGGTTAACATGATAGAAATAGATATCAAGTACCTTAGTCAAAAAATGAAAAAAAAAAAAAAGCATTTAGATGGCAAAAACCACTTTATGGTGGTGTCTAAACCTCAAAATAGTAAAAAACAAAGACGTACCCTCTTTGAGACTCCTAAGGATATGGTACTATTGTAAATATAGAAGGAATAATTAAGATGGGGGTTGAATCAGTTACCACTAAAATATATCCTAGATCCCTTAGATGTCAAATAAAATTGATTGTTGATGCTATTTGATAAACATATAAAATATTGTGACTCAATTAATGCAAAGTGTGATTTAATTTTAGTTGATCTCAAAATATTAATAGTGATTAATTTTCAAACATAAGAGAAATAACAAGAACACATGAGACACCAGGATTTAACATGGAAACCTAATTTGGAAAAAACCACTAATGTAACTAGTTATTGCTTTCACTCTTTTGAAGTGAGCCCTGTTAGGAGCCAACCTGATTAAAGGTTACAAAACACATTATTAGGTGTGACCTTGTTAGAGGATTTAATCACCCTATAAGGAGTGGCCTTGCAAGAGGTCTTAAAACAATTCAGTGAAACTGTCACCTTATTAGAGGATTTACAATTGGCTATTAAATGAACTATGTTAAGAGATTTTGGATTACTGTTACAATGGTAAGAAAGTAACAATGAAATGACTTGATTGTATGCAATTGAATTGTTGATTACATATCTTTGTTTTTCCTCATACTTGACCCTTCTTGATTGTATACCACTTTTTTTCTCCACAAGGATACTTGCTTATCCTTCAAGTTTTCTCTTATTCTTTCTTTTTCAATTCAATCAGCATATTCACACACACACTTTAAAAATCTCAACTTAACCTTTCATTTATACAATCTAAATTGTCAAGTCCGCTCAATTACAAATTACAATAACCAATAATCATTACCATTGTTGGCTAGAAACAATACTTAAAATAATTAAGCTTCGTATGTCAAAACAACAAGATCCTTCATTGGCTGACCCTACTCGGTAAACACTAGTTCTAAGATGATTTCTTATGTTAACCAATAGAAGCTTGGTTAACACTGTGAACTTGGAAAATCCTTTGTCAACCAAGTGAACTCGGTGACCACTGAGTCTATCCAATTTCCTTCACTAACCATGAGAACTCGGTTAACATTGTTTCTGCAGAGTAATCTTCAAGAATGCTTGGTAGACAAGGAAAATTGTCTTGTTGACCAAGTAAGCTTGGTAAGCACTGACTGACAATTGATATGACATTTGTGGAACATCAAAGACAACACACAATTAGACAATTGTATCCAACAATCTCCCTCTTTGGCATTGATGGCAACACAACATGTCATAGCACAATGAAATTTGAAAACAAGACTTTCTCTAATATAAAGTTTTCTCCCTCTTAGATTTTTACAAAAACTTCTTTTCTTTCATGCAGTAGTCTCCCTCTATGAAGGAATTACATAACTTCTAAGATAGTGTACTTCTCTCTCAAAACAAATTATAGATAGATATGATAGTAAACTTCTCCCTCTTTGACAACACATGCTAGAGACAACACATACCAAATTAGTATTAATGTACCTTGAGTACTTATTCATATGCAATATTTTCTTATGTTGCATCAACTAATTGATCTTCTACTTGGTTCCTATTGATGCATCACTAAAACTTTATTTAGTCAGCTTCAGATAGGGGAATGACCCCTAGCTTACCTCATAGATACAGGAATGCATCCTTAGGTAATGGATTGGTGAATATATCTACAATCTGTTCTTTTGTATGAACATATTCCAATTTGATTTCTTTATCTTGCACCAATTCTCTGACAAAATGATATTTTATAGCAATGTGCTTAGTTCTGGAATGCATCACTGGGTTCTTTGATATGTTAATTGCACTAGTGTTATCACAATACATGACAACTAGTTCTTTGATCTCAACTTTCATGCCTTCCAAAAACTATTTAAACTAAACAATATTAGAGCAATTCACTACTGCTACAACATATTTTGCTTTTTCTGTAGATTGGGATGTGTAGTTTTTCTTCTTGCTTGTCCAAGATACCAACCTTTTACCAAGAAAGAATGCTACACCACTTGTACTCTTTCTGTAATCAAGATTTCCTTCCCAATCAGCATCAGTGAATACATTTAAATCTAAGTTTGTACCACAAGCCATAGTCTTCAGTATCTTTTAGATATCTCAAAATTCTTTTGATTTCCATCATATGATTTTCTTTGGGTTTAGTTGAGAATCTTGCCACTATCCCAACTACTAAGGCAATATCAGGCCTTGTATGAACTACATACTATAATTTTTCAATCATTGATCTATATAAGGTCTGATCTACCTCTTTTGAATCATCATCTTTGGTAAGCTTTAGTCTAGTACACATGGGGGTTCCAACTAGTTTTGAATCTTCCATTCCAAATTTCTTGAGTATCTCTTTGATATACTTAGATTGAGTAATTTAGATACCATTCTTTCTTTATCGTATCTAAAGTCCAATAAAGAATTATATCTCACCAAACATGGACATTTCAAACTCTTTGTTCATTTGTTCTAAAAATTCTTTGCATAGATCATCATTCCCTATAAATAGAGTGTCATCCACAAATATTTCTGCCAATACAATCTTGTTATCTGGTCCTTCCTTGATGTAGAGACTACTGTTATCATTAGTTCTTTGAAAACCAATCTTTATAAGGTAGTTGTGCAACCTCTCATACCATGCTCTAGGAGCTTGCTTTAGACCATATAATGCTTTGTGTAATTTGCAGACCATGTCTCTTTTGTCTGGATTAACAAAACCTTCTAGTTGCTCAATGTAGACTTCTTCATCAAGAATACCATTAAGAAATGTAGATTTAACATCCATCTAATATACTTTGAATCCTCTATGAGAAACATACACAAGTAGAGTCATAACACCTTCTAATCTTGCAATAGGAGAAAAAGTCTCACCATAATCAATTCCTTCTTCTTGAGAATATCCTTTACACACAAATCTTGTTTTATTTCTTGATACTTGTCCATCTTCATTCAGCTTATTTCTGAATACCCATTTTGTTCCAATCAAATTTTTATCTTTAGGCCTTGGAACAAGGGTCCAAATTTTGTTTTTCTCTATTTTCTCTATTTCTTCATTCATAGCCTCAATCCAACTTTCATTTTCCAATGCATCTATAACATTTCTAGGTTCAAAATCAGCAAGTAAACATGTACTTTTTAGCTTACTTCTTGTCATAGTACCTTCTAATTTACCTCTATGTTAGTTGTGTGTAGAGTCACCTAATTCTTTTCCCAAGGACCTCCTTCAAACCTCCCTCTACCTATATTTGTTTGAAGTCTTCTCCCCATCACTTTTTCCTTCTCTGCTCCTTGAAGTTGTTGTCACAAGCTTTCGTGGTTGTGATCCCCTTTCTTTGAACTGATTTGAACCACTTTGAACCTTAACTCAAAGTAGTTTGAAGTAGTTCAACCTAAGATTTTCATACTAATGCTTCTTCCTTTGGCAGGAAGTTCTCTTTATGCGGTGGCCTTCATTGAAGCACTTTGAACCACTTTGACTCTCAGTTGAAAGCAGTTCAAAGTAGTTCTTGATCAGAACAGATGGTGATAATTTGTTTCTAAAATACGGCACGTCGCCTTTCCACAATCAATTAAGGCTCGTGTTAGATATCAAAAATCAAAAAAAATTATTCCTTTTCCAAGGAAGAAGTCATCATCATTAGGAGTGGGAGAAAAGATCTTTGACTTGAAGGATGATCAGATATTGTACAAAATTGATCATTGTTGATTTATGTGAAAAGGGAAATCATTAAATGAAAAGCTCATCCTACAATGTTTTAAACGTGCCAAGGTTGATATGAGGTTATATGTCATCATTTCCATTAATGATCCAATACTTCTGCATGCAAATCTTTCCTTTAATAAAACCATTCAGTAGCTCAGTAAACTACTTTGTAATAGGGAAGGAGCTGTTAAGGAAGGTAGAGGAAGTCGTTTGGTTTTCAGCATAAAGTAGGTGAGAATTTAGACATCTTTGTTTTGTTCTACAAATCCGTTGTTTTCAAAAGGATTGTCTAGCAGAGGTTTTGCTTGTTTTGTTGAAAATGAAGTCAGTCTTGCACTTTTTCAGCAATGCTTCTAGCCTAGAATGTAAGAGACTAGTGATCTGTGATACGAATTTAGAAGGGGTAAATGTGGAAAAGCTGCAAATGAATTTTCTTGAGAATACCAAAGAGGTTAAGGGGTGCATGGAAGTGTTAACAAGTGGGTTGATTGAAGCCGTTGCCTTTCCTCCTGCTTTCGTAAGCCCTGAACTTTTGCAACTTTGTATTGACCATTTCGATGTTAGGAGTAGAAGCATAATAGATGCGAATGGAAACACAATGCTTTCTATCTCAAGGGAAACCATTTCATCTATTTTATGATTAACAACAAATACCTTTGCTGCATTTTCACCCACTCAAGCTTTGGCTAAATACCAGGAAACCCCTAACATTTTCCGAAACACCCTTGCCAGAAAATGGACTGAAGTTAACTATGGAGGTGGGTCTAGGCTACCCAAAGTCATTACGAAAGATCACATGAAACCCCATATACATGACCTGGTTGTATTATTGCACAGGGTGAAGGGTTCATCTGATGTGTATTTGTTTGAAGAATGGATGTATAGATATATTGAAATTATCTTGAAAGGCGAGCAGTGGATGGATTGGGCGAAGATCATTGCAAATTCCTTGAGGAACCAACTCAAAAGGGCCAAAGAATCTTGCGAGGATTTCTATATGGCTTCATATTTGACTTATTGTATTGTCTATACATGTGATCTCACTATCCTTCCACATGGGGTATGGAACGAAGAAATAACCGTTTTCCAGTATTGTCCTTTGTTGCAGAAAGACATAGTTTTAGAAGATTTCCGTAAGGTGCATGATGTAGTGTATGGAAGCGTTTATTTGACTCTAAAGTGTGTTCAGGTACCACGACTTTCTTCTAAGGTACAGAAGCTAGTTCAACAATATGGGAGTCATTTCATTCAATTTCCCAGGTTCACATATTTAAGAGTTGGAGGCTTCGAGGATGAACCTCTAAAATTACCCCGATATGCTCTCGATTGTTTCATTTCGATCGAATTATGCAGACAACTTTTCTCAGTCATTAAAGATAATCTTCCTCAGGAGAATTGGGAAATAGCTTTCCCTATCACACTGGACTCCTTAGTCTATGCTAACATGAATAATGCTTCCATCATTGGAAACAATTTTCTAGGATTCAATCTTGGTTTCTACCATAGCAGGAGAAACTTTGATAGTAGGGAATATGCAACCCTAACCCTTGGCCTTGAAGTAAATCTTTCAGACACACCTCATTTAGAAGATCTATGGAGAGACTATGGAAATGAAGAAGAGGTCTTGAAGAAATACCATTCTAGATTAATCATACAAAAAATCAATTCATTCAGATTGAAGTTCAAAACACAAGGAATTATTGAAGACAATTCATACTTAATTGAACCTGGTTGGGAAGAATCAAATGAGACAAAGTTTCTAGTAGTAGACTGGAGCAAAGAGGAGGAAGATGATATTAATTTGAGAGCTACATCCATATTGACAAAAGAAAGAATCTGGGGAGATCGAGGATGAAGGGTTCCAAGTTACTTCTTTTGAATTAGGTTCTATAAATAGGAGTATTGGCAACAATTTCTTTAAGTTCTCTACTGACCACATGCTCACACAATCAGAGAGAGATTCCAAGGAAAAGATGGCTGCATATATCGATTCTCTAATCAACCTAGGCAATTCTCCTATAATTCAAGTTCCACAACCTTTTGACCCCAACTCTGTTGAGAGCCGGCAATTGATGAAACAGATGCAAAAGGGAAAACTGTTAACTAATGCTATGACTAACTGGGCAAATAACATAATAAATCAAGGAAATAAATTCATTTCTGAAGTTGTCAGCATCTGCTCTAAAGGTGAAATGCTCTCAGAGGTTGAAAATTTTGGGGTCCCCAAATTCCTGAGTGAAAATCCTATGAAGGCCATGGACCCCTACATACTTTTCATTCTAAAGAACAATATGCGTTGGAAAGAGTCCATTTACAAAGAGATCATCAAACAAATACAAAGCATCAAAAGTAAAATCACCGGAATGCACGAGGAGCTAGTAAAGGACATAAATATTGTCAATCCTGCGGGCATCTTACAATTCAAGGAAGGGAATATGGACACTAAAATGTTAATCAAGACTTTCACCAGGGTAGTAGAACAGATCAGGGATGAAGAATCATTGAAGGCCGATGATTTCACCTCCTTGGCAAGCATTGAATCTATGTTGTGCCTTAATGAGAGCTTGATGCCACATTAGAACTGAAAGGTAAAAGAGTATAAGTGGCAGAAAGACACATGCAGAGCCCATGTGATGAGCTTGAAGAACCCATACTCCCATGCTACGTAGGAATTTGTATCCACGTTTCAGAGTTGGAAGCTAGTGCGTCAAACCGTTGGAGGAGAGGAGAAAATTGACGTGGATATTGGGAGTTGAACGGTCGCTGGTTGGGGCTTTTCTTTTTTATAATTGTTTTCTAGTTTTATAACTGTTTCTTGTACCAATCCGATAGGGCTGGGTTTTAATGGAGGCCCTTCGGGTTTGAAAAACTATAAATACTGGGGCATTGAACTGTGTTTTTTCTTAAGTAAATAGGGGATAGAAAATAGAGATTAGATAGCAATATTTTAACATAGATTTGATTTTGATAACAGTGTTTTGGGAACCAGTATATGAATTTTTTTGGCTTTTAAGGACTTGGTGCATTAAAGTTCGAATATACATATATGGAGAATTTTGAATTATGCTTTGAAACTTTGTGTTCAGAGTGTTGAATTATTATTACTTTGTGAATGTGATTTGACATTTCGGAAATCCCAAACTACTGTCATTTGATTGTAAATTCTTTAAAAAAATTTCCTTCATTCATTGTTAATGATACACATTAAAATTTAAGTGGAAGTTCATCCTTTGAAGTGAATTTTCTACTATACATTAGTTCAGTCTGTTCATCTTCGAGCAGTTCCTTTTTTATATAATTACCTCACTACCCAGGAGTAGCTGAGAGATCTTTATGCACTTTGGGAAAAGTGTGAAAATGATTTCAATTTTATTTCAAATCTAATAAGGGAGTTGTACCTTTAGAAATTTAGAGAGGAAGTGTAAAGTAAGATAAGAGTGCTTCCTCAACTGCAGTGAATGATTTTGTTCTTTGTGATATTTGGGTATAGAGTTAATTTGGTAAACCAATTAAAAGGACAAATCTGTTCACTAACACTCTAATAATCTGATCAGGTACATGATTTTTTCTAACATACTTAGCCAATACAAATTATTTTCCTTTTGAATGAATTCCACTGTCTTCATTTTGAATTTCAACTTTTGACTTTGGTTGCTCAAACTCAGCAAGCATTGGCTTGGTAGCTTTAGAATGTGACTCGGATCCTTGTGACTCAGTTTGAACTTCTTGCAACTTGGTAATTGAGGAAGGCTCAGGAGTTGAACTCTCCTTATTGATAGAAGTTTCTAGCAATGTATTAGGTTTGACGTTAAAAAATTTCTTCTAATCTTATGGTTCCTTTTTGCTTTCTTCTTCAGTCCTTTCTGCAAACTCATCAATTCTCACATGTGCACTTTCTTTGATTTTATAAGTAGAAAAATTCAAATACCTATATGCCTTGCTTCTACAAGAATATCCTAATAATATGCCTTCATCACCTTTCACATCAAACTTTCCTTTTCTAGATTCTTTCAAGATATAACATTTACTTTCAAATACTTTCAGGTACCTTACATTGGTTTATAGCCATACCATAATTCATAGGAAGTTTTATATGAGTCCTTCTTCAACTATACTCAGTTCAAAGTATGAACTATTGTGTTGATTGCTTCCTTCCAGTATTTGATAGCAATGTTCTTTTCAATCATTAGAGTTCTTGCACAATCCATGATAGATCTATTTCTTCGTTTAGCTATTATGTTCATCTCAAGAGTACCAGGGGTGGATACCTGTCTTTTAATTTCTCTTTCAATGCAAAAGTTATTGAATTCATTGGAGATGAATTCACCACCTCTATTTGATCTTAATCATTTCAATCTTTTCCCTATTTCCTTTTTTATTCTTGCTAGATACCATTTGAATTTCTCAAATGCTTCTAACTTTTCTCTAAGATACATAACAGTCGTCTTTCTTGAATAGTCATCAACAAAAAGAATAAAGAATTTTTCTCCACTATAGCTTTCTATTCCACTGGGTCCACATAGGTCAGTATGTACAATTTCCAAGACATCTTTAGACTGATATTTTTTGCTCTTAAAACTAGTCTTTCCCATTTTGCCAATCTGACAATTCTTAAATAAACCAACATCTAGTTTCTTCAAACTAGGAATACCTCTTACTTTTTTGAATTTGCTTATCTTGACCATATTATGAAAGTTCACATGACATAATCTTTTGTGCCATAACCAACTTTCTTCCATTTGAGCAATAAAACATGAACAATCATTCAAGATCAAGATAAAATAGGTTACGTCTTGTTTTTTTTTTTCTAACCCAATCAGATTGCCTTTGTCATCCAAGAGTCTTGCCTTGCCATGCATGAATCTCACCTTAAATCCAATGTTGATTAGTTATGCTAGGTATTGTCACATACAAGTTCTTTGGTTAATGAGATTTAGCCTTTCCCTTTTATACAACAGGGTTCATTATTTCCAAACCTTACATTACCACCATCATAGTCTTCAAAGTGTTTAAACTTTGTTTTGTCTCCGGTCATATGATGTGAACATCCACTATCTATGATCCATGTGTCATTTTTATTGGCATGAGAGACAAGTACCATCTTATCTTCTTCTTCATTAGATTCATCTTTCACAGCAATGTATACAATCTCATCTTCATTGTTATCAAAATCTTTAGCCATAAAAAAAGTCTCCTTATTTTTTTCCTTGAATGATTTGTGATTTTTGAAATCCTTCTTGCCATTGCACTTCTAACTTTTCTTCTCATCCTTGCTTTCTTTGTCTGGGCACCTGGCAGCAATATGACCAACTTCTTCACATGAAAAATAGATTAGGAGAAATTTACCTTTGTATTTTCCTCTGCCTCTAGAATATTTCCAGGTAAGTAAAGCTTCAACAACTTCAAGGTCACTATCAAAACTTTCTTTTGATTCTTCTTCACTTTCTGACTAGATGTCCTTTATTTTCTTGCCTTTCTCCTTAAGTGAAAGTTTGGCCTCAAATGCAGATTCAATATTTTTGGAATCTAGAACATAATTGTCATAGTTGTCTAGCTCAAAAGCTGTCAATCTTCCTACTAAGGTATCCAAATTTATCTTGTGATTTGTCTCACACCTCTTTTCTTGAATAGCGAATACTCTAATTACATAGATAGGAAGTAATGTTTTGAGAATTTTACTTACAACAATTTCTCCCTTGATTTCTCCTCTAGTAGATCTAATTGCACTAACACTGGCTTTGATTCTTTCTACATATTTGGAAATATTTTCATCTTCTCTCATTCTCATATGATCAAACTATCCTCTAAAGCTTTCTACTTTGACTCTCCTTACATTGTCATCACCACCATAGATTTCTTTAAGCTTGTTCCACATACCAAATGCAATTTTCAGTCCTTGATATCATCAAATTCATCATAGCTAAGAGCAGATGCAATATCAATCATCATGGTGTTATGGTTCTTTTTCTCAACAATGTCTCCAACAGAAAGTGTACTAGTGGGAGTTGTGTATTCTTCATCAAGGTAGAAGCCAAATGAAGTCTCATGAGTCCCTACCATGCTAAAAAGTTATCTCTATTAAGCTTTGAAATCTCTCTCTTGTAAGACATCCTAACTTTTAGCTTAGGTCCTTGAAACCTTTCCTACAAGCACCAAAAGCTTTGATACCAATTGTTGGAAATATAGGAGTAACTAAGAGGGGGGGGGGTGTTGGGGGGTGAATTAGTTACCACTAAAATATATCTCACATCCCTTAGATCTCATATAAAACTGATTTCTACTATTCAATAAACACACAGAAAATATTGTAACTCGATTAATGTAGAGTGTGATTTAGTTTAAGTTGATCTTAAAACATTAACGGTGATTAATTTGCAAACATAAGAGAAATAACATGAACACATGAGACACCAAGATTTAAAGTGGAAACTCAATATGGTAAACACCACCAATGTAACTAGTTATTATTTTCACTTTTATGAAGCAAGCCCTGTTAGGAGCCAACCCAATTAAAGGTTACAAAAAACACTATTAGGTGTGACCTTTTTAGAGGATTTAATCACCCTATAAGGAGTGGCCTTGCAAGAGGTCATAAAACAATTCAATGGAACTATCACCTTGTTAGAGGATTTACAACTGGCTATTAAACAACCTATGTTAAGAGATTTTGGATCACTGTTACAATGGTAAGAAAGTAATAATGAAATGAACTAATTGTGATGCAATTGAATTGCTGATTATAGATCTCTATTCTGCTTCATACTTGACCCTTCTTGATCATATAACACTTTTTTTCTCCACAAGGATACTTGCATATCCTTCAATTTTGTTCTTATTCTTTCTTTTTCAATTCAATATGCATATTCATACACACACTTTAAAAATATCAACTTGACCTTTCATTTATACCATCTAGATTGTCAAGTTGGCTCAATTACAAATTACAATAACCAATAATCATTACCATAGTCGGCTAAAAACAATACTTAAAATACTTAACCTCCATATGTCAAAACAACAAGATCCTTCATTGGCCGACCTTTCTCAGTAAACACTAGTTCTGAGATGATTTATTGTGTTAACCAATAGAAGCTTGGTTAACACTGCGAACTTGCAAAATCCTTTGGCAACTAAGTGAACTCAATGAATGCTAACTCTATCCAATTTCCTTTGCTAACCATGAGAACTCGATTAACACTATTTCTGCAGAGTAATCTTTAAGAATGCTTAGAAGACAAGGAAAAGTGTCTTGCTGACCAAGAAAACTTGGTAAGAATTGAATGACAACTGATATGACATTTGTGTAACATCAAAGAAAACACAATTAGATAATTGTATCCAATAGGTACATGATACTATGCCAAGCTATTTTCAAAATAGATCTTTGGTTCTCATTGAGCCTACCCAACCTATTAATCTTAGTATAGAAGAGCCTCCCAAGATCATTCATGTTGCTCAATCACTATCAGCTAAGGAAAAGGAGAGCTTCACTAAGTTCTTCAAAGAAAAGAGAATCAACTTTACATTGACCTATTTAGATATTTATGGCCTTCACATAGATCTAATCCTACATCACCTATTTATTTCTCATGGTATCAAATGTGACAAGAAAAATTTGAGAAAAATGCATCCACATGTGGCTCTCTTGGTTAAAGTAGGACTAGTAAAGATCTTGAGTGAAAAACTTCATTCAAGCTATTGACTACACAAAGTGGATCTCCAACATTGTACCTATGTCCACACATGATAAGTCCATCTTTGTGTGCATATATTTTAGAGACTTAAACAAATCATTCCCTGAGGATGATTATCCACTTCTTAACATAGACATGATAGTGGACATGATTGTGGGTTAAATGTACTCTTTAGTGGATGGCTTCTCTAGCCATAATCAAATCAAAATTTCCCTTAGGGATCAAGTGAAAATAGACTTTACATGTGCATAGGGTACTTTTTTTTGGAACATCATGCCCTTTGGGTTAAAGAATTCATGAGCTACTTACCAAAGAGCCATGACCACTATCTTCCATGATATGATGCATAGGAATATGGAAGACTATGTTGATGATAGCTTAGATAAATCCAAGAAAATAGATACACACCTTGATGACTTAAATTTGATACTAGACCACATGGAATAGTTTCAACTTAGGTTAAATCCCAAAAAGTGTGTTTTTGGTGTCACATCAAGAAAACTACTAGGCTATACCATATTTGTAAAAGGCATAGAAGTTGATCTAGAATAGGTGCAAGCCATTGTGGAAATGCCTCCTCCTATGAATATCAACCAATTAAGAAGTCTTCAAGGACATCTTCAATCTATTATGAAGTTTATATCTTAGTTAATTAGCTAATAGAGCTCAATCCTTCAATAAGAACTTGCACAAAAGCACCACACGTATTTGGAATGAGGAATGTCTGTAAAGATTAGATAGAATCAAGGGATATTTGGCTAAACCTCCAATATTGATGTTGACTATACTAGGAAAACCTTTGGTCTTATACATCTCAATGATAGATTCTTCCCTAGGAACATTACTAGCAAAAAGTGACAAAAATGGAAAGGAATGTGCTATATACTACATTAGTCACACTTTAGTGGCTTATGAAATGATTTACAACAACATTGAAAATGTTTCTCTTGTAATGGTATTTTCCTCTCAAAAACTTAGGCACTATATGATGGCTCACATAGTGCATCTCATTGCAAATATTGTTCCACTCAAATATCTACCAAGTAAAGTTGTGCTTACTAGATGTCTTGTTGAATGGATGATGATTCTCTCTAAATTTGATATTCAGTATGTCAAGAGAAAACTACTTAGGGAAGATTACTATTGGCCAACTATGTAGGTTGATGCTATCAGATATGCTAAATCTTGCAAGAAATGTCAGTTACATGGTAACCTAATTCATGCTCCTAGATGTGAGCTCATACCTTCTATCACATATTGGCCTTTGCAGTAGCGGGCTTTTGACTTAGTGGAAAAAATTACCCAAGCTCATCCAGTGGACACAAGTTCATCATTACAATATCTAAATACTTCACAAAATGGGTTAAGATTGTGACCTTATCTATTGCTACAAGAAAACATGTTTCCTTATTCATATTCAACCACATTATTTGTCACTATGGTATCACATCCACCATTGTCACCCATAATGGAGGACAATTCAAAAATAAGGACCTTAAGAAACTATGTAAGAAGTTCAAGATAAAACAACAATAGTCCTATATATACTATCCTCAAGGGAACAGCTAAGCTGAGGCCTCTAATAACATGTTGCTAAAAATCCTACATAGAATGGTCCACAAATTAAGTAGAGATTGGCACTTGTAGATTAATTCGACACTATGGGCTTACATGTGCACTATACGTACTCCTACAAGGGCTACATTGTTTTCACTAGTCTATGGTTTTGAGGTTATCTTACCTTTAGAAGTTGAGATTCCCTCCTTGTGAGTCTCCCTACATGGGTTGATAACTAATGAAGACCATAGAGCTATGAGAATACATGAGCTAAAAACCCTCAATGAGCATCGCAATGCCACTTTTGACCACATGAGGGCTTATCAAAAATGGATTTGTACTAGCTACAACAAAAAGGTCCATCCTCATGAGTTCCAAGTGGGTGAACTTTTCTTTGAGAGAACCCTAAGAGTTAGCAAAATAGTGAGCAAAAGGGGAAATTTGAACCTAATTGGTTGGGTCCTTACATCATCATAGTAGCATTTGGATCCAGTGTATATTAGCTCTCTACTCCTAAAGCAGTACAACTTGCTAAGCTTGTCAAATATTCTACATCTGAAAAAATTCTATACTTAAGGCTTTCTTGGCTAGACCATCTATATATATCTTATGATCCTGAAAAAATCCTAAAAAATAGAAAATGTTCTAAAAAAATAATCTTAGTGAAAACCTAGCAATAGGTACTTTGATGTATCACCAAAAAATCAACAAAACATAAAAAATAAAAAAGAATGAAAAAAGTCTTGAAATAAACTACCAAGTGGTGAAAACTTGGAAACAGATGCTACTTGAGACCCTCACACCTATGTCTATAAGTCTCACTCATTCACTCCAAAATACATTTCCTAGCTTGGAATTGTCTCATGTGCTCATCTAGGGGGCATTGTTGCATAACTTGTTAGATTTTTCTTGTGTGTTAGGGTTTCTTTGTTAACTCGTGCAAAATAGTGTTTCTCAACATTACCCCCCTTAACATCAAGTGTTTCTCAACAATTTTTTGATACCTTACCTAGAGTCTAGGATGCTACGATATTTCTCACTATCATATGCAAGTTTTTAAGAAATGGCCATGTGACATACACAAGCACTAAAACATTAAACTTGTTTTTGATAAGATAAATAGGTTTCAAGGGATCCTAAAACCCATAAGTTTTACAAAAAACAAGGCTGATAATAAGCAAAAGAAGCCCAGCCAAAATAGAGGTCCAATAGTTGAAAAAAGATCAAAGGCCCAGCCCAAAACAAAGGCCCCCAAAAAGGCCAGAAAACAAACTAACTAAAATAGACTACAGAAAGCCTATCCAAAAGCCAAAAGCCAGAAAGATGAAAATACAAAAGACAATAAAACTAGTCTTTAGTAATCTTCTCCATTTCTTGCATAGTTTGAGCTGCTTCAACTATCTTTTGTTACTCCTTTGCCATTTGATCCTAGACCTTCTCCATGCCCTGATCCATACTGGTGAAAGTACTGATTGTGGCCTTGTCATCATCTGACCTAGCCTTATCCCTATTCTATCCTCCCTCCTCCACCAGGAAGCCCCTATCCTTAAGTTTACCAGTAAGGGATTGGATGTTGTCATTCATTGAACTTAGGAGAGAAATCATCTGACTTGCCAGGTTGTAGTTGTAGTTTTCAAGATTTGTAAATCTCCTTTCATTTAAGCTTTCTCTATTATCCTAGTTCTCCTGGCTATCAATACCTATCTTATTCTTAGTACTTTCCATCTGGGATACCCTTTCTCTAACTTCCTTTAGCTCATGGAAGAGCCATTTGATTGATCTAAAGTTTTCAATCATACTACTATGGGCATTATTTAGAAGGTTCATTCCAATCTCCCTTGCATTTTTTGAAATGGCTAGGATAGCTGGGTCTATGAGCTCATTGAGCCTAGGCTCCTCCAGGTTGTCCACCAGGATCTGAGGGTTCATAACTTCCCTAAAAATCCCCATAGTAGCAGTCCTCACATTAAAAAATTTCCAAGCATTTATTCTATTATTGACCTACACTTCCCCCTCATTCTCACTAGTGATGACATTCAATTTTTCCTCTGAAGGAGGCTAAGACACGACAGGGGAGAGGGGAAGAGGAATAGCATCCGTCCTCTGATTTCTAGTCTCCTCGACTCTCACTACCTCCCTCTTCCATTTTTTCCCAAGTTTCTCCTCTTCCAACTCCTCCTCCAACACTTTGTCAAAATCTTCCATATCCATTTCCTCCTCCTCCTCGGCATAACTCTCTTTTGCTTGAGCTTTGCCATGATCCCTAGGGCTTTTCCTGCTGGGAGTTGTAGCTGTGGACTATTTCATGTCTTGACCTTTTTTCTTCTTTCCTGAGGTAACATTCTCCTCCTTTGAGCTAATGCTCTCAATGTCATCAGAGTCTGAAGAAAAGCTAGAGCTGCCTTTGTCAACATCCTCAACTTGAGGGGGGTTATTGCATATAGACTAAGCTTTGAACTGCTCATGGATGAGAAGCAATAATCCCTCATGTAAATCAGGGTTAACAGTGGGTTTCTTCTTGAAACTAGAGATTGCCTTGTTCATAGAAGTGAGAAGGTAAAAGGGAATGGAAATTCTAATCTTATGGCAAAAATGATTTAAAATCATAAAATGGTGAGTTCTGACCCGATCAAACCTAGAGTCCAGGGTAACATAATCAATGAGGGCATATAAGACATACCTCTAGAACTTCTTTATAGTCTTCATCACATAGAAAGACTCTTTATTTTCCAGCTTGTTCATCTCTGCAGAATTTTTCACAAACTCCTTGACTGCATTGGATGAAATTTTGTTGTCCTTGTAGAATTTGAAACCCTCCATAGGGATACTAGTGAAAACATTAAACTTGTTGAGCTATGATGAACTTTATATTTATTTTTTGTTGTCTATGATGATTTTTTTGTTAAGTGTTCCCTCCTTAATAGTCTTTGAGGATGTCTTGGACTAGAAGAAGGGGGGCATGGGGCATGTTTTACTTGTTTTCTGCTTGTGGGTATACCTTGGTAGTCTAAGGTGTTGAGAGCATTTTGCTTGTCCTACTTGATGCTTTGGACCTACAATGTATCATCCTTGTTTATTTTTGCAAGACCACACTTGAGGGTTATCTTGGCACTTATGCCTTGATATAGGTGTAATATTACTATACTAAACTTATGGAATCTAACTGCACTAGTCCTGTTGACTTACATGTCTTTGATTCTTAGGTTGGATTCCCACATACCTATCTGACATAGATCATATTCATATCCTCATAGTTATACTAGTGATGATTGTATGATCTTTCGATGTCCCTAAAAATGTTCAATGATTAAATTAGAGTCTAAATGTTTTGAATCCCTTGCAAGTAAACCAGTTTTCACTATAGGCTCATTGTAGCTTAGTCTTGCATTTTGCATATGGAGAGACACCTCTCTTCATCTTTCATGAATAGGTCAAGCTAACTACATTCATCTCTTCTCAAATATCAATCATTTCTTTCATTCCTTGTTGATCATATCCACCTTCTTTTTTCCTCTATACCTATCAACACAAGGGGTTGATCTATTCATCACATCTAATCTATCCAAGTATCACATTTTCAAAACATGAGTCCATGTCACAAACATGAGTGGTAAAACATGAGAGAGACCCATGAGCATATAAGCATGAACATAAAACTAAGCATACATAAACATGAGAAAAAATTATACATCATATGGAAATGTAAACACAAGTGCTAAAACATGCATATCAAACATCCATTACATGAGCTTAAAAATGAGACAAATACAAAATATAGATCAATTGAATCTAGTATCTCATATATATATATATATATATATAATGATCCATTGAATACAATATGGGATCTAAAATTTGGATAATTTTCTCAAAATACATATGATACAATAAAAAGTGTCACAAGGACATCAACCTAGATCTACTCCTGGACCTAAGACTGACTCTTGCCCTCTTGGGTTGGTGGTGGAGACAATCTCCTATTTGGCAGTTGTATCGCACCCTCTAATCTAACCACTCATTCTGAATATTCTGGGAGTCCCTATTTGAGTGGTGTACACTTGATTTGTGTCACACTCTAAACCATTCTATCCAAACAATTCCATGAGTTGGAATGTTTGGATGCCGGCTTAGAGCTCCCTATCCACGAAGTGCAAGATAGTGTATTTCAAGTTCAAGGGCTCTCAAATGAGCCTTAGAGATACTCTTCTTGCTAGTAAACCATGAAATGGGAGGTTCCAAAGACAAGATACAAGAATGCAAATGTCTCAAGGAGTTCCTCAAGGATGCAATGCAAATGAAGATTAAGCTAAGAGGAGAATGCAAAATGCAGCTATGCTAAAACATGTATGAGAGTGTTACAATACCATTATTAAGCTATGTGAGATTAAGCTACATGTAAAAATAAAAGCTAAGCTAAGCTAAAATGCCATGATGCCATGGATGAGAGAATGTAGACAAGAAATAGAAGTTCTCCACAAAGCTCCAAAGAAACCTGTTAGAAAACCTACAACATAACAATATTCAAAATGAGAATCGGATTGAGGGGGAAAGCTCTCTCCCTTTTAAAGTTTTATGGATGGTAGAGATCAAGATGAAGATGGTGGATGATCAACGGTGGAATTTTAAAAGAGGAGTGATCCATGTGCACACACAAGTCAACCAATAGAATATAAGTTGACTTGTCATATAAGAAAAAAGTCACAAAGCCTTTTCTTTTAATTGCAAAATAGAAAAAGGACTTTATGTGTGCACTTTAAGTGGGTTAGAAGAATGGGGTCTTTTATTTAATTAAAAGGGGACATGTTCTTTTAATCAAATAATGAACTTAGGATAACATAGTCAAACTATAGGTTATAATCAAATAAATTGATTATTAGCAATTTGGTCTAGGTAAATGATTAAATTAATTTAGCCAAAATGTTGAAAAGGGGGCTAATAGTCTACATGACCATTTTTAGGTGATTACATTTGCCCCTCTTTGATTAATGCGTGATCGATCTGAGAACACATTATGTCAAAAAAATAGAAAGCCAAGTAGGCGGTGATAGATATAGATATCTGAGTTTGAAGAATGAAATGTAGAAAAAGATAGCAAGTCCTAAATGTACAGCCTGATAGTGGTAGTACTAAACACTAGGAAAAGATGATGTCATAATTCAAGAAGAATGCTAACACTTAGCAAAGTAGATAGATCGAGAACAAGTGAAAAGATCAAACAAATGCTCCTAAGAAATAGATAGTTGTAGCAATCAGTGATAGAGTATTTCTGCCCCCTCGTGATCAAAATTGAAATGAGGTAAGGGGATGCAAAAAATGGCTAGACATGAGAAAATTAGAATATAGAAATGTCCAAGATGATAGATGGATGATTAGAACCCAAGAATGACTATAAAAAAATTGATAAAATGCCCCAGTTTGAATAGAGTTGACCTTGAAGGATATAGCATAAAAATTAGGTCAAAATGAGTAGAAAGGTGATTTTAGACATGAAATAGTGAATTGAAGTAGATATGAAGTATGGAAATGATAAAGACATGAAGAAATGAAGATGCCCCAGTGTTGATTCAGAGATTAGACCTCAAAAGGTCAGCTAACTACTCAGAAGAAAGTAGAATTTTAAAAGACAATTTTGACCATCAAGATGAACTCAAATTTGGATTTTGATCTCGAATATGAATCTAGGATGTTGAAATTATTTAAGAGGTCAAAACTTTATATAATGCGATGATAAGATAGAAAAGAGATGAAGCAAAAGATTAAGAAGGTGAAAAGACATGAACAAGAGGAAAGTAAAGAAATATATGAAAGGAGTTAGCTGATATGTCCACAAAAAAGATGAAGAGAGAGCTCTCCCATATGCAAGAATGCAAGACTAATCTAGAAAATGAACCTAAAATGCAAGCTAATATGCAAAGTGGTTTACTAGCAAGAAGTGCATAACATTTAGACTCTTAATTTCATCATTGAGCATTTATTAGGGACATCATGAGATCATACAACCATCACTAGTATAACTATGAGGATATGAATATGATCGATATCAGATAGGTATGTGGAAATCCAATCTAAGCATTAGAGACATGTAAGTCAAGATAACTACGTGATTAGATTCCCTAAGTTTAATTTAGCAAGATTACACCTGTATCAAGGCATAAGTGCTAAGATAAACCCCAAGTGCGGTCTTGTGAAATAGTCAAGGATGATACATTTGTAAGTCAAAATGTTGAATAGGTCAAGCATAAATTCTTACAACACTATAGACAAACAAAGTATACCCACAAGCAAAAATCAAGAAAACATGCCCCATGCCCCCAGTCTTCTAGTCAATGACATCCTTGAAAGACTATTAGGGAGGGAACACATGGCAAAAAGATTGTCATACATAGCACACAAAGTAGGTAAAGGTCAGCATAACTCAGTTGTTTAAGTGTTAAAGTGTGTACGTGTAAGTCACTTGGCTATTTCTTCAAGACTTGATTCTGATAGTGAGAAATATTGTGACATCGAAGACCGTAGGTAAACTATCTGAAAAGTGTTGAAAAACACTTGATGTCAAGGTGGGGGAAGTGTTAAGAAACACTATTTTGTGAGTTGTCAAAGAAACCCAAATGCACAAGAATACCTCAAAAAGGCTAAGTAGTTATGCCCCCGAGATGAGGACAAGAAATAATTCCAAGCTAGGAAATGTGTAGCAAAGTACGTGATTGAGACTGATAGACACAGGTGCAAGGGTTTCATGTAGTGCCTGTTTCTAGGTTTTCACCACTTGAAAGATTTTTTCAAGACATTTTTCAATTTTTTGTATTTTTAAATATTTGATTTTTTTGGTGATACATCAAAGTGCCTATTGCTAGGTTTTCACTAAGAAGATCATTTTTTCAGGACATTTTTTGATTTTTAAGATTTTTTTCAGCATCATATATGATTTTTTGGATTTTTTAGAAGGTTTTAGAGATCACTAGTTCTCAACCAAGATTACATCATTTTCTCCCAATGTCTAGCAAGGTATAGGACATGATGGAGAAACAAGCTAGTGGATAAGCAAAGATGGGTGAAAAAAGAGTATGAAGCAAGTGAAAGTGATCTTCAAGGACTAACTCCTCAAGAGTACCCAAGCTAGGCAAAGAGGTGAAATAGTCATATGAAGCATATTTTGGATAAGCAATGGAAGTAATGAGAAAGATAGCATGTAGGATAAGCAGTGGAAGCCAATGAGGAAGATAGCATGAAAGCGTGTAATCCAAGAGAGTAGACATGTCAAGAGGCCTATGAGAACCATGTTTCATTTATTATGATCAAGACCAAGGGGTCAACTAGATAGTCTAGGAATGGGATAGAGCAATAAGAATAAAGCTCAAGATAGAGGCTATGAGTGAATGGGAGAGCACAATAGAAAATTTGATGGATAAGAGAGCCAATATGCAAAGATAGCTCAACATTGTCAAGATCAAAGAGAGAAGAGAGGATAGACAGATGATGGAAGAATTACGCATGATGCCTGTTTGCCAGGTTTTCATCATGGTACTTATCTAAGGTGCCACAAGAAGTATTTTTCACCATAGGATAAATTTATTTCTCTTTACTTCTGCTACCAAGGTGCCACAAAAAGTGGTTTTCACTAAGGCACATTTTCATTTTTTTCATTTTTTTTTTTTTTTTTTTGAATTTTTAGAAAGAGCTCAAGCTTTTTGAATGTAGATAGTGCTCCTATAGAAAAGATAAGTCATGATAAGCCAAAACCATAGAAAGGTATGCTCAAAGATGTTGGTAGGGTGATGAAAGAGAAATGGTAGTAGGAAGAGTATATGGAGGATAAGAGTGCATGTATAGAAAGTAAGTGTAAGCTTTAGAGGATTTCATGAGGGTAGCTAAAATATTGGACAAGATCAACATTGACACACACCTTGAAGGGTATTGGAACAATGGAGGAATCATGGATGAAATAGCTTGAGATTTAGATGTATGAGGTGGTAGAAGAGATTTGGAAAAAAGTGGAGTGGAAGGCTTTGGAATATTTTTAGAAAGATTTTTGAAAGAAGATGGAATGGAAGCCTTTAGAAGCTTGAATGTCAACTTTGAAGTATTTTCAATATTCAAGTCTTTTAAAGTAGACTTGGGAATCCATATAGCTTTAGATTTTCCTTCGGATACTTCAAAACACATTTCTTCAATAATGGGTTTAGGAACCCATATTTTCTTTGATTTAGCTTTTTTAATAGTGGACTTTTGCGGTCTCTTTTGTGCATTCTCCTTCTTAGCATTCACATGTCGATTAGATGGGACATAGTGATCTTTATTTTTCAATGGAATCTTATGTTTATTCTCACTTCCAGAGGACTTGGGATTTGTGGATGAATAAGGTTGATATGACTGGTTTAGGTGGATAGATGGGTGATAATTCATCAAGGATGAGCATCTTTGTTGATCTTGAGGTATGACGAGAGAGCTAGGAGTGAGCATAGAGTGAATGTAGGAGATGGAGGAACATAAGGCCCCAATATGGATGGAAGGTTTGAATGCTTAAGCTTAGATGGATAAGGACCAAGGATAGATTTAGAAGATGCAAAGGGATAGTGAGAAGGGATATCAACATCTTTAGAGTGAGCAACATGGTCAAAGCCATCAATAGATTCATAAGTACCTTTGATAGGAACAACAATTTTAATAGAAGCACTTGAAGCTTGAGCACAATTTTGAAGTGGATGTGGAGAAGTAGAACATGAGGGGATGATTTGATCTTGACAAGTAGCTTTGGATAGCATATGAAGAGAACTTTTCTCATAATTTTCAGTAAGTTCAAGGGAGATAATGGAGGTGATATCTTCATCATACTTAGGAGGTGGACAAGATATAGGATATGGAGGGGAAAAATCTTGAAAGAGATGAAAGGGTGCTTGATCTTGATCTTTCTTGACATTTATAGCTTTTTCTTTTTTAGAGTCCTTTTGACATGAAGCCACTTCTAAGGACAAGGGAGAATGAACAGTGAATGGAGTAGTGCTTGGATTAGGCATAGTAGTGCATGAAGGTTGAGTATGTTTATGATTAGTAGCATGGAAAAGGTTTGCAGCCAAGTGAAGGTTAGCTTGAGTTTCTTTTAGAGGTAGCCCTTGAGGATATGTGTAGTCAATGTGGAAAGCATTAGGTTCTTTATTTGATGGAGGCATGTTGGAAAGCTTTGAAGTGTTGGGAGATGCATGAGTGTTAAGAGAAGTGGAAGATGTAATGGAGCCACTACGAGACATGGGTTCATCAATGTAATCTTGCTCAGGAGAAGTATCCTCAGCACATGAGTCACTAGAGGTTCCAAGATCAACAATCTCATCATCAAAGAGATCTTGGATTTTATGTTTCAGCTCTATACAATTAGAAGTAGCATGGTCATTAGATTGATGATAGGCACAATAGGTATCAAAGAATGGATTTCCATAGGAGCTAGACTAAGGCAACGTGATGAGCTTAGTGCCAAGAAGTGTTCTCAAAATGTCACCATAAGAATTCCCCAAGGGAGTAAAATTTCTCTCAAAAGTATGTCTAGAGTCCTTTGGTTTCTTCTCAAGTGAATGGTATGTATCCATGTATTCATCATTATCTTGGTTAAAGATAGGTCCATCATGAAATTTTAGCATAGGCTCAAAGGAGGTATCACTTGCTTGTTCTCTAAAGAGGTCTTTAGATCTAGAAGATGAAGACATTTGATGTCTTGAAGTAGAGCATGTAGACCTAGAAGAAGAGGATGACCTCAAAGAATGTGACTCACATGCATGTAAAGACCTTAAGGAAGATTCATGTAATGATGAAATCTTCTCCTCTAACCTTTTCTCAAGCTTAGACTTCATTTCTATCATGCACTTAGAGAGATGAAGGTAAGAAAGATCATTTGTCTCTTCTAGTTCATTGTATTGTGCATATAGATCTTGAAACTCTTTAGTGACATGGAGGATATCATGATCATCTAGATTTAGTTGAAGTTTGGTAGCACAAGGTTTAGATCCCATAGTTTTAGATGCAAAGCCAAGCATAAAAGAGCCTAGAAGATAACTTGATGTTGAAACTATAGGAGGTAGAGTGTTAACTTGCCAATATAGTAGAGAGAGATTAAAGTGACTTGTCAAACAATATGTCCAAGAAACTTACAACATGAATGACTCAAGTCAATAGCTAGGCAAGATGCCCAAATAGCCAAATAGATAGAGCAAGCAGGGTGACAAGTGAACAACTCTCCAACCCAAGAGTGCAGTCAAGAAATCAAGGTAACCATTTCAGCAAAAGGATGACTAGCAAGCATGCATGGACCATGAAGATAGAAAGACCAAGAGCACCAAGACCAAAGAGTCACTTTAAGCATGTTCAAGAAGTAGAGACATAGAAAATAAAAATCAAATGATGAGACTCCCCTTAGCAAGGAACACAAGAAAATGTTTGTATTTGATGTTTTGACTTGGTTGATAAAGTTTGACAATAGTTAATAGCATAGAAAGTTTGATGTTCAAAAACAATTTCTTTCCAAGCAAGATAGTGACACATGGAATATTCTTCAAACAATCAAGCAAGGGACAAAGCAACCTTGCATGATACAAGCATATGTGATGTCTCAAAACAATTCTCTAGAATTATCATCATGTGTATGTTCAAAAGATTTTCACTGGTATACCACATTTGAGAACACATCAAGCAATATCTACCTAAAGGACACAATTCATTACTCAACAACTTGGCCCACGCTTGATACTCCTTCACCTCACACCAAGTGGTTGCCCACAAGAGATATTGGCTTTTTCATGGAAATGCCATAAGCACAACCAAGGGAACACATATGGTGAGTGTAAAATCTTGGGGTGATCCGAGTAGTCCACTAGAATCGATCCTTGCACCAAAAAGTTGAGCGGCTAAAAAAGGTAGTTACTAACTTAGAGTGTTCAGATAGGGCTTCCGTTCATAGTGTTCCTCTTGCTCCCAATTATGGGACACCTCACCTTGCGATGAGTAACCAATCTCGTGACCACAAGAGTACCTTAAGCATTCTTGCCTAGTGATCTCCCTATGGTCAAAATCCCATAAGTGATCACACTAGGCAAAGATAAACACTATGTCTACCAAAGTTTTGTGTTCTTGGTAGCCTTGAGTTTATAGTGAGTTGGAAGAGCTAGGTAATCGGCTTGTCCCCACTTGGGTCGTTCCTCTCAGGTTGTCCGAGAGCAGGCCCTCTAAAGGATTCTAACTACACAAAGTGGATCAACTTTTGGAAGTCAAGATTTGTAGTTCACCACTAGGGTGAAGAGCATACTCTCCTATTCCAATCATTTTCTTCCAAACACGCCAAGAAGATTCAGTTACCCCTTGCTTTTGAAACCAAATGGCAAGTCACCACAAGGGTGAAGAGCATACTCTCCTATTACCAAAAGATTCCAATCACAAGTTTTATGTGCCTATGGAGAATGAACCATTAGTCAATGCCACACATGAAAACAAAAAAGCAAGAAATTTTGGGTTTTTATGCTTTGGGCAGCCCTGCAAACAATGTTAGTAGCCCTTGCGCATTTGAAGCTTTGACATGCGTTCTTTTTATGCAATGTTTCAATTTTTTTTCATAAGGATGGCAACCTGTAATCACAACTTGTTAGCACCAAAAGTTAGTGTGAAATAACATAAAAATATGCAATAAAAAATGGTGAGTTGCCTCAAAAATCCAATTTATCTTCCAATCAAGTGCATGCAAAGAAAGTGCAAGTTAATCACAAATGCTCTCATTTTTAATCTTTGATTTTGACCTAGTCAACAAGATTGGACTTGTTTGCTATGATTTCATATCCAAAAATAAAAATGAAAACAAAAGACCCCTATTAAAAATCAGAGAGCTTTCCAAAAATGTAAGAAATTAAAAAAAATCTCTTCATTTGCGCTCTAGAGATCGATTTTGTCAAAACAGGCCAAATTTATCAAATCAAGTTTTTGATCCTTAATACGACCTCAAAAATTAAAACACAAAGAAAGAACCCCCTCTAGAATTAAAAACCCTTTCTGAAAATGTAATTTTTTTTTTTTAAATTCTGATTTGCGATCAAAAAAAGCTTTTTATGAAAAATTAAAAAAAAATCATAACTCCCGAAAATCATGTCAAAATTATCTAAAAATTGGACTAAGATATTTTGATCACATATTTAACTTGCAAAAAAAATTTTAGAACCAAACTCCAAGTTTTTTAAAAGATATGATCAAATCTTTAAACCAACTAGATTTTTGGCCTTCAAACCCAAGTGATAATTCTACAAAAGCACTTGATTAGATCCAATATGCTACTGTTAAAAATAGAGATGAAAAATAAAAGCAAATGGATCTATAAAATTGATTCAAGCCGCACGGTGGGCGCCAAAAATGTACACTTGATATGTGTCACACTCTAAACCATTCTATCCAAACAATTCCAAGAGTTGGAATGTTCGGATGTCGGCTTAGAGTTCCCTATCCACGGAGTGCAAGATAGTGTATTTCAAGTTCAAGGGCTCTTAGATGAGCCTTAGAGATACTCTTCTTGCTAGTAAACCATGCAATGGGAGGTTCCAAAGATAAGATGCAAGAATGCAAATGTCTCAAGGAGTTCCTCAAGGATGCAATGCAAATGAAGATTAAGCTAAGAGGAGAATGCAAAATGCAGCTATGCTAAAACATGTATGAGAGTGTTACAATACCATTATTAAGCTATGTGATATTAAGCTACATGTAAAAATGAAAGCTAAGCTAAGCTAGAATGCCATGATGCCATGGATGAGAGAATGTAGACAAGAAATAAAAGTTCTCCACAAAGCTCCAAAGAAACCTGTTAGAAAACCTACAGCATAACAATATTCAAAATGAGGATCGAATTGAGGGGGAAAGCTCTCTCCCTTTTAAAGTTGTATGGATGGTAGAGATCAAGATGAAGATGGTGGATGATCAACGGTGAAATTTTAAAAGAGGAGTAATCCATGTGCACACACAAGTCAACCAATAGAATATAAGTTGACTTGTCATATAAGACAAAAGTCACAAAGCCTTTTCTTTTAATTGCAAAATAGAAAAAGGACTTTATGTGTGCACTTTAAGTGGGTTAGAAGAATGGGGTCTTTTATTTAATTAAAAGGGGACATTTTCTTTTAAACAAATAATGAACTTAGGATAACATAGTCAAACTATAGGTTATAATCAAATAAATTGATTATTAGCAATTTGATCTAGGTAAATGATTAAATTAATTTAGCCAAAATGTTGAAAAGGGGGCTAATAGTCTAGATGACCATTTTTAGGTGATTATAGGTGGCACCACACCTCTATACATAGCATAATAGTAGGCTCCCTAAACACCATGACACTCTGACTCTTTTCTTGCCACATCCTACTACCTATGGAGCTCCTCGCTCTATGCGCATTAATTTATGAGTTGTTGATCTCGCACGACTATGGTGATCTGTATTATATATATCTCTACCTCTAAGGCCTAAATCTAAGCATCTTTACCATCCTCTCCATCCCCTCCTATAGGTTGCTCCTTCTATGGCTCCTCCCTCCTATGTCTCAATAAACACTCCTCCTCCTCCTCCTCCTCCTCATCCGTACTATCCTCCTCCCTTGCAGCTTAGGCCCATGTCTGTCTCACCCTAGCAGCTCAAGAACTACTCTGGATCTACATTCATCTTGCACTTCTACCTCCACCTTTGTTCCCATCTTTTTCATCTCCTCCCTATCCTGCTACCATAGGTGGTACATCTGGCCATGTGAATCAAGGGAATGGATGCCTCTGCATCTCATAAAGATATTGCAGATCAGTCCCTGCATCTACTAGGTCTATCCAATAGTCCCAAGGCTCTTACATCAATGTTGATGTATCCCTCAAAGTTGTTTGGTAGTCCAACATCGGCACCCACCCCTAGTCCTCCTATCTACTAAAGCAGGTGCATGTCATGGTATTCATGGGAATCACTTGTCTCTATTTGAACTATCTCCAGACTCAAATGATGACAAATCACTCGACAATCTTAGATGCCTACCCACCAGCAGCATGGCATAGTGCATATACTCAAGCTCCCATGTGTCTAAACATCTAGCACACTATTCATACAGCCACAAGACAAAAGATGTTAGCTAATCAAACAACCACTAGTAGTATGTCACATCCCCACTATGAGACTAAGGGATGAACCTTGTGTATCTATAGATGAATTGATGGTTGCACTCTCGTGGCTACACCCGTGGCTGTATAACCACTATGTGCTCCCAAGCCCATATCTACATTAGAACTGTGTTGCATGCCCAAGTTTGACCATCTTGGTACACGATCTTGTGCAAGTCTTGGTACATGTTTGCTGAGATGGAAGGTCCCCATGCCATCTATCTTGGTTGACATATCAAATTAGAAACCAATTGACCCCATCCTAGAGGGAATCCTTCTGGCCCTTGTCAGTAACTAGATCCTAGGAAACCAATGAAAGAATAAGATAGGCTAAGGGATGTTGATCCTCATACTCATCTATCAACCTCTCCCAGCTGAGGTGATGGTCTAGTATGGTCACATCCTCCAAAACTATTGTACTAGAAATCCCCCCCCTTATTAGGGTTTGATTGTAATAAACCTATGACATGCAAAAAATTACATCAGCACACCTCATACAAAAATTAAAAATTTAAAAACAAATGAGTCATACTCATCAGATCACCATGGCATAGCACATGAAGGATGTGATACACATGCTCTAAATTAATGGTGGCCTTACTAGTGGGAAAATGAAAAGTATTATGCTTACTATGCCACCACTTAGCTAATGCAGCCAATAATCCATTTTTTTCCTGAATAAGGGGCATGCACAGCAACCACCTAAATCCTAAACTATCTATAGTGGCCTTCTTGTCTCTCTCTAGATTATGGAAGACTTGGAACCTCACCACCATGGGGGCTCTGATCAATAGTGCTGGAAAAACAATTTGCATAATCAAGTCAAGAAAACATCAAAATGTCAGTATCAGTTGTAAGAGACCAAGTAACATCATCAACAGATCAAAATGATAGAAAACAACAATCTTGCACTCAAAATCTACTCCTACACATGCAAAAATGCTCAACATATAATTGTGCAACACTTTTCATAATAGTTAGGTGATACAATTTGTTGATCAAGTATCATGTGATACTTTTTACAGTACCCGCGTGATAATTTTCTTTCGTGTGATAGTTCACACCATGTTGTGTGACATTTGGTTATGCCCAATATGATAAACCTTTACATAGCATGTGATACAATTTGGATAGTGGAAGTATTGTGTGATACTTTTTAGCATAGGCATGTGATAATTTTTAAGTATCAATGATATTTTTTCAGAAACTCATAAAATGCATTAGAAAATATGCTAAAAAACATTAAATAACTCAAAAGATGTCAAATTTTCAAAGACTTGCTGAGGCCTCATAGTCGGGTGGTCAATTGTGCAACTGACTACGCTCGAAATGGTGCCTATGGGTTGCAATACCTACTAGAGCCATCAATCTCTCTCAAATTCACTCAAAAGCTCTCAAGAATCACAAAAGAAAAATGAATTCAAAATGACCCTTGGATTGCTTAAAGTCCTTCGACCTCATTTTGGCCAATTTTTCAAACTCCTCAGAATTTTGTGAAAATTGTACCCCTAGATAATTTTGACATCCTAGATCCATTTTTGAGATTGAAATCAAAATCCAAGTCCATCTTGATAGTCAAAATCACATTTTAAAATTCCACCTTTTTCTATGCAATTAGCTAACCTTTTGAGGTCTAAACTTCAAATCTTCATTACGGCATCATCATTCCTTCATGTCTTCATCATTTCTTTACTTTTTACCTACTTCAATTCATTTTATTTCACTTCTATATCTTTCTACTTGATTTGACCCAATTTTAATACTTTATACTTCTTAATCAACTCCAATCAAATTGGGGCATTCTATCTCATCCTTGTGGTCACTCTTTGGTTTTAATCTTATATCTATCATCATGGACCTTTATTTATATTGATTTAATAATATCTTTCTCATTTCTACATTTCATTTACCTCATTTTGATTTTGATCCCAAGGGGGCAAAAATATTCTATCATCGCTTGCTTGCTATAGCTATCTATTTCTTAGGAGCATATGCTTAATATTTTCATTTTCTCTTAAATCTATCTACTTTTCTTGATATTAGTACTCTTCCTAAGTTCTAATGTCATCTCTTTCTCCTAGTGTTCAGTAATGTCACTACTAGGTTGTGATTCAAGACTTGCTTACTATGCATTTCATTCTTTGGAATCTCTCTATCTATTGTTGCCTATGTGGCTTTTGTATTCTTTGATGTAATGTGTTCCTAGATCGATTACACATTAGTCAAAGAAGGGGAAAATGTAATCACCTAAAAATGGTCATCTAGACTATTACCCCCCATATCAGCTTTTTGGCTCAATTTCTAAAAATCAATTTATTTTATTTTAACCTATCATTTGACTATAATATCCTATGTCTATATTTTATTAAAAGAACATGTCCCCCTTTTAATTAAATAAAAGATCACGTTCTACTAACTCACTTAATGTATACACAAAGTCTTTTTCCTATTTACAAATTAAAAGAAAAGGCTTTTGTCTCACATGAAAATTCAACTCTCTCTCATTGGTTGACTTGCTCTTAGACATTGATCATGCCAAAAGTCAACCCCCACCCTTGATCATCCACTTCTTGATCTTGATCTCAACCATTCATACATATTTAAAGGAAAGAACTCTCTCCTTCTCAAAGGATCTCGTTTTTTAGGTAATGTTATGTTGTAGGTTTCTTGGCAGGTTTTCTTGAAGCTTTCTAAAGAACTTCTATTCTTCTCATCTCATTCTTTGCATTTCTATATGAGCTTAGATCCATTGGCAAGTAGTCTAGTTTCTTTTACAATAGCTTAAATCACCTAGTTTAATTAGTATGGCTTGGTAACATTATCATATTGTTAACATAGCTGCATTGTGCATCTCATTCTATCTTAGCTCATTTCTTGCATTGCATGTTTGAGAATCCCTTTGACATTTTCACTCTTGCTCTTGTTTAAGGAATCTCCCATTGAATTGTTTACTAGCAAGGGTTATGTCTCTAAGGCTTAGCTGAGGGCTTCTCATATGCACAAGCACACACCTTTGTACTCCATGGATAGGAAGCTCTAAGATGACATTCGAGTGTTCCAATCTATGGGATACCTTGGGTAGAAGGTTTTAGAAAAGTGCACAAACTTAGTGCACAGCTGGTAACTATCATAAGAATAGGGATTATGGAATCAATTTGTTCATGAATAAAGTTGGGAAATGTTAAGTGTTTTGTGATTCAACATAAAGTTGAAGAGGTTCTCCAAGAGCAAGTGTATTAGAGAGTCAAGGTATTAGGTATGGATCCATTCTAGGGTATGATATTAGGTATGGTGAATGTAACTAAGATAGAACCAAGGCATAACTGAATAATAACAACCTTCACACCTAGGAGTACCTGATACACACAAATCAAGGCAATAATTTATGCGAGAGTGTCAATAAGAAGAAAGAGAACCAACATACCCAACATGTACATCATGATACTCTAATCCAAGAAAGCCAACATTCTTAAAGAAACATGCACTTAAGAAGCATTGCAATGAAGGAAAAACACAAGCAAAGAAGCAACTGAAATAAAACAACTGTGTTCATTTTCTCCCAACCATAATGGCATCATGAGACCTCAAAGATCCTAGCCATACCCTCGAGCATGAAATCTCAATATGCCAAAAAGATTGTTAGTGTTACTTGATGAGTTCCAACTTACTAATAATCAAATAAATGTCATCAATGAAACATGAAACATCCAACATGCTCATCTATCAATTGCATTGATAATCCATAGTAGTGGTAAGGAATATCAACTAAGAAATAATATCTAGCATTATGATAAAGGGAATCAACAAGTATACATGCTAAGCAACACATAAACTCAAGGGAGAGTATCATGACCCAATATGATACATATAAGTGCCAATAATAGCAAAACATGGGGAATACTCAACATGAGAACCAACATCCAAAGTGCATACCAAATAAACTCATAGCACAATAGGGTCACTACTGAATACTAATGAAAGTTGAGTGAAAAGACTTAGGAGTGGGAGTGTCATCACATGGAACATGATGGCCCATGTGGCTTTGAGCAATTATTTTCTCATCAAGAAAACTCTACTAAGCTCTAACAACATTTGTAGATGGTTAGCCAAGGACTCTCATTCCATAATTAGTCCTCGCTTATTAATAATTGAGAGCAACATATATAATAACTCTACCCCACTACACAACACCAACCAAAATCATCTCACTACAACAAGAGGAATAGCAAAAATAATGCACCAAGGCACAAATTGAGAAAGGCTCAAAGGTCACAAAAACCATAAAAGACATGGTAACTCAATCAGTCGCAATACCAAGAGCATAGGTAACTTCAACCTTGACATAGGAGCATAGCCCAAATAAATACTTGGATGTGGTCTCAACACCCTACATCCACACATCACATGAAAGATAGTCTCCAAACATGGGGTGTACCCACATAGGGAAAAAACAAGAAGTAACAAGTGAGAATATAGGAGGCTCCACAAGATTCTCAAAGAAACCATATAAGAAGACACTCAAATTGCTACAAGTTGAGTGTATGGATCTCTCAAGGTTCCATCAAGTAGGAGTAACTTAACTAATCTCCAAGGATGCAGTCTCAAACTATGCATCTCAAATTCAAAGCAAAACCAAGACATCCATAAAATAGACAAGAACTCAAGGAAATATCATAAATCAAAACCAAGCTCTATTGGTCCCATCACCAAGAGCATGGATCCCAAGATGGTCTAACATTAAAAAAATAGGATTGCACATGTTTTCTTCTTCATCACCTACATCATGAAACATATTTCATGATAAGTTTCTTCTTCCATAATGAAATTTTTGTCTTCTTGTTTATAGCACATGTTTTCTTCTTCATCACCTGCATCATGAAACATATCAAGAAACCATTGCTCTGATCACTTTCATGATGACATGTTTTGGGTAAGTAGTGATTCATATGCTTCTCTTCATTCTCCTTCAGTGTTCTAACAAGTAGCTTCATCGCCTGATCTTCATCACAAATATTAGAATCTTCTATTAATGTGTGAAATGCATCCAAATGTTCAAGTGTCAATTCATCACATTCACCATAAAACTTTGGTAGAATTTGTGAAAACTTAGGCAATAACTTATTAGGAACACATTGGAATCTTCTAAGATCCAACGGCTTGATGTCATCTGGAACAAACGATCTTCTCTAAAATGGTTCATTATTTTGATACATTTTGAAATAGAATTGTTATTTACTTTTAGAAGGAAAACTTTTTTCTCCTTTTGGATTTTCTCCCTCAATAGAGTCACTAACTAAATTTTTTCATTGGATACATTTGCCACCTCTTTTCAAGAAAAATATGTTAGCTAGTCTTCTAGATTATTCCTTCCAACATAGTGTACTTTTATGTAGATTCTAAAATTTGTATTTTTACAAACAACTTCCCAGCAGAGTCGTCAATCTATTGTGTGACTCAGCAAACTAAAACTTTCTAATCTTTGGCAAAATAAACACCAGGGCTTTTGTTAATATGAACAATATTTTGTGAAAAAATCTCTAGTAGAGTTGCCAATCCAATGGTCTAATGCCATTTGGGAAAAATGGTTTTCTTTGCAATGGTTGATTATTTTGATGCATTCTAAATTAGAATTGTTATTTATTTCAAAAAAGAAAAATTTCATCTCCTTGATCTTCTACCTCAATAGCGGCATTTACTGAATTGTGTTATTGAATAGAGTTTGCCTCTAATTTAGACATCTTGATTATATATTCCTTTTTCCTCTCTTTTGTTAGGGTTCTAATTTTAAAAGGAAATTTTGTTGTGGGAAGGGATGCTTTCAGATTTAGGATTTCTTTGAAGTTGTTGTAATTGTGTAACATTTTTCTTGGAAATAGCATATAATTTATTTTAAGCTTTCATAGATAGTTGCTCATTGTAAATGTCTCCTGAATGTTCCATGTAATCATTTTGGTCAAAATAATCAAGGATTCTAACAAATTCTAGTGCACATTTGTTATTATGAGTGTGTAACTACTAGCTTTTTGTTCAAGTAGCAAATTAAATATACTTTCAGTTATGTCTCAATGATTATGTGTATTTGTTTAGGATCTTTGAAGGAAATTTATAATGTTTATTGTAGGTAGACCCATTATTGTAGTGCGGTAATGTTTTAAATGTCTATTAAACTTGTGTTCAAGCTAAGGCTTATGAATTTGTTTCTTTTTTCACTAGCTAATGGATAAGGCACTAGTTTGATTTGTTTTCTCTGTCATATCCTAGCTAGAAAAATCTTACAACCATATGGAATATGTACAAGTTATGAATTGTTGGACATTATTCCTCTCGCATGCTTTATTTTAAGTAGAAGATCAATGAAAAATTATATAATGTCTAGTGTGAGATTTATATATTTTGTGTTAATATCATTTATAAATAGAGTTGAATGATTTTGAAGACATTAAGGGATTACCATCCTTTGTTTGTTAGATCCTTGTTAGTTGATCGAAGTCTTAAATAATTTTGATTATTGGAGTTGGCTTCTCTATAAGAAATTGTAAGATCAACTTGGTTGCTATTTTGTAGTGTAAACCCTTTCATTAACCAACATATTGTTCATTCCAAATCCAATGGAAAAACAAGCTTCAAAAGTACTAGTCAATGTGTTAGTGATATATAGTAAGCATTGGAAAGGTGTTGTACACCTTGCACAATAAAATATCTTATATTTTGTAGTTAGGAACTTTTCCTAAGGGTGTATGCATTTTTACAAATGTATTTAGTGTGGGCTTAAAAGCAAAAAGTGCTAATTTATCAAGCATCCGGCCAACTTGAATAATTGTAGAACTAAATTTTAAGTTATTTGTAAAATGCATTCATTGTTGTAAAAGAAAACTATTTGTAGGGGCAAATGTTGCAAGCCACCTTGTTTTAGGGGTTTGACAATAATTGGGCATTGAATTTATTAATTGTAGAACTAAATTTTAAGTTATTTGTAAAATGCATTTATTGTTGCAAAAGAAAACTATTTGTAGGGGCAAATGTTGCAAGCCACCTTGTTTTAGGGGTTTGACAATAATTGGGCATTAAATTTATTAATTGTAGAACTACATTTTAAGTTATTTGTAAAATGCATTTATTGTTGCAAAAGAAAACTATTTGTAGGGGAAAATGTTGCAAGCCACCTTGTTTTAGGGGTTTGACAATAATTAGGCATTGAATGTATTAATTTTTACTTTTTTTCTCGTATATAGGAGGATTGGAATGGAATCATTGGCCAATTAATCATTCTTTTGAACATCTACGACTTGTTCATTGTAATCTAGTGATACTTGTTGAGAAGACTTTACAAAGCATGAGGGGGATGTGAGGCTCTCATTAATTCTTGGATTGATCTCATAGTTTTTGGATTAATATAAAAATAGGTTTTGAAGGGATCCAAAACCATTTACAACTTCATTGCTTAAAGATATTCAACAAAAGCCCTAGGATAATCAACAATCACTAATTAGCAACCCAAGACAAACCAAAGGAATAGTGCAAAGGGCAACAATAATTAAAATCAAAAGAAACTAGCAATATACTAAAGTAAAAAGAAAGCTCAAACCCCATTGGGTTTCAAAACCAAGAACCTACAACCTGCAAGACACAAAAGTTGTAGTTATAGCAACAAAAATTGCTCATTATTTCAACTCATAAATGGGTTATTGTCATGGCCCACTATAATTATCCATTTCATATATGGCATGGGGAAGTCATGTTCAGTAGAAAAATTTTAAAATCCATAAATGGAAGAAAAACTTTAGATAAAGGCATACCAGTACGTTTGAATGAGCTAGTATAACCCCACCATCTTTGGTGAAGATACAAACACCAACTTGATACCCTCCTTCAAAGAGCTTATCCCAAGTGTTTACTGTCTCTTTTGGAATGCAACTATAACCAGCATGGCTACCTTAGTGTCTGGCAGGGGAGGAGGTGTTGGGAATCCTTTACGTGAAACTAAACAACTTAAAGATAGGGCATTGACCTTTTTCATTTTCAAAACAATATGAAGCCCGTGTTGGTCAAAATTTTGACCAACATGAGCATGGATTTTTTTTTTTTAAAGATATTTTTCCTTGCATATTCTAACCAATCTAAAATATTTTAATAGATGGTCAAAAATTTTGGTCTAAAAATAGGGTCAAATGTACTAGTGTATCAAACTATCTTATCAATAGATTTGACATCAAAAACAACATAAGAATTGTTCCAATTGTAGTTTCCAACGGTATTGATGTCTGTTAATGGCACAAATTCATCTTTCCATTTGATTTTTTATAAACATCTATATTTCAAATCAACTTTCTTGGAAGGAAGCCCTACAAATTTCTTAATGATAGAGTATATTTTCTTATGTGTGGTTGGGAGATCAAATCTAGCCTTAAGCTCTTCTCGAGTCCCCATCCTATTATTAATAAGAATAAACCAATGAACTCAATTCCTTTATCACATCACATTTTAGGTGAAAATATCTGAGTCAGAGATAAAGGCTTTCTATTGAGTTGAATACCCCACCAAATTGATCTACTAATAATAGAGAAACAATGAGTACCATCTATTGCACATTTGAAAAGTGGAAACCTTCATACTTGTATCCAAGCTTTCTAAATGGAGGTAAAAAAATTAGAGCCAAATACTTTGATTTCAAAATCTCCAAGAATAATATCAACAAAGGGAACATCTTTCCATATTTTACCCTTTTTAATAATATATCTCACCATATTGTTTCTTACAAGAATTTTCCAAGGTTCATTGCCACAGATGATTTTTAAGAATCCATTTAAAAAAATGTTATGCCATGATTCTTAAGGTCTCTCATACCAAAGCCTCCCCAAGATTTAGACATACAACACCATTTCTAGTTTACACATGTTTTTCCTATTGCCCTTTCCATCTAACCAAGTAAAACACCTCCAAGTTCTATTAAGTTTCTCAATTTGATAATTGTTAAATAACCATGTAGAAAAAAATACATTGATTATGATGATAACACCTTTTGAAATATTTGAGCCCTTCCAGCTAATGATAGAAGATGAGACTACCATTTTTTATCCTTCTTTTCAATCTTATGCTATATCTAGTTCCACATTTCTATGGTAGAGAGGGACATGGCAAAGGGGATTCCCAAGTATCTAATAATAGTGTTTGGGTCAGGCCATGTCCAACCTTTCTGTTCAAACCATGTAGGACTTGAGTCACACCACCCATGATGGTTGATTTTTGTGGGGAAATCTTAGCACTGGAAGGTGAACAAGAATTGGAGTCCAATATCCATATTTTCAATGTTTTCTTCTTTAATCTCAATGAAGAGATTTGTGTCATTTGCAAACTTGTTATTAAGAAGATTATCCTAGTTAGGGAGTATAATGCCCTTGAGATAAGGCTCAAGGGTAGAGGATCTCAGAATATAAAAGAGAGAATGTGTAGGTAGAATGTAAATTGAAGGTGAAATAGAGCATCCTTGTCGGATGGACCTTTGAAGGATAATTGGCTCAAAGATATTACCATTCATGTCAAGAATAGTATATGAGTATTTGAAAATCACCTTTATCTAATTATAGAAATATGTAGGAAAACCAAAGGCTACAAGCATCCCTAGTACAAATGGCCATTCAATCTTGTTATAAGCCTTTTCAAAATACATTAGTACTATAGAAACTTCTTGTCCACTCTCCTTGGCCCAATACAAAGCCTTCCAATGTTTGGGGGAAGTCTATCAAAAAACTATCACAATCATTGGACGCCCTCAATTATTGAGGTTTTTCCCATAATATTAAATATATTTTATAATCAACTAAGCATTTGCACCTCTTTTGGGTGCAACTGCTAGTATATATATAATTTTAGGGATGACACAAAATTTGTTTTTTCAGAGTTCACATACTATATAGGAAGTTCAATAAAAATAACTACACTAAAAATTTAATAAAAGATAAGAACAATACTAGTGGTTGGTGAAGGGGGTTCAGTCATCGAGCTTACTCTAAATATCTATGGGATCATGAGGAACAATTGTCTTTTTTCTTATCTTCTCACTCCTCTTTTATCTTTATCTTAATTCCACACAAAATAAATAGACAAGGCTTCTTTAGGGATGTATTCAAGGAGTTGGACTAGCCATGACCACCACCAGTTGATGGTCATCCACTACCACCACTACTCAACAACTTTGCCTCATGCTAATGTCACCTAAATATTTCACCTCCAAGTGGGGGTGAGAAAGAGTGATGTCGAGTCAAGCTATTTATGTCACTTGAGTAGTGGCAAGGTGTCTAGGAGCATGAGCATTGATCCAAGAAACTAAGGTCATATAATTGGCCATGATGCAGATAATTATCAAGGATAGTAAAATTGTCCAAGGTAACTCTAGCTATTGTACACTATGACATTGCCCAATTAGCCATGACTCCTAAAGGAACAAAATGCTTACTACCACTTTATATTTCCTATCGTGAATCTAAAGCTTAACATTAAAGAAATTATAAGTTTTAGTAAAAAGTGAAACAATATTGGTAATAAGGTTGGGAGGAAAAAATGCAGCATTTAATCTTTTTCTAAGGAAACTAAAATCCTCAACCTATAAGTATGCCAAATTTGGCTACATTTGACAAACTACCTTGGTTTAATGGTGTATTTTTTTAGGTTAAGTGCATTTTTCTATTTTTCACATATTCATTTATATTTTTATACATTAAACTTATCATACTTATTTATACTTAAAAGCTTGTGATAAAATTGAATGGTCATTCATTAAGATGATTTTGGAGACCTTTGGATTCTCTCCTAATTTTAGTAGTATGATAACTTCCTCACCTAAATATATTTCTACACAAATTGATGTTAATGGATCTCTTCCAAAACTCTCCTTCTTGGAAAGATTAATTAGGTAATGTCATTCTAGTGCAAAGTAAAAAAATTAATTAGGAAAAGGTTGTCCTCTTGTCTCTACACAATTTATGACTTTTAAATGTCATGTATGATTGTTTGAGAATAAGTAATATTTGAGAAAAGGTCAAAGGGTTTATTCTAACAAATAATGACAACTTATTGAACATTCATTTTGCACATGATAGAATTCTTTTTGTTCAAGTGGAAGATATAATAACATTGATAGTATGATGAATATACTTATATCATTTTTTATGGAATCTAGTGCTAAGATATCTTACCATTAAACAATCCCCTTAAGTGGTTTCATAAACACAACCTTAAGAGGATCCTAATAAATAGACCATATACTTTGTATACCCTTATTTATTAGCCATTCCCTTACAAACATGTATAATTAGATTTATGAGAAATTAGGGGGGTTGTGAGGGGAGACTCCAAATGAAAATGATATTATTTGTCGGTGGTGAACAAATTTTGAGCTTTTTGAAAATTGTATCATTTTACAATATCTAATGTGTTTACACACTTTGGTAAATATCAATGTTTTGGTGTGGAACTTGATTAGTCTCAAGTGGAAGATTGTTAGTTTGATGTGGTTGATGAAGAAAGTATTGTACACTTGCCATGTATCATTATTGAGGGAAACACCAATAATATGATCAAATTTTAAAGTGTTTGAAACAAAGATAGGTGTTAGGAATAGAAAGCACTGAGAGGGAGGGAATGAATTGGTGCAAAAAGATTCTCAAAATTCTTTAATCTAGACCACAACTCAATACTAAACCAAACAAGATACGTAACATGAACATCATAACAACATGATTTGTTGTCAAGGAAAACCTAGTTAAGGTGAAAACCTTAGTGGGGATGATGTTAGGATTAACCATGGATAGAAGTAACAATTACATGCAAATATAACCAATATCTAAAAATAATATATTTCTCATAAGAGAATACAAGACACCAAGATTTAATGTGGTTCACCCAATCCCTAGGCTTTGTCCACCAACAGTGAGTCCAATATTATTACTATCTAGTGATTACAACTTGATCACAATCTGTGATCCCTTACAACTCAATACCATCACAAGAAGTAATTATCACATCACACCTTATGGAAAAATTCCTAACCCTAAGCCATTTTAGACAATTATTTTTGCCACTTTAAGGTTAAAATTAGTTATAACATGTTAGCCCAAAAATGTCAATAAAACAACCTAAGGAATTATGGAGTATGTATAATACTTCCTTGATTAGTCACCACAAACTAACAATCTCCCACTTGGGGATTGATCAAGCTCCACACTGGACAACAACCTCCCACTTGGAGACTAATCCTGTAGCATGAGGCTCCCACTGGTACATCAAACCACCCTAGACTTTTTTGTTCTTTTATTTTATTCAGTCGAGAAGACCAACCGAAGCTAAAGAGAAGTTCAGCTTCTCCCTTGTCACTACCTTTTTAAACATATCTATTGGATTGTCATCTATATGTATCTTTTCCAACTTTAACTATCCATCATCCAAAAATGACTAAATGAAATGGTACCACAACTATATGTGTTTTGTCTTTGAATGCAAAGTATAATTCTTCACAAGATGAATGACACTCAGATTATCTGTAAACAAATAATTATCCTTTTGTGGGTGTCCCAATTCTTCCAAGAAGAGCTGAAGCCATATCATCTCCTTGGTTGCCTCTATCAGAAACATACTCTACCCCTATAGTAGATAAAGAGTTCACATTCTATAACCTAGAAACCTAGATCACTATTTCTCGACCAATAGTAAATACAAAACCTGTAGTATTTTGCTTGGTATTAATATACCCTACCAAATTTGAGTCAACATAGGCTTTTAGGTTAGTAGTAGAGTCCCCAAAGTGTAAAAATTTATTGGACGCTTCTCTCAAATATCTTAGAATCCATTTGACTGCATTCCAATGCTCAATTCCTAGATGACTCATATATCTGCTAACGATTCACATTGCATGTGTAATATCTAGTCTCATACATAGCATATCATATATCAAGCTTCCTACAGCTAAAGCATAAGGTACCTTAGACATCTTATCCTCCTCTTATTGTGTCTTTGGACACACCTCCTTAGTCAACTTCAAATGACTAGGTAAATGTGTGCTGGCAACACTAGCATTCTTTATAGAGAAACATGTTAGAGAAAAAGGTTAATTTAATTTAAGTTATTATATTACCTTTTCTCCCTTCTTAATATTTTACTTTACCCACCTCTTGCATTCTCATTTAATAATTATTTAGTAATTATTAAATAACATTTACCTCTTAGCTAGGGTGCAAATGATGATGTCTCCTGAAAAATTATCCTCCAATCAATTTGTAACATCAACATTCTTGATGCTTGTTTGTACATGGAAGTAAGGATTTGAAGGCTGAACAAATCCTAGTAAATGTGAGTAGCTTTTAAAAAATCTAAATCGATAAATACTAAACCCACAAGATTTTTTACTGCAAAAAACATCATAACAATGATATAGTAACAAGGATGTTGCCTTACATTTGAATCTAGATGGGCACTCTTACAGTTTTTGAATTAGCAGGCTCGTTTTTAGGTAGGAAACTGGTTGGGGAGAACCTGGCTGGAGGTACAAACCCTAAAGGAATTTTGGGGGGGCCTAGGAAGATTTATGGGTTGAGTTTCATGTCCTATGAGAATGATGTTTTGTCTGGACATGTTTCAGACACTTTTTGTGGGGTCCGTGATCTGCCCTTGGATTTCGGCTTCATATCTTGTGTGTTGGGTCAAGATAAAGAGGAAAAGAAAGATAATGTGGAATCAAATAAAGTTTATTCCTCTATTGGATAGAAGACAGGGTCCTTAGATCAGAAGATTTGGTCTTCACTTTTCGGCAGGAAACCTACTGGAAAATCTTCTTTCCCGCCGGTGACTTCGAAAACTAGTTGGGAGAAAGGTGAGTTCCAGGTTTTTATCCCTAACCCCTTAGTGGATTTCTCTGTTTCCTCCATGGATTTCATGCTGGTGCGTAAATTTCTAGGGGCAAGACTAGATATTGATTCTCTAAGGATAATGATTAAGAGGAAATGGGCTATTCGTGGGGAAGTGGATATTGCTCCCATGTTGAATGGTTTCTTTCTGTTTATTTTTAACTATAAGGAAGATATGGAAATGGTTCTCTGTGGAGGCCCTTGGCCTTTTGGAAAAAGCTCTCTTACTATCAAAAAGTGGGAGCCTAATATGGTTTTATCTGACTCCTTCTTCCTTACTACACCTATTTGGGCTAGACTTCCTATTCTTCCTCTTGAATTTTGGCATGAGGACATTTTTAAGGTTATTGCCAGCTCTTTTGGTGGACTAGTGGCTCTGGATAATGCTACTGTAACAAGATCCAAACTCCACAGTGCTAGACTGTATGTGAAGGTGGCGGATCTAAATCATCTCCCAGACAAAGTGGAATTAATTTCTAAGCTTGGTAAGAAAATCCAAGAAATATTTTTTGAAGATCTTCTAATGCTTGTTATGCTTTTAAGAAGCAGGGTCATTTAGTTAAAAACTATCCTTCCAAGAGCAAAAATCTCTCCAGTACTGAGAAGGTAGCGAATAAGACTAAGTTTCAGCTAAAGAAGGTTTGGAAACCTAAATATGTCCGACCCACAGAGAAGAAAGAGTATGAGAATGCAAAAGTTCCACCAGCAATTGTGGATACCGATTCTAAGCCTCTTCTTGAGGATGGGGCTAGGATCGTGTCTGATACGAAGAAAAAGAACTCTGAAAAAGAAGTGATTAGCTTGCAACTTGATCCCATTTTACCTGAACAAGGAATAGATGAGCTATCAGACTTATCAAAGCAAATTTTTCTCTATCAAAAGATGGAGGATAAATGAGGTGATCATGATGAGAAGTTTGAGCTTGAGGAAGGAGAATTCTTGGCTGAATTAGGAGCCCATAGTGAGGAAAATCCAACTCAGTTCAAGGAGTTGCAGGCTTTTGACCCTATTTTTTCACAGGACACTTTTATTAAGGACCCTCCTGTCCTAGAAGCTGTTAAAGAAGATGGAGGTATCTCATAGCTTAAACTAAACTCAAGGAAAAGGGCTAAAAAAAAGAATAATATAAAGGGGGTCAAGACTCGAAGCAATAAACTTGATTCACATACTAAAGTGAATCCAAAAGCCTTGACTTCGGTAGAATCTGGTAAAAAAATTAGATTAGTAGTTCAAGATGAAACCAGATGTTGGATCCTCAAATGGACATGGAAGGAAATCTTCTAAGAAAACCAAGGAGATAGAAAGCTTGCAGAATATTGTTGCTGGTTGTCAAGCAACTATTCTAGATTATAACCCTAAAAAATGGAAATGAAAATTATTACCAAGAATATTAGGGGTTTGAACAATTATCATAAACTAGATGTTGTTAGGAATTTTGTTAGAGAACAGAAACCTGATTTTCTTCTGCTATAGGAAACAAAGATGAACAAAGAGAAAGTAGAGCAAATAAAAGCTTTTAAAAATTACTCTTTAAATGCTACTAGTTCAAAAGGTGCTTCAGGGGGAACCCTAATGCTATGGAAAAAAAATTGCTTTGCTAGGACAATTTTGAGTGCCAATAAATACTTTATGATTGCTAAAATTACCAGTGTTGATCATAATGAGGACTAGTATATTGTGAATATATATGCACCCAACATGAAAAGCCAAAGAAGAAGGTTTGGGATTCTATATCCAACTTTAAAAGTATAGATTACTCTGGACGATGGATAATCATGGGAGACTTTAATGTCCCTCTTTATGATCATGAAAAAATGGGAGGTAATGTTACCCAGCTTGAAGGAAGAATGGACCTAAGGGAGTTTATTAACAAAAAAGGTCTATTGGATTTGGATCTTCATGGCATTCAGTTCACTTGGAGTAATAAGAGAATTGGTAATGATTGTATTCAGGCTAGGCTTGATCGTGCTCTTATCTCTCGGGATTGGTCTAAAGATTTCATCTGCAAACTAGAAGCTCACCAAAAAATTGGTTCTGATCATTTCCCTCTTATCTTCTCTACTATTAAGGTTAGTTCGAAGAGGAATTTTCCTTTTAGATTTGAAAAAATGTGGATGAAGCACCCTCAGTTTGAAAGAAAAATGGAAGAATGGTGGAATATCAAAATTGATGGTACTGTTCTCTTCAAAGTGACTTCTAAACTTAAAAATGTCAAAAAGAAAGTTAAAATTTGGAAAAAAAAATTGCTTTGGGAACATCTTTGAGGATAAGACTATTTTGAAAGAGGAGATCCAAAATATTCAGGATAAAATTCAGAAGGAGGGATACACCCCTGACCTTCTTTTAGAAGAAAATGATAAACTATGTCAATACCATGACATCATAACTAAAGAGGAGATCTACTGGAGGCAAAGATCTAGATTGATATGGCTAACTGAAGGAGATAAAAATATCAAATTTTTCCATCTATCCATGCTAAAGCATAGAGCCAAATCTCACATTTCACATCTTATGAAGGGAGATTTGAAGATTAAGGAGGATAAGGGCATCATGGATGAAATGGTGAATTTTTTCTCAAGGCTAATGATAGTGGACCCCTTCATCAATTTGGAACATCAGGCTGAGTTTCTTAGAGTGATCCCCACTCTGGTTTCTAAGGATCAGAACAAATTATTAAGCTCAATTGCTAAGAATGATGAAATTTTCAAAGCTGTTTGTTCTCTAGGAGGAGATAAAGCTCCTAGTCCTGATGGTTTTCCCATGTTTTTCTTTCAAAAATTTTGGAAACTTGTTGGAAAAGATGTTTGTGATGCGGTGAAGGAATTCTTTGGGGCAAAACAAATGCTGAAGGAAGTTAATTCCACCTTCCTGTGCCTGATCCCTAAGAAAATTAGAGCTGACTCGCCTGACCAATTTAGGCCGATCAGTCTTTGTAATTCTCTTTATAAAATTATATCCAAAGTTCTTACTTCAAGACTGCTTCTGGTGACCCCTTTGCTCATTGCTGACCAACAAAATGGCTTCACTCTAGGTAGACAAATCCTCAATTTTGTTATTTCAGCTCATGAGAATATTCATTCCTTATCTTGTTCTAACAATCAAGGTTTTGTAATGAAAGTGGACATTGCTAAGGCTTATGATAGAGTTGATTGGTCTTTCCTCTCTAATATTTTGCTTGCCGTTGGCTTTGATAAGAAGGTTGTTAGACTGATTCATCAGTTAATCTCTTCTTCTTCTACTGCTGTACTAGTTAATGGTAGCTCTTCTCTTTTTTTTAATCCCTCTCGGGGATTGAGACAAGGGGACCCTCTTTCCCCTATCCTTTTTGTTATTATGGCTGATTGTTTGGGGAGGTACATTGGGGATCTAGTGTGTAGAGGAGTCATCAAGGGTTTGCAACCCTCTTCCCATCCTCTTATTTGTTCTTATGGCCAATTTGTTGATGATACCATTTTTATGGGGAAATCCAAAGTCAAGGAAGCCAAAAATTTGAAGCAAGCTTTAAATCTTTTTTCCTCAGCTTCTGGTCAACTGGTTAACTAGAATAAAAGTGTTGTGTTTTTTCTCAATACCCCCATTCTTAGACAACATAAAATTGCCAAAATCCTTGGATGTTCGATTGGTTCTCTCCCTTCTTCCTATCTGGGTCTTCCTTTAGGCTTGAAGGTTCTGAATTCCTTCTGGGAAGATCTCATTAACAAATTCTGCAAGAAGTTGGCAAGTTGGAAAGGGAACCTTTTAAGTCAGGCTGGTAAATTAATTCTTCTTAGAGCTTCTCTCCAAAGTATACCAACTTTTGCCTTAAGTCTCTTCAAAATCCCCACTAAATTTGTTGAGGCTATTGATAAAATTTAAAGGGATTTTTTATGGACTGGTTTAGAGGAAAAAAAGAGAATACCTTTAATTGCCTGGGATCATGTTTGTAAACCAGTCAGGGAAGGTGGTCTGGGTATCCGGAAAATCAGAAGCATGAATCAAGCTCTTCTAGCTAAACAAGGATGGTGTGTGTTCCATGAGAAGAAAGAATGGAGTACCATTTGGAAACACAAGTACCTCTCTAATTCTGTTTCTCTTCCTAATTTCTTCTCCTCTGCTGATGTTATTCATCCCTCCTCAATTTGGGGAGTTGTGCGGGGTACTAAGAAAATTCTTGGAGAAGGGTGCTCTTGGAAAATTGGCAATGGATCTAGGGTGAGTTTTTGGGAAGATGTCTGGCTTAAGGATCATCCCCTGATTGAAGATGTTCAAGATCTAAATCAAGTTGACTTATGCAAGCAGAGATATGGCACTCTTGTTAGTCATTATTGGCAGAATGATTCCTGGGTTAACTTGAAGGACATTGATCAAAGTTTCTATCACATCCAGTTATCTCTCAATGCTATTTCTCTCCACCCTTCTTTTGAGGATGAGATTATTTGGTACTTTGATCCTAGTGGGAAATACAAGGTTTCTTCTCTCTTTGCTTCAAAGGAGAAGGAAAATCATCCTTTGTGGTCTCAGGCTTGGATTAAGGGTCTCATTCCTAAAGTTAATTTCTTCTTTTGGGTCCTACTTCAAAATAAAATTCTGACCCTTGATAACTTGCAGAAAAGAGGTATAAATTTGGTGAATAGGTGTATTTTATGTAAGAATGGTTTTGAAGATAGAGACCACCTGTTTCTAAACTGCTCTTATTCCCAGATGGTTTGGACTGAGATCCTAAGGTATTGGAACTTGACTTAGGTTCATCATAACAATGTGGAATCTTCTTTTAAAAGCTAGAAATGCCCGTCCAAGAATTTTGACGTTCAATTTCTATGGAAAATTACTCTGCCTCATCTCTGCTAGAGTATTTGGAAAGAAAGGAATAATAGAATTTTTAGAAACAGAGAGGTTCTTGGATGGGTGATTGGTCAGAATATTATTAGAGCTTGTAAGGAGAATTTTAGATCTCTAAATTTTTTTGATCAAACCTTTCCTATTGATAATCCTATGTTTCCTGAAAACCCTAAGACTCAAACTGATAACCCAAGATTGAATGTCACCTGGAGTTCCCCTCTGAATGGTTTGATAAAAGGAAACTTTGATGGTGCTGCTAAGGGAAATCCGGGGAGTGCGGGTTGTGGAGGTGTGTTAAGAGATCATATGGGAATAGTTAAAGATGCTATAGCTATCCCTATAAGTCAAACTAATAGTCACATTGCTGAAGCTACGGCGGCCCTTTATACTATGAAAATTGCAATGGAGTTGGGATGTCCAAAATTATGGTTGGAAGGTGACTCTTTAAATATTATTAATATCCTTAATAATAAAAGTGCTATCTCATGGTCGATAGAGACCACTATCAAGGAGATTAAATACCTTATTCAAAAATTCAAAAAAGTTGTCATATCTCATACCTCTCGAGAGGCCAACGGTGTTGCTGATTGGGTTGCCAACTATGTTATCCTAACGGGGCAAATGGTGAGGTGGACCAATGAATTAATTAATCAAGTTGATCTCAAAGCAATTACTCATTATGAAGCTATTCATGTGAAGGTGGGTAAGATTTGAAAAGATTGGAAAGTTAATGATTTCGTGGAGTGATAAAATTATTGCCAAATTTTCTTCCCCTATGAAGTACACTCAAATGAATGTGACGTGGTGTTCGCATGTTTCTCCAAACAAAGGTGTTTCTTTTGGTGGGAAGAAAAATAGATTTCTTTCTAACCCTCTCTTTCTTTGTGTTTGGTTTTTTTGGTTTGAATTTTTTTTTTACTCTCTGCTGATGGGGGGTGAACCACGCAAACAAGAACCAAAAAACTATGAGGCATGGAAGGCTCGCAAGGATGTTTGGAAAATTTTGTAGAAAGGAAATGTGACTCGTTACATGGAGCGACTCAATGGTTTTAAGCCACACATCACTACGGCTTTCTTTAAGAATTGGTCCAATGACAAAGTCACTCTCCATGGTGTGACTGTGAAACTTACAGAGGATTTTATTGGTGAGATCATGGGGCTTCCTACGGTGGGAATAAAATTCACCAAGCAAACTAGTATTTCAAATGCTGCCTACAAAAAGTTTCCTGAAAATGGAAGAAGAGGAGAAGCTTCTAGAAAAGAATGGTGATTTCTTTGATGTGAACCAGATAAAGGAGATTTGGAGGGATGTTCTTTGCTGCATCCATGAGTATTTCATACTTGATGGAAGAAATAAAAGAGTTCATAAATGTCATTTTGTTTTTTTAAATCATTTTAGATATAAAGATAGAATTTCTTTACCCTTATTTTTGCGGTTTTCTTTACTTAATAGTTTAGAAGCCCATAAGAAAAAGGATTCTAGACCCATTCTTCATGAAGGTCTGATCCTTCTTATTGAGGGATATTGTAAAAATAAGCACATTGCCACTACTCCCTCTAAGGACAAGAAGAAAGAGCCCATTAAGAGTAAGAAGGGTGACTCTGTTAAAGGTAAAGAAAATTCCCTGAATTTGAAACCCTCTGCCTCTCAAGTTCTTGAGGATGAGGAGACTAAGACTGAGAATTTGAAAAGCTGTGAGAATTAGAAACCTGAGGATGAGGATGATACTGAAACTGGAGATTTAAGTTCTAATTTGGACGGGTATCTAGAGACGAAAGATAATAATGAAAAAGGAAAAGAGGAAAACAATAGTGAAGGTAATTTTGATCAGAGTAAATCTAATAATGAGGGTAACCAAGTTATTTCTAGTGGGGGTAATAAAGTGGAAGATAACAATGTCAAGAATCCTACTAAGAAGAATAAGGAGGACCATACGGCTATTACTACTTCTCCTATTAAGGGGATAGAGGAAGAAAAAAGGAAGGACTCTGCTCATCCTAAGGACAATGCTAAGGGTCGAAAGGAGGATCAAACAAAAATGGAGGATATCAATGACAATATCTGCTCCCCCCCCTCACGAGACTATTGAAGATGATTGTGATGATATGCAGAGGGACACCATGCTTACCTTCCTGCATTCTGCTAAGGAGAAAGCTGACACCAGTCTCAAGGTTGATTCCTGGATCTACAATGAAATAATGGGTTTGAAGAAAAAGGTGGAAATTCTGCAACATAACCTGGATACTATCAATGCTAAACTTAGTCATATGGAAGGACAGATGGGAGACATCCTTAACAAACTTAACAACTATGAGCAAAACCTCACAATGTTAATCAAGGAGAGTAGCACTAAAATGGAACAAGTCATCTTGAGTATTTGGGCTACCACTGCTAACCTAGGCAAAAGGGCAAATAAAGATATCATTTCGACTGAGGGTCCAAGCAAAAGAACTAGGCAGAGCTTGAGAAAGAGTGCTATAAAATCTTCTGCTACTATGGATGTTGTTTCCACTCAAGAGACTACTGCTATTGGTAAGGAAGCAACTAAAATGATCTTGGAGCTGCAATAGTGGCACTGGGGTGGGTTCTCTGGATTGGTGCCTATCTGGTTTTGGTCGTTGGTTGGGGTTTCTAGTCCTGGTTTTTGGTTTTTTATAGTTTAGACTATTTGTGGTTCCAAGTCCCTGTAAAACCTGGGTTAGTTTGTTTTTGGACTTTTATAGTGGTTTCAGGTCCTTGTAAAACCTATTTTTGATATTGTTCTTCAGTTTGTTGCATGTTTTTCCTGGTTGGACTGTATTGCTTTATCTTTCTATTTTTTGTTAAAGGGTTTCGGGGTCCCTTCAAAACCTTCTTTTACCATAATCTAAAACATTTACCTCTTAGGTTACCCTTTTTGGGTTTCGATCTCCTTTTATGAGGATAGATCATTTGTAAGTATCTTGTATCTTTTCTTTTTTTGAGAATACATTTGTATATTTTTCAGAGCAAACCCTTGCCTCCTCTTGCCTTTTTCTTCTCTTTGATATTTTTTTACATGTAGGTATTCAAGGGCTTCATGGATTTTTTTTGTGTATTTCTCAAATCATTCATGGTATTAGAGCCAGATCCGTTATAGCTTGTTCAACATTTGGAGAGAAAAAGAGAATAAGGGTTTGACAAATCAGATCAGGTGATTTTTTAGGTTTTTTTTATGGAAACATGGGGGTCTCTAAAATTCAAAGCACCTTGAAGCCAAACTAATCTCACGATTGGATTCAAAAGGCGTCAAAACCTCTATTTTCATATAAAGTTTGTCCATTTTGGACAACATTTGTCTGAAAGACATAAAATTTTGCTTAGAAGGCTTTATGGCTTCCTACATGCATCTCAATGCATTTTTGCAAAAAAATAAAAATTTGCCCATAGGCCCTTTTTCAACACCCAAATTTCCTTTTCTAGTACAACAGACAAAATTTGACATCGATAGTTCAATTTTTTTGGGCTATAATTGCCACCATGATCAATGTCGAAAAGCTCACTGTGACCGCTGTCAAAAAGCCACCGTGACCATAACACACTTTCAAGCAGTCACTCTATTAGTGTCACCTCCTAACCATCTCCTCCTCCCAGCCCTCCATCACCCATCGTGTACTTGGTCTCCATAGCCAAAGTGGGTGCCATGTCAGTTTTTTGGACCCCCACTACCACATGGATGCCACATGGTAGTCTTCTTTTGCTGTGATGACCCTTAGGCCATCAATTTTAATGCAATAATTTCTAACATTAGCACTGTATCATACCCCCTACATGCCCTTTGGGTCCCCTTTTAGACTAGTTGGTATTTTGGCCATATCTTGAGCATATAGAGGTCTTTTTTTGATCTAAAAGAAGCATAAAAAAGTTGGTTTCAAGATGGAGACAATGGCATAGGATTTTTTTGGGTTTTGATGTAGTTTGGTTTCCTTTTTTGGGATTCAAAGCTAGGTATTCTATTTTTCACTATAGAGGGGCATATCTTGAGTATCCCAACTCCATTTTTTGAAAACATTGTATTTTTGGAAAGCTTATTCAGTTCTCTTTCCAAAAATGCTAGTTTGTCTTCTAGATTCTACTCCAAGCTCTTTCTATTATGGTTTTTTCTTTGTTATACTATGGTGGATATCTTGGGTGTTTCAGGTCTAGGGATCATTTTCGTGGCATGGGATTTCTTATTTTGGGTTGTACTATCTACTATAATAGCTCTATGCCCTTTCTGATCATTATTGATGTCATTTGTAAGCATGATACTAAGATAAAGTTCCACTCCTTGTATTTTTAGGATCTTTCTCATCATTGTGACTTATTGTACTCACACTACATTATAAATTTCCATGGAGGGATGGTTTTTTTCCTTTTAGTGTCATCTTCCTTTTTCAAGTAGGTTTCCCTTCTATGACATTAGCCCCATGATGGGTTGATGACACATTCCTTTATAGATATTTGTACCTCTTCCTCATTCTCTATGTTCTTGGTTCTTTCTTTTTTGTAGGAGTTATGGACCCACTTTCTTAGTTTCCTATCACCTCACCCTTGTCAGCATTATGGGGGGTTCTTTTGTTGTTTCTCATGCTTCCTTGATTCGATTGATCAACTCTTCAAACTTTGGTGTTTCATGCCATCTGTATCTTCAAGTTTAATTGTTTGCCTTTGTGTGCCTCCTGATTTGATGCAGATTATGGTCTTCTCTACCTGGTCAAGTTTTATTTCAATGGAGGTTCTACAGATCAACAATTTCTTTTCGATAGAGTTTGTGACTTCTTCATGCTTCAATGATGTTTCTCCATGATTGTTCTTTGTTCCTATTTTTTGGAACAATCCTCTTGTCTTTTTCTTCTCTGTGATAGGTCTTTTACATGCACGTATTTGAGGGCTTTGTGGATTTATTTTGCCTATTGCTCAAATCCTTCAAAATATTGCAATACTTTCTCAATATAATCATCTTAAGATAATGTTTTTTTTTTCCTATCTCTATAAATTTTCATACCAAGGATTTATTTTTCTGCCACCAAATCCTTCATAGAAAATGAATGTGATAATTGGCATTTCAACCCCTTAATGTGATCCATGTTAGACCCATCTACAAGCAAAACATCAACATATAAACACAAAATAATGTAGCTATCATCATCTAACCTTTTAAAATAAACACAATGATCTGAATGAAACCTATTGTATCCATGCTCATGCATAAAATTGTCAAATTTCAAATGCCATCATCGAGGTGCTTGCTTCAAGTCATATAAACTTTTCTACAATCTGAACACTAAGTTCTCCTTAGCTTTGACCTCAAATCCCTATGGTTATGCCATATATAAAGGTTGTTTTATCATCAAGCTTCTCTAAATGAAAATCTTCAATAGCCACAATGCTTAAGATAGGTTGAATAGAATTCATTTTAACAATAGGAAAAAATATCTCATCAAATTCAATGCCCTTTTTCTATGCAAATCCTTTTACAACTAACATGCATTAAATATTTCCTTACCTTCGTCCTCCTTTTTCAACCTGTAAACCCATTTATTCTATAAAGATCTTTTACTTGTAGGCAACTTACATAAATCCGATGTCTAATTTTTTAGAAAGGATTCTATTTCTTCTTTCATTGTAGGCTCCCACTAAATCTTAGTATCCACCTACACAACTTCATTACAACATTTAGATTCACTAGCATTGATTAATAAAATAGAGTACAAATAGGTAGAAAATATTTTTGGAGGTCTACTTAGCCTTGTCAACCATCTAAAATTCACTAGGTGTGTGGTATTTATTGTTGTGGTTGTTGTAGATCATGAGGAACTATTGGAACATCATCTTTTGGAGTATCATCCAACACTACATAATCATTTTCTTTCTTCTCATGTTGTTCCAATAGATCTTTGCACAACTCTTTCTCATTGAATATGACATCCCTACTTCTTATAATTTTACAATTTTCAAAATCCCAGAGCCTATAACTAAATTCATCAATGTCATGTCCAAAAAATATACATTTTTTTGACATGGCTTCCATCTTGGTTCTATTTTCAAAATCTATACGTGTAAATGCTTCACAACCAAAGGTTTTGAGAAAAGAATAACTCACCTTCTTACCAGTCAATGCTTCCTCTAGAATGCTACAACCTAAATGAGTATATGAACCTCTATTAATAAAATATACAATGGTATTGATAGCTTCAGCCAACATGTTTAAGGGAAAACCAACATGCAACCTCATGCTCCTTGTACGCTCCATTATTGTCCTATTCTTGCATTCAACCACTCTATTTTCCCATGGGGTCCTTGGAACAATTTTTTATCTATGAATACCATTAGTGGAGCAATAATATTCAAATTAATGATTGCAATACTCACCACCATTATCGAATTTGAGATATTTTAATCTCTTACCAATCTCATTTTTAACCAAGCATTTCCATTTCTTAAAAGTTTGAAATACATTAGATTTATATCTAAGGAAATAAAACCATACTTTTCTAGTTACATCGTCAATAAATGTAACACAATAATGATATCCACCAAGGGAAGATACCTAAGACGATCCCCATACATCTATATGCACAAACTATAATTTCTCATTTTTCTTATCCTTCCCACTCTTCACAAAACTCAGTCTCTTTTATCTCCATACACACAACTTTCCTAGAAATTCATATTGACACATTTTAGACCTGGTAAAACTTTCTTTGAATGAATTAATTTCATACCTTTCTCAATCATGTGCCCATTTCTATTGTGTCAAGCATTGTATCAGAGTCTACTGCAATTATTTGTTCTCCCTTTGCAACTTCAACAACTATTTCTAAATATTCATTTTTCTTTGAAACAATTAAAGCAGAAGGAATTGTATGACCTATATAAAGATATAAGGTGCCTACTTTCACACCTTTTTCTACTACAAGGGAACCTTTTGAAACCTTCCAATTTTTTAATTAAATGTTATTACACAACCCTCATTACTAAGTTTCCCTAAATTCCTACCTAGCCTTGGAATGTCTTACCTCATGTAGTGGCCAATGATTCTCATTTTGTAACTTATTCTTAAATTTTTCCTTTCCAACAATCTAATAGGCTTCATTATCCCCCAAATAAAAAAACTTAAAATCTCCTTGGAAATAATCAATAAAATAACCCCTATGAGGTGTAGTATGAAATGGAGCCCCATAATATAAAACCAAAGAGTCATTAGCACTTTCTAAAGAAAGAAGCAAAGCATCCTCTTTGAATTTGTTACTTACCACATTTGTCTCCTTTTTCCCTTTTGGTTTATCTCCTTCATTATTATTTTGAGTCCAACAATGTTTCTTCTTATGCCTTGGCTTCCCATAGTACTTGCAATCTCTTGGTCCTCTAGATTGAGACCTCTTCCCCTTTGATTAACCACTTGATTTCCCATGGTTTCCAAAATTACTTCCTCTCTCATTCATTCTACCTCTACATTCTTCATTCAAAGAATTTCTTGATGTAAATCCAGTTGAGGGTTTCCTAAAAAATTTCTCACTTAGAATAACACCAATCGCATCATCAAATTTAGGGTATTAGATCCAGAAATAGAATTACTCATAGCCATTAACAAGCCATTCCATCCTTTTGGCAAAGAACACAAAATCAAGAGAGCCTTAATTTTTTCATCAAATTTGACATTTACAGATAATAATTGACTAGTAACAATATTAAACTCTTTTAACTGATCTATAACAAGTCCGCCTTCTACCATCATCATATTAAATAAACACTTCATTAGAAATACCTTATTTGAAGCAAAAGGCTTTTCATAAAAAAATTCCTAGGGTTTGCATCAACTCTTCTGTCATCTTTTCTTTTGTAATGTTAAATATCACCAATGGTGCTAGGCATAATTGAATGCTTCCAAGTGCCTTGCTATCTAAAATCTCCCAGTCCTCATCTATCATAGCTCCCTGTTTGTTGGTTTTTCCTTCTAACAGCTTCCATAAATCCTTTTGATAAATATAGTCATCCATTTTCATTTTCCATAACTAAAATTTTTTCCCATTAAAATTCTCAACCTTCAGCTTACCCTTGTCTACCATTGCTTCCATTCAATCGTGAGACTTTCCTATAGAGGATAACTAAAAAAGAACCTTGCTCTGATACCACTTGTTAGGATTAACCATAGATATAAATAATAATTACATGAAAATATAACCAATATCAAAAAATAATAAATCACACAGAAGAGAACACAAGACACCAAGATTTAACATGGTTCACACAGTCTCTAGGCTACGCCCACCAAAAAACAAGTTCAATATTATTACTATCTAGTGATTACAACTTGATTACAATTTGTAACCCCTTACAGAATCCCTAACCCTAAGACATTTTATACAAGTATTTTTATAGTATGTAAAATACTCCCCTGATCAATCACCACAAACTAACAGATGATACCCACAAATAACTCACTATTGCACTAATAAGTATCATGTTAAAGACATAAGTTAAAAAAGGGAAATACACTTGCATTCAAGCCTACAACCTAGAGCACACTACTTAATTACACAATCCAAGATAGATCAAAGTATATGGTCAATTACATAACCAAAATGGACTTAAGGCCCTATATCAAATTGATTGGTAGCATCAATAAAGCTTTTAAAATTCATTTGAAACTCTAAACATTAATTTTCACATCATACATAGTATTTTATCACTATATTTGCATCATAAATGTCATCTATATCCACATCCTTCATAATCAATTTTTTTTTTAAATATAAGATCACAACCAAAAAAACACTTAAAGTCTTCAGGCAAAAAAAAGATCAAAACTCAAATTCAAATCTTACTAACCAAAAAAATCTGCTCTAATGTCATCTCTATCATAAAAAATCACCAAATAGATAACAAAATTTGATTTACCAAGTATATGACTAAGGGTTATATTGAATTGTCCTATTATGTCAAAAATAGTGTCAACCCAATATCCAATAGTGAATATCTCATACATCTAATTACTTCAAGATATATGATGATAAAATTAGACATAACAGTATATCTAGATGCATGCTTAGAAATCACATCCTCTAACTTTCTAAAACTTATATAAACCAAATTGATCTATTTGACTAATATGTATTATACCTTCTAGCATTTATAAAAATATATGCATTAAGTCCTCTATTAAACTATCTTACCTACAACATTATCAAGAGTATATGAAAGTAATTTGCATCAATGACAATGTATCATTCATATCATCTCACTCTTTCCAACAAAAAGGTTACTTATAAGCATGACCAAGCTATTCCAACTTTTAGGAAATGAGCATAAAATCAAGACAACCCTAACGTCATCATCAAAAATATCCTATCACTCTTTCTAACAAAAAGTTTACTTATAGTCATGACCAAGGTATTCTATCTTTTAGGAAATGAGCATAATTTCAAGAGTCTTAACCCCATCACCAAAAAGTACTTTTAGAGAAGTTAACTAACTAGTAACTATGACTAAGTCATTCAAATTGAGTGTTAATAAACCCACTATTTGATATCTTCATATTAAATAAATGTTTCATAAGAAATACCTTATTTGAGGTTGAAGGTTTCTCATAGAATTTTTTTAATTCCTTCATTAGACCCTTTGTTGTTATTTATTTTTCTATATTGATAGCTCTCAATGATTTAGGAACAATCATATTGCTCTTTGTGCCTCTGATCAAGAACCTCATTGTTTAACTAAAGTAGTCATTGACTTCTTTGCCTTTTCACCTAGCAGTAAGAAAAAATCTTTCTGATATAGATAATTTTCCATTTGCATCAACTATAGTTGATAGTTTTGGACTTTGAACTTCTCAACCTCAAGCTCACCTTCCTCTATCATTTCTCAAACTTGAATCAGGGATTTCCTACAAAATCATTGAGAAATACACCACTTTGATACCAAATTTTGGATTTTTAGTAGATAGAAAAATACACAATATTACTTGATAATATAGAAATAAGAGAAGACATAAGTACAATGACAAAGGTTTAATGTAGTTCACCCAATATAGGCTACATCTATTTAAAAAATAGTTATCTATTTATTTTATTATCTAATGAACAACACTAACAATTTGATATATTTCACACTACAACCACTTATCAAGTGGTTTACAAAGTGTACAATACTTGTATGACTAGATAATAAACCACATTGATACTAGTTGTACCATATTAAAAAGTGTATAGTCACTTTGTAAGACCTTTTGGTCCTCCTTGGTGTGGTTTGGTACATTAGGACCTCTTATGGCATCTAATAGTGGTTTTGTAGGTATTCTTTTCCTAGCTAGTGGGGGCATTACATTAACCTCAATAATACAAATCCTTACAAAAAATTTGTCAAATGAAACATATCTTATTTAAAAAATCATTTTAGTCATTACTTGGTTAAGTTAAATTCATAATTTAAAATGCAAATTTTCCTATCTAAAACCTTATATTCAAAATTTCTGCATGTTAGTTAGTATTATATGGTGCCCTATTTTATAATTTCATTGATTAAGTTTAAGCTCTTTATGATTTAGAGTATTTTATATTAAATATCGAGTCCCACTTAATTTCAATGAAGACCATCATATTTGAGTACTTCCATCATATAATTAGATCCAACCTTTTTCAACCCCAACTTTTCTATTATTCCTACACACATTTTAAGGAGATAATTTAATTAGTCCTTAAGGGAGAAAAAGTAACATCCATGCACAAATATGTGTTGAATACAATTGGCTAATTGTGTATTGTCTTTGATGTTACAAAAAATGTCATATCATTGTCATTCAGTGTATGCCAAGCTCACTCAGGCAATAAAGACATTTTCCTATGTCTTCCAAGCATTTTAGAGTTTACCAAGTTTAGAAGACAATGTCTACTAAGTTCACTCTAATGATAAAGAGAAGTTTGCAGAAGATTGAGTGTTAACCGAGCTCTCTCAATTAATGAAGGAAATGTTATCTGGAACTGGTGTTGACCGAGCTCACTCAATTACCAAAGGAACTTTGTGAATATGCTGTGTTAATCGAGTTCACTTGGCTGACGAAGGATTTTCTTGTTTTGGCATATTGAGTTCCATGGATTTTTTGTTGGTTCTAACTGACTAAGGAGATGAATATTAGTTATTCTAAGTTGTATTCAAGCTGAATTTACAATTTGTAAGATATAAATATAAGATCAAGATGAGGATTGAATGTATGGAAGTGAATAGAAGATTCTTAGAGGAAGCGAATTAAAAGGATAAGTAGAATATCCTTATGGAGCTGCAAAGATACATTTGATTAGAAAGGATCAAGTATAAAATCTAGAATTGAGATCTATAATTAGCAATTTAGTTGCATCAAAAATCAAGTCATCTCATTGTTACTCTCTAACCATTGTAGCAGTGATCTAAATCTCTTAACAAAGTTGGCTTAACAATTATTTGTAAATACTCTAAGAAGCTGGCATTTCTAAACTAAAGTGTCTAAAGACCTCTAACAAGGCCACTCCTAACATGGTGATTAAATATTCTAATAGGGTCACACATAATAGTGTGCTTTGTAACCTTTAACAAGGTTGGCTCGTAACAGGGCTCACTTTGAAAGAGTGAAAATCAGTAACTAGTTGCAATTCGTGGTTTTTTCCCAAATTGGGTTTCCAATCTTGGTATTACTTGTATTCATTATATTTCTTGCATGTGTATGAAACCAAGTTAACTAAAGTTAATCATATGTAATATCTTAATATTTACATGTTAAGCATTTGTCGAGTTATAGTTGCTATTTCAGTGCTTTTTGAATTACAACTTTTTCTAGTGTAAACTTAGTGACTATGTGTTTACCAAGTATTAATATTTTTAGTGAATTTTATGTTCTATGTTGACATCTAAAGAATCTAGAGTTTATTTTTTGGTAACTAATTCACCCCTTCCCTCTTATTTAGCCTCTTATATTTCCAACAATTGGTATTTGAGCTTTCTTGGTGCTTATAGAGAAGGTTTCAAGGACCTAAGCTAAATATTAGGATCTCTTACAGAAGAGAGATTCCCAAGATGAATAAAGATAACTTTGAGACATGACAGGAGCTTATGAAGTTGCACTTGGAAACCATCAGTGATTCAAGTTTGAAATACTTGGAAAATTCTTACAAGGCTCCAACTAGAACATTGACTATGAAACAGATTGTTGAAAAGAATAATCATATCATTATGATGATTAACATTGCATTAGCTCTTAACTATGTTGAATTTGATGAGGTCAAAGGATGTGCTACTACTCATGACATGTGGACCAAACTGAAGGATACTTATGGAGGTGATGGTAATGTAAAAAGAGCCACGGAAGAAAGTTTGAGAGGTTAGTTTGATCAAATGAAAATTAGAGAAGATGAAAACATTGCAAAATATGTTGAGAGAATTAAAGCCAGTGTCAGTGCTATCAAAGCCTTTGGAGGAACAACTAAAGACATAACAATGGTAATAAAGGTACTCAAAACCCTTCTTCCTATCTATGCAATTAAAGTGTCTTCTATTCAAGAGATGAGATGTGATCCAAATAACAAGATAACTTTGGATATTCTAGTTGGAAGATTGGCTACATTTGAACTAGATAACTATGATAAATACACTCCTAGTTCTAGCAATCTTGAGTCTGCATATGAATCCAAGGTATCACTCAAGAAAAAAGCTAAAAGGTCTAAAAGAAAATAATCTAAAAGTGAAGAGGAAGATAGTTCTAACAATGATCTTGAAGTCATTGGATCATTGCTTGCAAGAAGGTATCCCAAAGGCAAAGGAAAGTACACAGGTAAAATTCCTTTGATATGTTTCTCTTGTGAAGAAGTTGGACACATTGTTGCAAGATGCCCAAATAGAGAAGACAATGATGAAAAGAAGCACAACAAGTATAAAAGCAAAGAAGGATTTCAAGAACTACAAGGACTACAAGGAAAAAGGTAAGAAATCTTCTTTTATGGCTAAAGATTCAGATATTAGTGAAGATGATATAATGGTTTATATTGTTGTAAAAGATGAATCTAATGATGAAGGAGATAAAATGGTACGTATCTCTCATGTTAGAAAAAATAATACATGGATTATTCATAGTGTTTGCTCACATCATATGATTGGTGACAAAATAAAGTTTGAACATATGGAGCATTATGATGGAGGAAGTGTGAGATTTGGAAACAATAAACCATGTTGCATAAAGGGAAAAGGTTGTATCTCACTAACCAATGAACTTAGATGTGATAATGCTTATTGGGTTAAAAGACTAAAACATAATCTACTAAGTGTGGCACAATTGAATAACATTAAATTCAAGTTAGAATTCATGAATGGGAAGGCAAGGTTGCTAGATGGAAAGGGAAATCTGGTTGGGTCTGGTAAACAAACAAAAGGTAACCTATTCTACCTAGATCTTAGTGAAAGTTCATGTTTCATTGCTTAAGTAAAAGAAAGATAGATGTGGCATAAAAGACTATGTCATGTTAGCTTTGATAATCTGATCAAGATAAGAAAAAACAAAAAGGTGAGAGGTATTCCTAGTTTGAGAAAACTTGATATGAGCCTATCCAAAAATTGTCAAATTGGTAAGATGGGCAAGACAAATTTCAAAAGAAAAAATCTATCATTTTGAAGAAGTCTTGGAGCTAGTTCATACAGACTTATGTGGACCTATTCAAATAGAGAGTTATAGTGGAGATAAGTATTTTACTCTTTTTGTTGATAATTATTCTAGAATGATGATTGTAATGTATCTGAAAGATAAGTCTAAAGCTTTTCAAAAGTTTAAATGGTATCTGGCAAGAGTAGAGAAAGAAACTAGAAAGAAGCTAGAGTGTTTAAGATTAGATAAAGGTGATGAATTCATTTCCAATCAATTCAATGAATTTTTCATTGAAAAAGGATTTAAGAGACAAGTATCAACCCCTGGTACACCACAACAGAATCGTATAGCTGAAAGAAGGAACTGATCCATCATGGATTGTGCAAGAACCTTAATGATAGAAAATAATGTTGTAATCAAATACTAGAAGGAAGCAATAAGTATTATAGCGCATACCTTGAACATAGTATAGTTGAAGAAAGACTCAAATCAAACTTCTTATGAACTATAGTATGGCTACAAACCTAATGTAAGTTACTTGAAAATATTTGGTAAAAATTTTTATATCTTGAAAGAATCTAAGAAAGGTAAATTTGATGTCAAAGGTGATGAAGGCATATTCCTAGGATACTCCTATAGAAGTAAAGCACAAATGTTTGAATTTGTCAACTCATAAGATCATAGAAAATGCACATGTAAGAATTGATGAGTTTGCAAAAAAGAGTGAAGAAGAGAGTAGCAAAGAACCTAAGGATTATATAAAGTTTGTCTACTATGACCCTGACACATTTCCAAATCCAATTGGAAGTTAGTAGACTTCACCTCTTGAGTCCCCAAAATCTCCAAAAGCTACCAAGTTGCAACCAATGCAACTTGAGATAGAGTTTGAAGGACCTGAGTCATAGTGAGAATCTACTGAGCTATTTCTAGAGAAAACTAATTTCGATGGACTTGAGTCATAGACAGTGGGACTCGAGCTTGATACAGAAGATCATGGTGAGCCTACTAGAACAATTTATAAATCCAAAGTACCTATGTTAGCAAGATATTTCAGAAGGCACCATGCACCTAATTAGATCATTGGAGACAAGTTAGATGGAACAATGAAAAGAAATAAATTGAAAGGTACATGTTTTCTTGCTAAATTTGAACCTAGGTTAGTTAAAGATTATTTGGATAATGAAAGTTGGATTGAAGCTATGAATGAAGAGATAAAACAAATAGAGAGGAATAAGACTTAGACTCTTGTTCCTAGACCCAATGATAAAAATGTAATTGACACTAAATGGGTTTTTAGAAATAAGTTGAATGAAGATGGAGAAGTCTCAAGAAACAAAGCAAGGTTAGTATGAAAAGGCTATTCCAAAGAAGAAGGTATTGCTTATGGTGAAACTTTTTATCCTGTTGCAAGATTAGAAGGTGTTATAACTTTACTTGCTTATGATGCACATAAAGGATTTAAAGTTTATCAAATGGATGTAAAAACTACATTCTTGAATGAAATTCTTGAAGATGAAGTTTACATAGAACAACTTGAAGGTTTTGTAGATCCGAACAAAAAGGATATGGTCTATAAATTGCACAAAGTGTTGTATGGTCTCAAGAAAACTCCTAGATCTTGGTATGAAAGACTTCATAACTACTTGATAAAGATTGGTTTTCAAAGAACAAATGATAACAACAACCTGTATATCAAAGAAGGACCATACAAGAAGATTGTGTTGGTAGAAATATTTATGGATGACACATTGTACATAGGAAATGATGATTTATGCAAGGAATTCAAATGAAATGAGTAAAGAATTTGAGATGTCCATGTTTGGAGAGGTAAAATTCTTTGTTGGATTGCAGATCCAACAGAAGAAAGATGGTATCTACATTACTCAATCCAAATATATCAAGGAAATACTAAGAAATTTGTAATGGAAGACTCAAGACCAGTTGGAACACCTATGTATATTGGACATAAGCTTTCCAAGAATGATGATTCCAAAGAGGTAGATCAAACCATATACAAATCAATGATTGGAAAATTGTAATATGTAGTGCACACAATGCCTAATATTGCATTAGCAATTAGTATGGTGACAAGATTTTCAACAAATCCTAAAAAAAATCACATGATGGTGATCAAGAGAATCATGAGGTATCTGAAGACAAATGAAGACTATGGATTATGGTAGAAGAAAGAAGGAAATTTGGATTTGAAACCCTTCATAGATGCTAATTGAGAAGGAATTGGTGATGATATAAAGAGCACCAGTGGTGGAGCATTCTTTCTTGGTAAAATATTAGTGTCTTGGACAAGAAAGAAGTAGAATTGTATTTCTTATTCTATAGGAGAGGCAAAATATGTGGTAGCAATAGTTAATTGTTTTAGTGCTATTTGATTCAAGCAACTGTTGGCAGGTATGAAGAGAAAAATAAAGGATCCAATGGTTATCTTCTATGTTAACACTAGTGAAATTAATATATCAAAGAATCGTGTGATGCATACCAAAATCAAGCATATTTCTATAAAATATCATTTTCTGAGAGAATTGGTGCAAGATAAAGAGGTAAGATTGGAATATATGAATAGTAAAAAATAAATTACAGACATATTCACTAAGCCATTACCTAAAGATGCATTTGTGTATCTAAGAGGTAAGTTAGGGGTCATTCCCATATTTGAAGCTCATTAATAAAGTTTAGTGATGCATTAACTAGAGCATGTTGAAGATCAGTCAATTGATACAGTATAGAAAAGGGCATATTGCATATGAATCAATACAAGAGGTACACTGATATTTAATGAATATTTTCTTTGGCATGAGATGTCAAAGAGGGAGAGTTTTTTGTCATATCACAAAATTTTTATTTGAAGATATCAAAGAGGGAGAACTTGGTTTGATATCATAAAATGAGAGTTTTGTATCAAAAGAAGATGTTGAAGACATAGTTTTGTTGACAGAGGGAGAAACTGAAGGTAGAGGCAGTTCACACTGATAGAGGGGAATGAAACTAAGGGTATTTCCTTTACTTTATTATTTCTCTAGAATTTTATTGTATTATGATATGTTGTGTTGCCATCAATGCCAAAGATGGAGATTGTTGAGTAAAATTGGTTAATTGTATATTATCTTTGATGTTACACAAAATCTCATATCATTGTCGGTCAATGTATTTTGAGTTCACTTGGTCAATGAAGACAGTTTTCTATGTCTATCAAGCATTCCAAAGTTTTCCAAGTTTAGAAGACAGTGTCTACCGAGTTCACTTGGGTGACAAAGAGAAGTTCATAAAAGATTGAGTGTTAACCAAGCTCACTTAGTTAATGAAGGAAATGTTGGATGGAACCACTATTAATCAAGCCCACTTGGTTACCAAAGGAACTTTGTGAATATGCAATGTTAACCAAGTTCACTTGTTTAACATAGAAAAATCATTTTTGAGTTAGTGTCTACTGAGCAGGGTTAGCTAACAAAGGATTTTCTTATTTTGGAATATTGATTTCAATGGATTTGTTTGTTGGTTATAGCCGATTGAGGAGATGAATATTAATTATTCTAAGTTGTATTAAAGCTAACTTGACAATGTGTAAGATATAAATACAAGGTCAAGGTGAGGATAAAATGTGTGGAAGTGAATAGAATATTTGAAGATGCTTCAAGGAAGCAAATTAGAAGGATAAACAAAATATACTTGTGGAGTTGCAAAGATACATTTGATCATAAAGGATGAAGTATACAAGCCAGAATTGAGATCTATAATCAACAATTTAGTTGTATAAGAAATTAGGTCATCTCATGATTACTCTCCAACCATTGTAGTAGTGATCTAAATCTCTTAAAAGAGTTGGCTTAATAGCTATTTGTAAATCTTCTAACAAAGTGTCATTTCTAGACTAAAGTGTCTAAAGACCTCTAACAAGGCCACTCCTAACAGGAGGTAAAAGCACAAACCTATGTCACTTTTTATAAAGGAAAAGTGATATCAAAATTTAAACTCTTCAACTTTAATGACATAAAAGTGGCATTTGTGTTTAGAATTTGAAGTTGATGTAAACTAATGAAATGTATAAAACTGGATGAAGTTTATGCCTATAATTTTTTGAACAAAAATTGAGTGAAAATTTTATTTATTTTTGAATTTTTAAAGTCTATTTTTGAATTTTTAAAAAATGCTAAAAATATAGTTTTTTTCCCTCCAAACAAATATATGCAAATGTTCATACTTTGGTCTAATTTTGGAATATGTTAGAGTTGACATGTATACCTAGTGCACCAAAAAAGAAAAATTGAAAATTGGCTAATAGTTTTCAAGTTATAACTAGTCAAAGTCAAAGTTATCAGAAATTGACAATTTTTTTCTTCCTTCAAACTTTTTCCATCAAATCTACATATTTTTTTTTAAAATTACATATTCTTTAAGAATACTCTCTCTTCTAGTGCAACATTAAAAAATAATAATTTTTGAACATGATTTGCTATTTTTTTCTTATTTTTGAATAGACATCTTCTTGAATCTTAAAATACCTACTTGTAATATTTTCAAATTATAACATATTATCCATAATCAAAATTTTAAAAAAATTATATGATCATAATCGTGACTCCAAGACCTACAAAAGTATATTTTTAGTTTTTAAAAAAAAACTTCAATTTAGTTTTCAAGTTATAACTAGTCAAAGTCAAAGTTATCAGAAATTGACAATTTTTTTCTCCCTTCAAACTTTTTCCATCAAATCTACATATTTTTTTTTAAAATTACATATTCTTGAAGAAGACTCTCTCCTCTAGTGCAACATTAAAAAATAATAATTGTTGAACATGATTTGCTATTTTTTTCTTATTTTTGAATAGACATCTTCTTGAATCTTAAAATACCTACTTGTAATATTTTCAAATTATAACATATTATCCATAATCAAAATTTAAAAAAAATTATATGATCATAATCGTGACTCCAAGACCTACAAAAGAATATTTTTAGTTTTAAAAAAAAAACTTCAATTTAGTAGGTCAAATTGGCCTTCAAAGTGAGATGTGTATATTTCTTATTTTTGCTTGTGTGGTTGCCACCTAGGATGCCACATAGGCAGTTACAGCCAAAACTATTTTGGCTGTAACCATTTCGATCGGACTGGTTTTGATTGAAACCCCTATTTGGTTGATTAAATTGCAAGTGGTTAATGTCACTGTTTGATATAAAATAAAGTTTAGTTTTCTTTTAAAAAAATATATATATACAAAACAACGCAAAATTGGAAAAGGATTTTCAGAAGACAACTAATTTTGAAGCAATTTTCAGCAATTATTTTGAGGATTTAATCACAATTGCAAAGGATCGAATATTTTGAAGGTGCTTTTTCTTGTCTACTTATTTTTATTTTTATGGATTCTATATTGAAGCATTAGCTGATATTTAGTTAAATCTAAATTTATTTATTTTTGTTTCTATAGATTAAAGTATTCAATGGGCAGTAAAAGGAAAAGATCAAGGAAATATGATAGAATAAGAGATGAAAAAATGAAAGGTCATACAAAACATAATCAAAACCAACCTATTAAAATTCCTAAATAGCATGAGATTCATGAAGAAAATGAAAGTAATGAAGAGGAAGAAATTGGCAGTTCTACTAATAGAGACAAATTAGAAGTCATAAAAAAATTGATGGATTTGGATGAGGAACTACTTTTTAACCAAATTTTATCTAAAGATATGATAAATGATAACACTATCAAAAAGCATTGTTAGAACATGTGGGATGAATATTTCAAGGATAAAGGTATATTTGGATAGGCACAATTATTTGTCAATTTATTAAGGAGAAAAGATATGAGACTTGTTTTGGAGTTGTTGGGTGTTGATAACAGGAAAAGCCATGTGCATAATATTAATAAAACAATAGTTGAAAACTTGCAAAATGCTTATAACAAAATTGACAACACAACTCAAGGAGGTGATTTGAGTAATGCACGTAGAGCATTGATGACTACTATATCTAGTAGAAAATTGACACATAGAAAATAGGTACATGCAATTTTTGATGTACTACATATATCTAAAAGAACTGTCAAGAGACACATCAAGAGGAGAAATATGCTAGATGATAACATTGAGAATAACTAGGTGAATATTTGTGGAGTTTCTCGAAAAGACATAATTTCTAAAGATGTAAAAAGACAAGTTATTGAATTTTGGACCACACATTCTCGTGTTTCTTCCAACAGGTGTGATACTATACAAATTAAAGATCAAGAGACAGGGGCCAAAATTGAACATCCAAAACATTTCATAGATATAACTAAAAGTGAATTATTTCAAACATTCAAACAAGAATTTTCAAATGTCAAAACATGTCAGAGGATGTTTGATAGTTTGTGTCCTTCCTTTGTACGAATAAATAAGATGCGTGAAACTTGTTGTTGTTGAAATCATGTTGAATTTGGTCTACACTTACAATCATATAAAAAAGTTATGGTAGTATTTCATCCTAATTTGGTCATCCCTAGTAGTACAACACAATTTGTGAGGTCCATATTATGTGATAAATTAGAAGATTCAGATGAATTCAAAGTGCAATGCATCAAAAATCTGTGTGAAGATTGTGGAGATTTATGCAAAAATTTTGAAATTATGCAAGTTGAGAATATTAATGAATCCACACCAGTTTCATGGATGAGACACGAATATGAGACATACCAAAATAAGATAGGAGATGAATCCAGAAAAATTGTATTGAAGGAGAGTGAATTGCATTATGATGAGTTCATGACCAAGTTCTGTCCATTGATATATTCACATATCCAACATTGTCATGATGTATGATGGCAAGCTAAATAGTTTCGTGATTTCAAAAATTATTTTCCACCTGGTTGTATACTTTCAGTTGTAGATTTTCTGAGAATTATACATTTGCACCTCAAACAAAGCTTCAAGGGCAATATTATCATTCTAAACAAGTTGCAATATTTGTGCAAGTGACCTATAGACATGCACAATTTGAGGTGGATTAGATAGAAAGGTTTGATGAAAATGAATGCATCATTATCAAAGAGGTTCATTTCTATATTAGTGATGATAGAGTTCATGATAGGAGTTATGTGGCTCATTGTTTTGCAATGTTCTTTGAAGATCTCAGAAATCATGGAATAAATGTTTCAGAGCACTAGATTTGGTTTGATGGATGTGCAGGTTAGTAGACATGAACTTACACATTTATTTAACTTTATACTAACTTATATTTATTTTGAAATGTCTATTTTGATTTGATACATGTACACGGATAATTGTGGATACTTATCATGTTTCATGTTCACAGAATAATTCAAATCTACAAAAGCATTTAACTGGTTAGCAATGCAACATGCTAGAACCAATGTTAGGTTTTTATAGAATTTATTTAGAAGCGGACATGGAAAAAGGGGAGCATGATGGAGTAGGAGCATGAAGAAAACATGCGCTTCAACAACATGAACTTGCAGTTAAATATGTGCATTTTTAATGTGCATGTTTAATACTAGTACCATATATTTTAAATTTTATATATATGCATATTGTATGTACATACAGGGAATAGGATAGAGAGTGCAAATCAAATTGTTGAATGGTGCAAAGTTCATTTTTCTACTCGAGATACTAAATACAATAAGCATTACTTTTGGGAGGTGAAAGGTGAACTAAGTTATATTTATTTTTAATGTATTTTTCAAATCAAATTGAGTTTTTAATTAAATATTTATTTTGAAATATGGAAATTATTTTTTGTATTTGTAACAAATATAGATCGATTTAATCCTTACAATTGTCAAATGATTCCTAGTATTAGAAGTTTACATCAAGTGATGACTAGAGGAAACCATAAACCTCCAGTAATTAAAGTAAGAGAGAAAACATGTTTTTGTGATGACTGCATTAAGGACAATCTAGTAAGTGCATGTGAAAATATTATGAATGGATATGTTTCACATTGAGATTTGAAGGAGACAGTTAGAAAGCCTCCTTTTGAAGATGCTAACATTGACATTAACATTCATGATCCTATATATTCAGTTGATTATGAGTGCATTTTTTATTTAGTTATGGTAGGTTTATGTGCATATATACATATATATAAATTAATATACATGTATATTCATCTTAAAAATTAATTTATATTTTTCTATATTTTTATATACATGTAGGAGATATTTTTGTAGTTCAAGCATTGCCAGATAATGTGGAAAATGTGGACTATTATCTTTTAAGATGCACAAAAACAAAACACAAGTTGCTAGAAGGAACTATAGATGTTGGCCAACAGTCATATCCAATTGGATTGGTTGTTTTTGAAGAAACATATTATCAACAAACAAGGGTAACTGATAGTGGTATTGAATTTATTGAATACAAGCTTGGAGGAAAGGTTTTACATTAAAGTAACCATGTTATAGAAACCAAATTACAATTTGGAACAATAAAAAGAAGAGGATGTCGAGGAAATCAAAAGTGGAAACTGCCTATTGAAGAACATGAAAAAATTCTAGAGATAATAAAAACTAGAGAGGATCCTAACAATACATTGTTTGTGGAGCTCTAGTTTACCTATGTACTTATTGTGGAGCTCTAGTTCAGCTATGTCTATATAGCTCTTATACTTTCATATTTAATGTTGACAGTATATTTTTTTAATAAATTTGTATACATAGGATCATTTATCTCAAGGATATGTGAAATTAGACATGTTAAAAGTTATTTTTATTTAAATTTGACATGGATATCTCATTTAAGACCACCTCTTAGGACCTCCCCTTAAGACAATCTCTTAGGGCCTCCCCTTAAGAACACCTCTTAGAACATCCCCTTAATACCACCTTTTACCTTACCTCTCCTTAAGACAAACCCTTTAGTATTTGTATCTATTTATATGTACATTGTTTATGTTTTCTTACGTATGATTGTTAATGTTGTTATGTATTTATGTACATATAATCTTTATATGTTCTTATATGATGCAAAATTTTTATGTTTGTATATAATCATTATGTTCTTGTATGTATTAACTTTTATTAATTAAATGTTCTAACATGCATTCTTTCTAGGTCATACTCTTCATATGTTCTTACATGTATATGTTATATTCTATTTTATATTTTATTAATTAAATGTTGTTAATTATAGTTAATTAAGACATGTCATTAAATATAGTTAATTATACTTAGATTAAGGCATCAAAAACAGTAACATATACATAAACATGAATATTGAAAAAATATACCATGTATTAACTTTTATTAATTAAATGTTGTAACATGCATTCTTTAGGTGATAGTCTTTATATGTTTTGATGTATATGTATATGAACTATATTCTTACTTATACATTAATCTAGACATTATTATAACATATTAATTTTAGGATCTCCCCTTAAGACATGTCATTAAATATAGTTAATTATATACTTAGATTTTAAAGCATTAAAAACAATAACATACACGTTTAAACATGATTATTGAAAACATACATGTCTACATTTAACAAGAACATATTTACATACATCTATGAAATAAAATATACATTAATCTACATTCTTATGTATAATTTAGGATCTCCCCTTAAGACATGTCATTAAATATATAGGTAATTACACTTCTAGATTAAGGCATTAAGATGAATAACATATACAGAAACATGAATAACACATACATAAACATAAAAGATTAAGACATTAAAAGATCAATTAGATACATGTGTACATTAAAAGATCAAAAACATACATGTACATATGTCTAGAGAATAATGTACCCATATCAAATATATAAAAATATCATGTATCAAATGTCTGGAAATAACATATATAAAGTTCACCAAAATAGATCCATATAAACATGTATCTAGAAATAACATATATAAAACATCAAAGTGTCCATGATATAAACATATACTTGGAAATAACATATAAAACATCACAGTGTCTATATAAACATGTATATAAAAATAACATATAAAACATCAAAGTGTCCATATAAACATGTATCTGGAAATAACATATAAAACATCAAAGTGTCCATATAAACATGTATAGATTTGGAAATAACATGTGTGTTTAATAAAATAAAAGGCCATGATGATAATCAGCTACATCCCCCTCTTGATCTTGACTATCCCCAAAAGGGTTTATCAGCTACATCTAAACCCTATGTCAAATGATAGTGGACCATTTAATTATGTACAAAAAAATATAGCAAGATGCATGTATTTAAATCAAATATATATATTTAAATTGTAACATACTTGAGACTCAGGACATGTAGGATCTGTCAATGTCTACCGATTAGCAAAACATAACATACTATCACTCAAATCCTATAGCACATACACAAACACACACACACATATATAAAAATTTAAACATATAGACATATTATTTACCATAATTAAAATAAGTTTAAACATATAGAGATATTTACCATAGCAATGTGTAATGCTCTGCCAATCTAACTGATATTTGAATCATGCAATGAAAAATCACTATCAGTGTCCAAGTCAATAGTGTGGCCCTAATCTAAAAGCATGGAAGTAAATAGACCAGGTTGTCTACCAATGACATCCTAAGTAGGGGGGGTGTTGTAGGGTCCTGAGTAGCTAGGGCTGGTGCTATAGCCTGGGCCTGTGTAGCAGTAGGAGCAGTACAAGGTGCAAGAATGTCCTCTACCTCTGTGTACCAGGCTTTGATCTTACTATACATGAAAAAATATGACTAATCTAAGAGGAGGTGTCACAAAGTGGAATCCTTGTGACTATAGATAATGCTCAATATGCATCTAAAAAATTAGATACTAAATATGATCCCAAATGCTACAATGCATCCACCTCTAATGTAGTGTCTGCCCCTAAGTTACATTTTTGCTATCACTGCCAAACTCTTTTAGGCCAATTTTATGTTTGATGATTAGTACTATTATTTTAGATATTATCAAATATTGTTTTACATTTAGTTTATTATATGATGAGATTACTTGGCACTCTATATTTCATATATGTATGATGATTATTCAGTGTTTTCGGTTACTAATGATGATTAGTTAGATGGTTTATTATCACATGTGTTTTCTTATGGATACTTACCCCATACGACATGTGTATGGTGCACATGTTTATTTTCTTTATGTATGGCATTTCTGATGTGGTTAAGGAAGGTAGTCATAACCACCTACTAGTCCAGATCTACACGATGCACCACTTCCTGCCATTGCTTATTTAGCTTAGAATATTGTGTCTATACATGTGTGGATTTTATGCAGATTATAGGTACTGGGTAGCGACTTCTCTGAATTGCCAAGATGAGTGTACCTTATCGCATTATCTCAATGGTAAGAGAGGGGAGATAAATCTTAAGTCCAAATCCTAAACCCTTTAGCCATTTGTCCTAATTGATAAATAGGACAAGTATCCGAGTTGAGTACCCTTCAAATGCATCGAATGATGTTAATTCATGATTATAACCCTTTAGTTTGATTTTTTATGTGTTCTTCTATGATGGGTTTTCGTATGTTGTTTATGAGTCCTTAATGATTTTCTATTAATTAAGTTCAATTAAAAAGGTTAAATTAATATGATATCTTTAATATTTAATTGAGAAATTAATTAAATAAAAAGAATTAAATTTGGAGATAAAAGTTTTAGGATAAATTTAGGATGTGATAATATTAATTTAATTTAATAGTAATATATTTAGAGTTCATTTTTAAATAAATACTAAATATTATTGTCATTTAAGTTAATAGATATTTTATCAATTAAGTTTCTAAAATAAATTAAAAGTGGAAAACATATTAAATTATTAAAAGGATTCTACATTGCATGATACGTGCATGAGATTAAATAAAAATTAATTAATTAAAAGATAAAATAAGTGAAAATAATAATGTTATTTTAATTTCATAAAGTGCACATGGGATTAAAAGTAATAAAGTAATTAAAAATAGAAGTCAAGTGAAAATTAAATAAAGTAATTTAATAATTCACTTAACGTGCATGAAAATATAAAAGAAAGATTAATAAAAGTTTATTTTAGAGTTAACTCAGGTGAGCAAGGAGTCCTCTTAGGTGAATGCAAAATTAGAGCCCCAATTTGAGGAGAGAACTCCTTATTATCACTTGAGGGTTCATTTTCAATTCACCACAAATTTTGGGAGGAGTTTTGATGCGAATTTTGGAAGCAAATTTTGGAAGGGAATTTCTGAGGAAAGTTGTTCAGAGAGAAGATTTTGGATAGAATCAAATTCTCTCATGATTTTCAGGTGATTGTGCATTAGCATCAGGCTCAGGTAGGGTTTTGTGTTTTGACCACTAGATGAATTATGTAATTTATTATGTTCTGTCTACTCTGTGCTTGTAAGAAAATTGTGTTCTCAAATCTTGTTGCATGAATCTTGCCACCCTTCATTCTAGATTCTTTGCTATTCGATTTCATCTGTAAATTTAGATTGAAAAAAAAAAAACTAATTAGGAAAGCTCATTCTACAACTAAAGAAATTAGAATTGAATCGGGTTGGGTTGAATTAAAATGTAATGCAGAAATTTAAATTTGAGAAAAAGGATTTGATTTTGGAAATGGAAATCTTAGAATGAAAATTCGATTGGTTCAACTTATTTTCCTATTAGATTAAAATTGTAAATGTTATTAAAAAATAAATTATATATAATAATAATAATAATAATAATAATAATAATGTTTAAAGTATAAAATTTAGGGTAGAAGTCTTGTTTTGGAAATTATTGTAATCACCTAAAAATGGTCATCTAGACTATTAGCCCCCTTTTCAACATTTTGGCTAAATTAATTTAATCACTTACCTAAGCCAAATTGCTAATAATCAATTTATTTGATTATAACCTATAGTTTGACTATGCTATCCTAAGTTCATTATTTGATTAAAAGAACATGTCCCCTTTTAATTAAATAAAAGACCCCATTCTTCTAACCCACTTAAAGTGCACACATAAAGTCCTTTTTCTATTTTGCAATTAAAAGAAAAGGCTTTGTGACTTTTGTCTTATATGACAAGTCAACTTATATTCTATTGGTTGGCTTGTGTGTGCACATGGATCACTCCTCTTTTTGAATTCCACCGTTGATCATCCACCATCTTCATCTTGATCTCTACCGTCCATACATCTTTAAAAAGGAGAAACCTTTCCCCCTCAATCCATCCTCATTTTGAATATTGTTATGCTGCAAGTTTTCTAATTGGTTTCTTTGGAGCTTTGTGGAGAACTTCTATTTCTTGTCTACATTCTCTCATACCATATCATTTTAGCTTAGATTCATGTTGCATGTTAGTTTAGCTTCTATTTTGCAATAATCTATCTCACATAGCTTAATATTTGGATTGTAACACTCTCATTCATATTCTAGCATAGCTGCATTTTGCATTCTCATTCTAGTTTAATCTTTAGTTGCATTGCATTCTTGAGGAACTCCTTGGGACATTTGCATTCTTGCATCTTGTCTTTGGAACCTCCCATTGCATGGTTTACTAGCAAGAAGAGTATCTCTAAGGCTCATCTGAGAGCTTTCTTATTCTTGAAATATACTCTCTTGCACTCCATGGATAGGGAGCTCTAAGCCGACATCTAAGCATTCCAATTCATGGAATCATTTGGATAGAATGGTTTAGAGTGGGACACTTTCGAGTGTACATTTTTGGATACTTCTCTTGAGAAAGATCATATTAATGAACCTATGTCTAGTGATGGTTTCCTTGATACCTCCACTTCTTCCAACACTCATGCATCTCCCAACACTTCAAATATTTCCAGCATGCCTCCATCAAATAAAGAACCTAATGCTTTCCACATAGACTATGTGTATCCTCAAGGGCTACCTCTAAAAGAAACTCTAGCTAACCTTCACTTGGGTGCAAACCTTTTCCATGCTACTAATCCTAAACATCCTCAACCTTCATGCACTACTATGCCTAATCCATGCACTACTCCATTCACTCTTCATTCTCCCTTGTCCTTAGAAGTGGTTCCATTTCAAGAGGACTCTCAAAAAGAAAAAGCTATAAATGTCAAGAAAGATCAAGATCAAGCACCCATTCATCTCTTTCAAGATTTTTCCCCTCCATATCCTATATCTTGTACACCCCCCAAGTATGATGAAGATACCACTTCCATTATCTCCCTTGAGCTTACTGAAAATTATGAGAAAAGTTCTCTTCATATGCTATCCAAAGCTACTTGTCAAGATCAAAGCATCCCCTCATGTTCTACTTCTCCACATCCACTTCAAAATTGTGCTCAAGCTTCAAGTGCTTCTTTTAAAAAATTTGTTCCTATGAAAGGTACTCACAAATCTATTGATGGTTTTTATCATGTTGCTCACTCTAAAGATGTTGATATCCCTTCCCACTATCCCTTTGCATCTTCTAAATCTATCCTTGGTCCTTATCCATCTAAGCTAAAGCATTCAAACCTTCCATCCATTTTGGGGCCTTATGTTCCTCCATCTCCTACATTCACTCCTAGCTCATTCCCTAGCTCTCCTATAATACCTCAAGATCAACAAAGACACTCATCCTTGATGACTTTTCACCCATCTATACATCTAAACCATTCATATCAGCTTTATTCATCAACAAATCCCAAGTCCTTTGGAAGTGAGAATAAACATAAGAATCCATTGAAAAAGAAAGATCACTATGTCCCATCTAATAGACATGTGAATGCTAAGAAGGAGAAAGCACAAAAGAGGCTACAAAGGTCCACTATTATAAAAGCTAAATCAAAGAAAATATGGATTCCTAAATGCATTATTGAAGATATGTGTTTTGAAGTATCCAAAGGAAAATATAAAGCTATATGGATTCCCAAGTCTCTTTTAAAAGACTTGAATATTGAAAATACTTTAAAGTTGACATTCAAGCTTCCAAAGGCTTCCATTCCATCTTCTTCCAAAAATCTTCCTAAAAATATTCCAAAGCCTTCCACTCCACTTTTTTCCAAATCTTTTCTACCACCTCATACATCTAAATCTCAAGCTATTTCATCCGTGATTCTTCCATCATTCCAATACCCTTCAAGGTGTGTGTCAATGTTGATCTTGTACAATATTTCAACTACCCTCATGAAATCCTCTAAAGCTTACACTAACTTTCTATACATGAACTATTATCCTCCATATACTCTTCCTACTACCATTTCTCTCTCATCACCCTATCAACATCTTTGAGCATACCTTTCTATGGTCTTGGCTTATCATGACTTATCTTTTCTATAGGAGCATTATCTACATTCAAATAGCTTCAGCTCTTTCTAAAAATATAAAAAAAAAAAAAAAGAAGAAAAAATAGAAAAAATGAAAATGTGCCTTGGTGAAAACTACTTCTTGTGGCACCTTGGTAGCAAAAGTAAAGAGAAATAAATTTATCCTATGGTGAAAACTACTTCTTGTGGGATCTTGGATAAGTACCATGATGAAAACTTGGCAAATAGGCATCATGCGTAATTCTTCCACTATCCATCTATCCCCTCTTCTCTCTTTGATCTTGACAATGTTGAGCTATCTTTGCATATTGGCTATCTTATCCACCAGATTTTCTATTGTGCTCTCCCATTCACTCATAGCCTCTATCTTGAGCCTTATTTCTATTGCTCTATCCCATCGCTATTCTATCTAGTTGACCCCTTGGTCTTGATCATAATAAATGAAACATGGTTCTCATAGGTCTCTTGACATGGCTACTCTTTTGGACTACATGCTTTCATGCTATCTTACACATTAGCTTCCATCACTTATCTTATATGCTATCGCACTTGTTGGCTTCACCGCTTATCCTACACGCTATCTTTCTCATTACTTCCATTGCTTATCCAAAACATGCTTCATATGACTATTTCACCTCTTTCCCTAGCTTGGGTACTCTTGATGAGTCAGTCCTTGAGGATCACTTACACTTGCTTCATACTCCTTTTTCATCCATCTTTTCTTATCCACTGGCTCATTGCTCCATCATATCCTATACCTTGCTAGACATTGGGAGAAAATGATGTGATCTTGCTTGAGAACTATTGATCTCTAAATTATTCAAAAAAATCCAAAAAATCATATATGATGCTAAAAAAATCCTAAAAATTAGAAAATGTCATGAAAAAAAGATCTTCTTAGTGAAAACCTAGCAATAGGTACTTTTATGTATCACCAAAAAAAATAAAAAATACAAAAATACAAAAAATTGAAAAAGGTCCTGAAAAAATCTAAAAAGTGGTGAAAATCTGGAAACAGGTGCTACTTGAGACCCTTGCACATCTGTCTATCAGTCTCAATCACCTATTTTGCTACACATTTCCTAGCTTGGAATTGTTTCTTGTCCTCGTCTTGGAGGCACAACTGCTTAGCCTATTGAGGTATTCTTGTGCATTAGGGTTTCTTGGACAACTCACAAAATAGTGTTTCTCAACACTTCCCCCACCTTGACATCAAGTGTTTTTCAACACTTTTCAGATGGTTTACCTACGGTCTCCGATGTCACGATATTTCTCACTATCGGAATCAAGTCTTGAAGAAATGGCCAAGTGACTTACACACACACACACACTTTAACACTTAATCGACTGAGCTATGCTGATCTTTATCTACTTTGTGTGTTGTCTATGATGATTTCTTTGCCATGTGTTCCCTCCCTAATAGTCTTTCAAGGATGTCGTTGACTAGAAGACTAGGGGCATGGGACATACTTTCTTGATTTCTGCTTGTGGGTATACTCTGTTTGTCTATAGTGATGTAAGAATTTATGCTTGTCTTATCCAACACATTGACTTACAAATTTATCATCCTTGATTGTTTTGCAAGATCGCAATTGGGGTTTATCCTACCGCTTATGCCTTGATACAAGTGTAATCTTGCTAAATTAAACTTGGCGAATCTAATCATGTAGTTATCTTGACTTACATGTCTCTAATGCTTAGATTGGATTTCCACATACCTATCTAATATCGATCATATTCATATCCTCATAGTTATACTAGTGATGGTTGTATGATCTCATGATGTCCCTAATAAATGCTCAATGATGAAATTAAGAGTCTAAATGTTATGAGCTTCTTGCTGGTAAACCACTTTGCATATTAGCTTGCACTTGAAATACACTCTCTTGCACTCCGTGGATAGGGAGCTCTAAGCCGGCATCCAAGCATTTCGAACTCATGGAATCGTTTGGATAGAAGGGTTTAGAGTGGGACACTTTCGAGTGTACATTTTTGGCGCCCACCGTGGGGCTTGAATCAAGTTTCTAGCTCCATTTGCTTTTATTTTTCATCTTTGGTTTTTTACAGCAGCATATTGGATCTAATCAAGTGCTTTTGTAGAATTATCACTTTGGTTTTAAGGCCAACCCATAAGTAGATTGGTTTTAAGGCCAAAAATCTAGTTGGTTTAAAGATTTGATCATATCTTTTAAACCGCTTGGATTTTGGTTCTAAAATTATTTTTGTAGGTTGAACATATGATTAAAATGTCTCAGTCCAATTTTTAGAGAATTTTGATATGATTTTCAGGAGTTATAATTTTTCCTTTTTTTTTCATAAAAAGTCATTTCTAATCACAAATCAGCAATTTTTTTTTAAAAACTTACATTTTCAGAAAATTTTTTCAATTCTAATGGGGGTTCTTTCTTTGTGTTTTGAATTTTGAAGTTATATTAAGAATCAAAAACTCGATTTGATAAATTTGGCCTATTTTGACAAAATTGATCTCTAGAGCGCAAATGAAGAGATTTTTTAAAATTTCTTGCATTTTTGGAAAGCTGTCTAATTTTTAATAGGGGTCTCTTGTTTTAATTTTCATTTTTGGATACAAAATCATAGTAAACAAGTCCAATCTTGTTGACTAGGTCAAAATTAAAGAGTAAAAATGAGAGCATTTGTGATTAACTTGCACTTTCTTTGCATGCACTTGGTTGGAAGATAAATTGGATTTTTGAGGCAACTCACCACTTTTTATTGCAAATTTTTATGTTATTTCACACTAACTTTTGGTGCTAACAAGTTGTGATTACATTTGCCATCTTTACGAAAAAAATTGAAACATTGCATAAAAAGAACACATGTCAAAGCTTCAAATGCACAAGGGCTACTAATGATTTTTTGCAGGGCTGCCCAATGCATAAAAACCCAATTTTGCTTGTTCTTTACATTTACATGTGTGACACATACTAGTTGTTTATTTTCAGGCACATTAAAACTTATAATTGGGATCTTTTGGTGATAGGATAGTATGCTCTTTACCCTTGTGGTGAATCAGAAATCTTGACTTACCATTTGGTTTCAAGAGTAAGAGGCAACTAAATCTTCTTGGCGTGTTTCAAAAAAAATTATTGGAATAGAAGAGTATGCTCTTCACCCTTGTGGTGAATCAGAAATCTTGACTTCCAAAAGTTGATCCACTCTTTGTGTAGTTAGAATCCTTTAGAGGGCCTGCTCTCGGACAACCTGAGAGGAACGACCCAAGTGGGGACAAGAAAATTATCTGGCTCTTCCAACCCACTATAAACTCAAGGCTATCAAGGACACAAAACTTTGGTAGATATAGTGTTTATCTTCGCCTAGTGTGATCGCTTATGAGATTTCGACCATAGGGAGATCACTAGGCAAGAATGCTTAAGGTACTCTTGTGATTGAAAGATCGATTACTCATCGCAAGGTGAGGTGTCCCGTAATTGGGAGCAAGAGGAACACTATGAACGGAAGCCCTATCTAAACACCCTAAGTTAGTAACTACCTTTTTTTAGCCACTCAACTTCTTGGTGCAAGGATCGATCCTAGTGGACTACCCGGATCACCCCAAGATTTTACACTCACCATATGTGTTCCCTTGGTTATGCTTATGGCATTTTCATGACAAAGCCAATATCTCTTGTGGGAAACCACTTGGTGTGAGGCAAAGGAGCATCAAGCGTGGGCCAAGTTGTTGCGTAATGAACCATGTCCTTTAGGTAGATATTGCTTGATGTGTTCTCGAATGTGGTATACTTGTGGAAATCTTTGGAACATACACATGATGATAGTTATATGTCTTTCTTTTAAGACCTCACATATGCTTGTATCATGCAAGGTTGCTTTGTCCCTTGCTTGATTTTTTGAAGACTACTCCATGTGTCACTATCTTGCTTGGAAAAAAATTGCTTTTGAACATCAAACTTGCTATGCTATCAACTATTGTCAAACTTTATCAACCAAGTCAAAACATCAAGTGCAAAAATTTTCTTGTGTTACTTACTAAGGGGGGTTTCATCATTTGACTTTGATTTGCTATGTCTCTAGTTTTTGAACATGCTTAAAGTGGCTCTTTGGTCTTAGCGCTCTTGGTCTTTCTATCTTCATGGTCTATGTCCACTTGCTAGTTATCTTTTTGCTGAAATAGTTGCCTTGATTTCTTGACTAAACTCTTGGGTTAGAGAGTTGTTCACTTGTCACCCCACTTGCTCTATCTATTTGGCTATTTGGGCATCTTGCCTAGCTATTGACTTGAGTCATTCATGTCGTAAGTTTCTTGGACATATTGTTTGACAAGTCACTTTAATCTCTCTCTACTATCTTGGCAAGTAAACACTCTACTTCCTATAGTTTCAACATCAAATTATCTTCTAGGCTCTTTATGCTTGGCTTTGCATCTAAAACTATGGGATCTAAACCTTGCACTACCAAACTTCAACCGAATCTAGATGATCATGATATCCTTCATTTCAATAAAGAGTTTCAAGATCTATATGCACAATACAAAGAACTAGAAGAGACAAATGATATTTCTTACCTTCATTTCTCTAAGCGCATGACAAAAATGAAGTCTAAACTTGAGAAAAGGTTAGAGGAGAAGATTGTATCATTACATGAATCTTCCTTAAGGTCTTTACATGCATGTAAGTCACCTTCTTTGAGGTCATCCTCTTCTTCTAGGTCTACATGCTCTACTTCAAGACATCAAATGTCTTCATCTTCTAGATCTAAAGACCTCTTTAGAGAACAAGCAAGTGATACCTCCTTTGAGCCTATGCTAAAATTTCATGATGGACCTATCTTTGACCAAGCTAATGATGAATACATGGATGCATACCATTCACTTGAGAAACAACAAAAGGACTTTAGACATACTTCTAATAAAACTTTTTCTCCCTTGGAAGATTCTTATGATGACACTTTGCAAAAACTGCTTGGCAATAAGATCATCATGTTACCTAAGACTAGCTCATATGGAAACCCATTCTTGGATATCTATTGTGCTTATCATCAACATAATGAGCATAGTACTTTAGATTGCATTATGATAAAACATAAAATTCAAGATCTTATTGATAATGGAATTATTGATACCTCTAATGATTCATGTGATGAGGATACTTTTCTTGAGAAAGATCATATTAATGAACCTATGTCTAGTGATGGTTTCCTTGATACCTCCACTTCTTCCAACACTCATGCATCTCCCAACACTTCAAAGCTTTCCAGCATGCCTCCATCAAATAAAGAACCTAATGCTTTCCACATTGACTACGTGTATCCTCAAGGGCTACCTCTAAAAGAAACTCAAGCTAACCTTCACTTGGTTGCAAACCTTTTCCATGCTACTAATCCTAAACATCATCAACCTTCATGCACTACTATGCCTAATCCAAGCACTACTCCATTCACTCTTCATTCTCCCTTGTCCTTGGAAGTGGCTCCATGTCAAGAGGACTCTCAAAAAGAAAAAGCTATAAATTTCAAGAAAGATCAAGATCAAGCACCCTTTCATCTCTTTCAAGATTTTTCCCCTCCATATCCTATAACTTGTCCACCTCCTAAGTATGATGAAGATACCACTTCCATTATCTCCCTTGAGCTTACTGAAAATTATGAGAAAAGTTCTCTTCATATGCTATCCAAGGCTACTTGTCAAGATCAAAGCATCCCCTCATGTTCTACTTCTCCACATCCACTTCAAAATTGTGCTCAAGCTTCAAGTGTTTCTATTAAAAATGTTGTTCCTATGAAAGGTACTCATGAGTCTATTGATGGCTTTGACTATGTTGCTCACTCTAAAGATGTTGATATCCCTTCCCACTATCCATTTGCATCTCCTAAGTCTATCCTTGGTCCTCATCCATCAAAGCTAAAGTCTTCAAACCTTCCATCTATATTGGAACCTTATGTTCCTTCATCTCCTACATTCACTCCTAGCTCATTCCCTAGCTCTCCTATAATACCTCAAGATCAACAAAGACACTCATCCTTGATGACTTTTCACCCATCTATCCATCTAAACCAGTCATATCAGCCTTATTCATCCAAAAATCCCAAGTCCTTTGGAAGTGAGAATAAACATAAGAATCCATTGAAAAATTAAGATCACTATGTCCCATCTAATCGACATGTGAATGCTAAGAAGGAGAAAGCACAAAAGAGACTGCAAAGGTCCACTATTAAAAAAGCTAAATCAACAAAAATATGGGTTCCTAAAACCATTATTAAAGAAATGTGTTTTGAAGTATCCAAAGAAAAATCTAAAGCTATATGGATTCCCAAGTCTCTTTTAAAAGACTTGAATATTGAAAATACTTCAAAGTTGATATTCAAGCTTCCAAAGGCTTCCATTCCATCTTCTTCCAAAAATCTTTTTAAAAATATTCCAAAGCCTTCCACTCTACTTTTTTCCAAATCTTTTCTACCACCTCATACATCTAAACCTCAAGCTACTTCATCCATGATTCTTCCATCATTCCAATACCCTTCAAGGTGTGTGTCAATGTTGATCTTGTCCAATATTTCAACTACCCTCATGAAATCCTCTAAAGCTTACACTTACTTTCTATACATGAACTATTATCCTCCATATACTCTTCCTACTACCATTTCTCTTTCATCACCCTATCAACATCTTTGAGCATACCTTTCTATGGTCTTGGCTTATCATGACTTATCTTTTCTATAGGAGCACTATCTACATTCAAAAAGCTTTAGCTCTTTCTAAAAATTCAAAGAAAAAAAAAGGAAAAAGAAAAAGCCAAAAAAAATAAAAATGAAAATGTGCCTTGGTGAAAACTACTTCTTGTGGCACCTTGGTAGCAAAAGTAAAGAGAAATAAATTTATCCTATGGTGAAAACTACTTCTTGTGGGATCTTGGATAAGTACCATGATGAAAACTTGGCAAATAGGCATCATGCGTAATTCTTCCACTATCCATCTATCCCCTCTTCTCTCTTTGATCTTGACAATGTTGAGCTATGTTTGCATATTGGCTATCTTATCCACCAGATTTTCTATTGTGCTCTCCCATTCACTCATAGCCTCTATCTTGAGCTTTATTCTTATTTTTGTATCCCATTGCTATACTATCTAGTTGACCCCTTGGTCTTGATCATAATAAATGAAACATGGTTCTCATAGGTCTCTTGATATGGCTACTCTTTTGGACTACACACTTCATGCTATCTCACTTGTTGGCTTCATTGCTTATCTTACATGCTATCTTTCTCATTACTTCCATTGCTTATCCAAAATATGCTTCATATGACTATTTCACCTCTTTCCCTAGCTGGGTACTCTTGAGGAGTCAGTTCGTGAGGATCACTTTCACTTGCTTCACATTCCTTTCTTATGCATCTTTGCTTGTCCATCAGCTTGTTTCTCCATCATGTCCTATACCTTGCTAGACATTGGGAGAAAATGATGTGATCTTGCTTGAGAACTAGTGATCTCTAAATTATTCTAAAAAATTCAAAAAATCATATATGATAATGAAAAAAATCCTAAAAATCTAAAAATGTCATGAAAAAATGATCATCTTAGTGAAAACTTAGCAATAGGCACTTTGATGTATCACCAAAAAAAAAAAAAAAAAAAAAAAAATCTATCAAAATGGTGAAAACCTGGAAACAGACGCTACTTGAAACCCTTGCACCTATGTCTATCAATCTCAATCATCCACTTCGCTACACATTTCCTAGCTTGGAATTGTTTCTTTTCCTCATCTTAGAGGCATAGCTACTTAGCCTCTTGAGGCATTCTTGTGCATTAGGGTTTCTTTGACAACTCACAACATAGTGTTTCTCAACACTTCCCCCACCTTGACATCAAGTGTTTTTCAACACTTTCCAGATAGTTTACCTACGGTCTCCAATGTCGCGTATTTCTCACTATCGAAATCAAGTCTGGAAGAAATGGCCAAGTGACTTACACACACGCACTTTAACACTTAAACGACTGAGCTATGCTGACATTTATCTACTTTGTGTGCTATCTATGATGATTTCTTTGCCATGTGTTCCCTCCCTAATAGTCTTTCGAGGATGTCATTGACTAGAAGACTAGGGGCATGGGGCATGTCTTCTTGATTTCTGCTTGTGGGTATACTTTGTTTGTCTATAGTGTTGTAAGCATTTATGCTGGTCCTATTTAACACGTTGACTTACAAATGTATCATCCTTGACTGTTTTGCAAGACTGCACTCAGAGTTTATCCTGGCACTTATGCCTTGATACAAGTGTAATCTTGCTAAATTAAACTTAGGGAATCTAATCATGTAGTTATCTTGACTTACATGTCTCTGATGCTTAGATTGGGTTTCCACATACCTATCTAATATCGATCATATTCATATCTTCATAGTTATACTAGTGATGGTTGTATGATCTCATGATGTCCCTAATAAATGCTCAATGATGAAATTAAGAGTCTAAATGTTATGCGCTTCTTGCTGGTAAACCACTTTGCATATTAGCTTGCATTTTAGGTTCATTTTCTAGCTTAGTCTTGCATTCTTGCATATGGGGAGAGCTCTCTCTTCATCTTTTTGTGGACATATCAGCTAACTCCTTTCATATATTTCTTTACTTTCTTCTTGTTAATATCTTTTCACCTTCTTAATCTTTCACTTCATCTCTTTTCTATCTTATCATCACATTATATAAATTTTTGACCTCTTAAATAATTTCAACATCCTGGATCCATTTTCGAGATCGAAATCGAAATCGAAATTTGAGTTCATCTTAATGGTCAAAATCACATTTTAAAATGTTACCTTCTTCTGAGCAGTTAGCTGACCGTTTGAGGTCTAATCTTTGAATCATCACTGGGGCATCTTCATTTCTTCATGTCTTCATCATTTCTATACTTCATATCTCCTTCTATTCACCTTTTCACATCTAAATCACCTTTCTGCTCATTTTGACCTAATTTTTATGCTATATCCTTCAAGGTCAACTCTAGTCAAACTGGGGCATTTTATCAGTTTCTTATAGTCATTCTTGAGTTCTAATCATCTATCTGTCATCTTGGACATTGCTCTATTCTAATTTTCTCATGTCTAGCCAGTTTTTGCATCCCCTTACCTCATTCCAATTTTGATCCCGAGGGGGCAGAAATACTCTATTGTTGATTGTTACAGCTATCTATTTCTTAAGAGCATTTGTTTGACCTTATCACTTGCTCTCAATCTATTCACTTTGCTAGGTGTTAGAATTCTTTTCGGATCCTAACATCATCTTCCTAGTGTTCAGTACTACTACTATTAGGCTGTGCATTCAGGACTTGCTATCTATTTTTGCATTTCACTCTTCGGAATTAGACATCTATATCTATCATCACCTACTTGGCTTTGATTTTCTTTGACATAATGTGTTCCCAGATCGATCATGCATTAGTCAAAGAGGGGCAAATGTAATCACCTAAAAATGGTCATCTAGACTATTAGCCCCCTTTTCAACATTTTGGCTAAATTAATTTAATCACTTACCTAAGCCAAATTGCTAATAATCAATTTATTTGATTATAACCTATAGTTTGACTATGCTATCCTAAGTTCATTATTTGATTAAAAGAACATGTCCCCTTTTAATTAAATAAAAGACCCCATTCTTCTAACCCACTTAAAGTGCACACATAAAGTCCTTTTTCTATTTTGCAATTAAAAGAAAAGGCTTTGTGACTTTTGTCTTATATGACAAGTCAACTTATATTCTATTGGTTGACTTGTGTGTGTACATGGATCACTCCTCTTTTTGAATTCCACCGTTGATCATCCACCATCTTCATCTTGATCTCTACCATCCATACATCTTTAAAAGGGAGAGAGCTTTCCCCCTCAATCCAATCCTCATTTTGAATATTGTTATGCTGCAGGTTTTCTAACAAGTTTCTTTGGAGCTTTGTGGAGAACTTCTATTTCTTGTCTATATTCTCTCATCCATGGCATCATGGCATTCTAGCTTAGCTTAGCTTTCATTTTTACATGTAGCTTAATCTCACATAGCTTAATAATGGTATTGTAACACTCTCATCCATGCTCAGAATAGCTGCACTTTTCATATTCATTCTAGTTTAATCTTTAGTTGCATTGCATTCTTGAGGAACTCCTTGGGACATTTGCATTCTTGCATCTTGTCTTTGGAACCTCCCATTGCATGGTTTACTAGCAAGAAGAGTATCTCTAAGGCTCATCTGAGAGCTTTCTTATTCTTGAAATATACTCTCTTGCACTCCATGGATAGGGAGCTCTAAGCCGGCATCTAAGCATTCCAACTCATGGAATCGTTTGGATAGAATGGTTTAGAGTGGGACACTTTCGAGTGTACAATTATATATATATATAAATTAAAAGGAAAATATCCTTTTAGGGGTAGTCATTTTTTTAAAAAATTATTTTAAAAAAAGTATTAAAACAAAATTAAAGTAATTTAATTGGGGGCGGGGGCCACCATATCCCCACCCCCCACCTACTTGCTGGGTGACATAACTATCGTTGATGCAGGGTACTGCAATAGTGACAGTCCTTGACTATCACAGTTGTAGGCCCCTGCGGTAGTGCAGTGGCCGCAACCTTCCTTAAAAGGCCGGCGGGCCTTTTCAAATAAACACTTTTATTAATGTTAGTTTTTTTTAATATAAAACTTAATTAAATTAAAATTGTTTTATTAAGATTTTATTATATTAAATTTTGAATTAATAATTTGTAATTAATTTTTTTTATTAATAAGATTTATTAATATAATTAAGTAATATTAATATAATTATTTTATTTTAATTATTAATTAATTTAGTTTAGTTTAACTTAATTAAATTTAATTAATAAAGAATCTTATTTAACTTTTTGAAAATTTATTTAATTATCGATAACATTGATTTTTAATAAAATCATAGAGGTTTTTACTTGAAAATCAATGAGTATAATTTTAATAATTTAAATAGATAATTATCCATTAAATCATTTTTTTTGAATGATTGATTTGAAATCGAATTAGGGTAATTGTATAGTTCTATTTATATAAAAGAATCGGTTAAAGTTTATATTGTAAATTGTAGGTACTTAAAATATACACACAAAAAAAATGATTAGATCTGAAACACTTACATTTGATTCAATATTATATTTTCAAAATTAAACCAAATTTTGAGACCATGCTATGTTTCTATGTGTTATCTGTGTTTTGGGGTTTCAAGGTTTGTCCTAGTTTTGACCAGTTTAGGTTGTTACCGGAGGCTTGGGAGTTATGAATTTGTGATGTCATGTTGATGTTTTGATCTCAATCTTTTAAAACCCAACCATGGGAATGTGATGACATGCTCTATGTTGTGTGTGGATTATTGATTGTTATTACATTCCAATTTCCTTGAGAGGACTGAGGTGTTTCAAGTGATTTGTTCTTGATGATGTCATGTTGTGACATGTTTTGACTTGACCTTTTTGGTGTATTCGATCAATATTGTGATTTATTTTGAGATATTTTTTTGGTTGCTTGTTAAGAACTGATGGATATTGTAATTTATCATTGATGCCTTCAGTTGCTGATAGAGAACTGTTGTGATCATTATGATTATCATTTGATGCTTTCTAGTTTCCTGTGGGGAACTGATGTGATTATTGTATCTTATCTTTTGATTCTTTTTAGTAGCTTGTATAGGACTAAGGTGAATTTTTGATTTCATGATCCTAGGTTAGGTTATCTATGTGTAGTGTTGGGAAGTGGCTTGCAATGGGGGACATGAGACCCAAAGTGGCTCTGGGGATGACTCATTGTAAGTTGTTTTTAATAAGTGATAACATTACACTAAATATTGACTTAAATGAACCTAATAAGATAATTGTTTATTCTCCCCCATGCCTCAAGTGCTAGTACAAACTAGGATGGATTCCATAGTATGCCTCGTTAGTATGAGAGGATACTAGTGGCCACAGAATCACTAGGAACCTAGGATTCCTAAGGGATTGCTCAGGTAACTTCCAATGTGATTCATGTGATGACACCTTCCCACTTGCATAGTAGTTTTCCTATTTATCTTTGTGTGCCTCTAGGTCTAGATGTCGATCTATTTTGGAACTTTTGAGTTAGTAAACTTTTAGGATTTCCTAGACTTAGAATATTTGTGTTATGTGATATGATATCCTATTTGGGACTTGAGACTATCTCCTTAGTGCAGTGGGAGTGGGACATTTAGGGTCCACGTGGTTAGGTGGTAGTGCTTTTTCACTCTTACCATTGAGATAGGTCCATAGTCATTGTGGCTAGAGCATTCTTTGTTGGCATTTACCTTCATTCTGTTCATGGATCATTATGATGGATGGTTATATTTTATGATGGATGTTATATCTTTTTGATGTATGGATGTATCATGTATGGTGGATGATTTCATTTATTTTTCTATATTGCATTTGCATCATGGATCCGAAGAGGATGATGTATTTCTATTTTTACATATGTATATTCTTTTAAGCCTTTCATACTCTGTGACGTGTATAGTGGATGAATGAGCATTCCAAATTAATTTGCCAAGAGGCATTTGGAAAAAATGTATATCATTGACATTGGACTTTTCATTATTCTTTCATATAGATATGGTAGTTATTAGGCTTAGAATTAATTAAATTTAAATGTGACTCAATGTCTTGGGTGTAAGGAAACTTGGCAACAAAGAATATAACCGTTTCCACATAACCCATAATAGATCTGAAATAAACACAAAATTAAAATCCACATGCAAGAGAATAGACAACATATCCATAAAATGTGACACAAGATATACCCTAGGAAACCCTCATTGAAGGAAAAACCCAACCTCCAAAAGCATCCATCACCATGTATTATTTAGCAAAAAATATCATTGCCATACAACCATGGAAGCCTTCATGGCCATAGCCACAACCGAGTAAACTATGTGAACAAGCATGAATCCACACATCCCATGCCATGCTTTCAACCTTCACAAATGCTCCCTTGGCTAACCTGTCAAGCCTTGTCCTACTTGACTCTTGCCTTTTGTCTTCTCCTTGTCACTCACTCTACAACAACTACCTTTGTGGCTGCTTATATAGTAGCAAGTCTCACAAAACCACTAAGTGGTATTACATAAACCATGTGCTACCTAACCCATTGACCCCACATTTAATATTGGGCATTTAATTCTTTTCTCCCAATATTAAATAATTACATGAAATATTATCACAATGTTACAATACAACTCATCAAGAATATTCCATGGGAATCTTTACATGTTGCACGTCCATCTCGACACAACATTACATAATAAAATAAAATAATAAAATAACAATATTATGCAATGTGTGCAACACCCATTATCTCAACAATCTCCCACTTGTTGTATACATTGCATAGGGTCAATCCGTAGCCACGTAAATGAACAAGGGAAAAATCCCTCCCAGCACATCCACCATCATGGATCAAAATACACCAAGTGCTCCATCTTAGTACCCGCAACAAAATTAAAGTATCCAACATCTCAAACATGAATGATCTCACCTCCTATTATGCCACTCCCACTGGACATACATAGAAGCCATCCAAAGAGAAAGCCACCCAACCTGTCGCATTAGAAGATCATAAAATTTTGTACCAACTAAAATTCCAAGCACAAATAACTTGATCCAAAGGTAATCACATGTATCCGTAGTTGTCAAAATATCCATAGCTGAAATAGCACCCATAGCAAAGTGCCAAACCCATCAAACTATCCATACCTCAAAGGTATAACAAGTGAATCTCATATCACCAACATATCCAATCTATAACCTGCAATCACAAGCCTCAAGAGCAATACCTACCACATATATACCAAGAAGCTCCCACTGCAAAAGATAATGTCAAATCTATAACCAATCCACTCAACACATCTCAAAGAAGTGAATTCATGTAGTATCAAGGACATCCACAATACATAAACTGATATCCTGCAAGGAAAAACTCTCATAACAAGTCTCCAATGCTTTCCTAAGTTCACCACAACCAACAAAGGAAAGAGAAAGAAATAACCATGTCATCTCTCACATGACATACATGAGCACAAACCAGTGATCACAATCTCTAACCAATCTCAAATCCAATGTAGGAAAAATTAAACATCCAAGAAGATAACCAAGACCAGAGAAACCATGCAAATCATAACATGTATCATGTCCTTCTACACACACCTCTAGATGTAAACTGTGCAAGTATGATCTCCTCCATTAAACCCCAACAAGAAGCCTCAACAACACCCAAAGCATACCATATAACTAATCATGGATGTAAGCCTCTCACAAGAAGATCAAACTCAATAAACCATTCCTAAACCAAGGAATAACCATTCCTAATCCAAGGAATATGCCCAGATATAAAACCATCTCCCAAACTCAACCAGCATAACAACATATGCACATGGAGATAACCAATGCTAAACCATCTCTCAAATGAACCCTCCAGAACTAACTCATGTACCATAGCTCAAGATACATATCCATGAAAGACAAGCATAAATATAATGCAACTGAGAGAATCAATGGACTATACCTCTCAAGTAGCAAACCGCCGAGTAGACCAAGAGTGGGGAATGAGAATGCTCATCAAGATACCCAAGTCTCCAACCAAGACTCATCTAAGAACAATCTCCTCTCAAGTCCATATCAGGTGACTGCCCCTTGGACTTCCTGCTAAAACCATCAACTGTCCCAACAAATACTTCTCTAATCCAAGAGAAATCAGTGTCACCACTGTCTCTAAGTATCCATGAGCACCTATAACCAATCAATCCATGCCAACTCCAAATGCAACATAGCAATATCATGAAGTATCCAGCTTATGATCAGTGTACTCAATACCAAGAAACTAAACCAAGATCAATGTCAAAGTTCCAACCATGGTCTCCGGAACATAAACATGACAACATGATCTTACCATCTCAACCAAAGAGATAACATGCTCCATATGAACATACCATAACATTTCACAACTCTAAACATGTATCAAGAGTATACCATGACATAATAATGAAACTATCCTCATACTAAGGATAACATGCCAAATAAAAGCATAAACCACACCTTTGCCAAGAACCCTGTGAGTCCTCAAGATGCAACCATCTCCACACACCATGAAGAAAAACCATCTCCACATACCAAGAAGAACCATCTCCATACAACATGAAGATAACCAAGAACTCCATGAGTCCTCAAGATCTAACCATCTTCAAACACCATGAAGATAACAAGTGCACCATGCAAATGTCAAAGACGCTTCTGCAGCAACATGATCTAAGACAAACCTCCAACATCTGCAAACACTCAATAAATATATCAATGCCAACAACTCTCACTCAACCGTGGTACCAAGTCACCTATGGCATCATAAAATCCATCTCCTATATGAAGATCCAAATCAAACTAGGAACTAATCCTACACTGTCACCCCATCACTGTCACAAGCTCCCACTAAATTGTATATCCAAGCTATCCATGACATAATGATGAAAAACCATCTTCTAACCATTAGAATCAACCAAGGCATTAAACCATCAAAGAACTCAAAGTGCACATCATGAGCTCCTCAAAAGAAACCAAATAACCATGATCCTTAACCAAGAAGATATACCACCATAATTGAATCAGAAAATCTAAGCTAATGAAAATCAAGGATGTACCTATTATCCAATCATGTCATGCCAAAATCCATGATGCCATGATCACATCCATGAACCGAGCATCTATCTCTCAAAGTGTCCAACCTATCAGCATAAAATAGTCAACCACAATCCTCCACCATGACTATCCCTAGTAACAACATCTCATCCCTTCTACATGAAGATAAAATCATGTGACTTAGGGCATAGAAAACCCAAATCCAAGCCACCAATCTGAATATGCATCAATAATGAAAGATCAATGGGCAAAGACAACCCATAACCAAGCTATAAATGCAACCTATAAGTATAGACTGCTTACAACACTACACAACTTGTAGATCCAACAAGTAATCATGCATATCCAAACCAAACATTGATAACCATATCATCATGAGACCAAACTTGAGTATACAATGACATCAAAACTTAAATCTCCAATGCCATAAACTCACAATGTTACCATAGTTAAAATATACCTATAAACTATTCAGATCAATATATCAAAAAATAAATCATGCCAAACCTACTCCAAATTTGAACCAATGTGTAGAGCTCTCCAAGAGCTTTCCGTTGACTACTCGAAGTCCAAAATCTGACTCCGTATGCCCAAGTTATGCCCTAATTCATGCTTAAAATGAATAACATCTGACTTTAGGGCTCTTAAAACCTAACAAAATCTCAAAATTATAGAACCAAACCTACACCATGTTGTAGTGCTCTGAATTAGTTTTCCAAAGCCTATAAGAACTCTAAAATTTGATATTCTGAAAGAAAGTTATGGTTGTTTTACTAAGACAGTCTTTTTACCATTTTCAGTACGATTTTTCATTTTTTATTTTTTTCTGTGACGAAAATTTTGATGGGAATAAATTTGACGGCCATCATGGGCTGAAACCAAAAAACACTTTCATTTCCTCTGAACAATGCCAAACTAACGCATATTATATATCAAAATTTATGAAAATGTCGACCCGAATCCAATGGTGAGGTTTGTTTTTACCCAAGAGGTCATTTCTGCATACTACCCCCCAAAACCCTCATTTAAATGAAACATCCAAAAAAATCATTTTCTCCAACAATTTCACATGCCCAAATCTTTTAACATCCCATCATAACAGCAAACCCAAAAGCCTCAGATCTGCAATAAATCATTCGTATATCTTGCCCTTTTCTTTTATCCTCTCATGCATTCCCATGGATTCAATCTAGGGTTACAATAATAAAACCATAGCTCTGATATCACTTGTAAGGAAACTTGGCAACAAAGAATATAATTGTTTCCACATAACCCATAATAGATCTGAAATAAACATGAAATTAAAATCCACATGCAAGAGAATAGAAAACATACCCATAAAATGTGACACAAGATATACCCTGGGAAACCCTTATTGAGGGAAAAACCCAGCCTCCAAAAGCATCCATCACCATGTATTATTCAGCAAAAAATACCATTGCCATACAACCATGGAAGCCTTCATGGCCATAGCCACAACCGAGCAAACTATGTGAACAAGCATGAATCCACACATCCCATGCCATGCTTTCAACCTTCACAAATGCTCCCTTGGCTAACCTATCAAGCCTTGTCCTGCTCGACTCTTGCCTTTTGTCTTCTCCTTGTCACTCACTCTACAACAACTACCTTTGTGGTTGCTTATATAGTAGCAAGTCCCACAAAACCACTAAGTGGTATTACATAAACTATGTGCTAAAACCATGTGCTACCTAACCCACTGACCCCACATTTAATATTGGGCATTTAATTATTTTCCCCCAATATTAAATAATTACATGAAATATTATCACAATGTTACAATACAACTCATCAAGAATATTCCATGGAAATCTTTACATGTTGCACATCCATCTCGACACAACATTACATAATAAAATAAAATAATAAAATAACAATATTATGCAATGTGTGCAAGACCCATTATCTCAACATTGAGATCCTTAAGGAATGTAACCTGTTATGTATGTTTGTTGATGATTACATGTGATTGCTTCTACTACTATGTGTTTGATATGTATATTATACTTTCTTTCTTCAAAAAAAAAAAATGTTTAGCAAACTTAGTAAAACTTTAGGTTAATTCTTTTGGATCCCTTGGCAGGGCATTACATCTGAGACTACAGAAACCTCTAGTGGAGGAGGTATGTCTACTACTCCATAATCATCATCAATAGGTGCACTAGATGATGTAGCTATGAGAATGGTAACTCAAGAGTGTAGCATATATCTACCATACCAATCAGAAGAAATCTTGTGCAACTGTGTGGCAATGGTGGCAATGCTTGAATAAATCTATGTCCTAATTGTGTCATCAAGAACACTCTACCCTGTAGCAACCATTTGTGGACCTCTCGGCATAACCAAAAGGTTTGGACCCACCATTTCCCATTTGTTAACGAGAAAAGGAGTTTCTGTAGATCTAAAACTATCTGAAAGTCTCCCCAGATCTTGCCCAACATGCCCTGGATAATTTGTATGGTCAACATCTTAGTGTAAATGAAAATTTGAAAATAATTGTTTGTAGAAATAGAGAGGGAAATCATCCTTCTGTGGCCATCTATGATGAGTGGCCAACTAGTGAGGATACGTGAATGGTGCGATGAGCTAATCAATACATTTCATTGTAGAGTAGCCTCTAACTCTACAATGATCTTTATAAAATGGAAACATGGTTTTCACCATGGTGGTGGAAACCTCAATGTCAATATGTGTGTGCTTCACAATGCTAGTGACACTGTGAGATAGAGAAGAATAAAATGTCTCAATGCTCATATCATCAAAAGGGTTGTATGATTCAATGGTCTAAATCATACAAAATAACTCCTCTCGCATCGCTATGATCTTCTCCCTATTAGGGAGGGTGGTAGAAGAGGAAAGCAAGGTGTCCAAAACCTCGATAGCATGAGATAATCTCACAACTATATCTCTAAATAACTATTCTCTATCCTGAGTAGAGGAGGTCGATCTGCTTGTTGTACCAAACTCATCACTCTAACCCCCTCTATGGACACTAGCATCCCCTGAGGATGTAGGACCATGATCCCTAGAACTAGATGTCATGTATATATGTATATAAATATGAGGATATGGATGTGAAGCTACAAGACTGATGAATATCTAAAGGTCTACACATGCATATATATACAAACATAAACATACAAGTGTATAAATTAAAATAATTAAAAGTTAAATTTAATTTGAAACACATGTACATATAAATACACAACATTAAATGTATGGTGTTATTCAATCATGTAACATGTATGTATTTTTAAAAAAATTATCTTAGAGACCATATCTAATGTATTGTAACGTGCTCATGCAAATGTGAAAAATAAATATTCGTACATTTACATACATATATGCAATTTTTTTTTTAAAATCTTGATTATGTGCTAGTAAACATATCAATACCTATTAGAACCTATAACAGGCAAAATGACCTAGTACCTCACTCCCTAGGTCCCCTTAACAAATATATGGGTAAAAATACCTACAAATGTATCATAAGAGGTCCTTATGTATCATTTGGTAATGTAAGAATCATTATTACCTAGATGTATTATATCCTAATAATACATATTAAGACTTATTAGAACCTATAAAAAAATATTATGACCTATTAGGACTCCTATGTCCCCTTAAGACATGTGCATTTATGGATAATGTACCTAAAAATGTATCATAAATGATCTTAATTTGTTTTTTTGGTAATGTAAGACTCATTATTACCTAACAATACCTATTATGTGCTAGTAAACATATCAATACCTATTAGAACCTATAACAGGCAAAATGACCTAGTACCTCACTCCCTAGGTCCCCTTAACATATATATGGATAAAAATACCTACAAATGTATCATAAGAGGTCCTTATGTGTCATTTGGTAATGTAAGAATCATTATTACCTAATAAGACCTATTATATCCTAATAATACATATTAAGACTTATTAGAACCTATAAAAAATATTATGACCTATTAGGACTCCTATGTCCTCTTAAGACACACATGTATGGATAACGTACCTAAAAATGTATCATAAGTGATCTTAATGTGTTTTTTGGTAATGTAGGACTCATTATTACCTAGCAATACCTATTATGTTCTAGTAAACATATCAATACCTATTGGAACCAATAACATACATAATGACCTCATACCTGACTCCCTAGGTCCCCTTAAAATATATATGGGTAAAAATACCTATGTAAATGTATCATAAGAGGTCCTTATGTGTCATTTGGTAATGTAAGCATAATATATAGGTAAATGACTTTATTCAGAGGCATCATTATATTCCTTCCACACTTGTCTTTCTCATTCTCTAAGTCATATTAGTAAAAGTTTTTGGGATATTATTACTATGAATTAAATTGTAAATAAAAATAGATGCTTTTTAGTTGAGTGAGTTTTAAATCAAAATATTTATTTTTCTATTAATATGGTGCTTAATTAATTATATTAATCTTACATGCTATAGGATCAAACTAGTTGTTAAAATGAACATCATGAATATCTAAGTGTGGTTCATTCAATTAGTAAAGTGCCTATGTTATGGTTAGAATGTGGTATAGGTTATGATTGTAATTGATATAGGGTTATGTTAGAAGGTGTATTTAATGTTAAAATTAATTTCACCATAAGAGATTACTATTTCACCTAGATCCATCAGGTTATATTAGAAATTGGACAATGTGCCCTAAAGTTTTTCTACATTTTTAACTAATGTTTTTCTAGATTTTTTACCTAATGTTTTTCTACATTTTTAAACTAATTTTTTTTACATTTTTACCTAATGTTTTTCTATATTTTTACTTAATGTTTTTCTACACTTTTAACTAATGTTTTTCTATGTTTTACCTAGTGTTTGACTACATTCTTGCTTATGTTTTAAATAATTTACTAAAAAATTAATTTAAGTACCATTCTAAAACAATTTAAAACAATTTATTTTATTTAATTTCTAACAAATTAATTAATTAAAACAATTTAAATATATTAAAAAATTAACAATTCTAAATATTTCACTCATAAAATAGGTTTAAAAAAATTATTTTTTAAGTATTATTAACATTTACTAATAAAAAAACACATTAAAAAAATTTAAAAATGAAAAAAAAAAAAAAAAAGAAAAAAACCCATTAACCCATTACAGCCGAAATGCCTAGACCACTCTCCAAGAACTTAGGAGTTGTGACAATCAAAATGATAGCTGCAAAAGGTTTTTTGGCCATTTTATAAAATTACAAGGTTTTGGCCATAAGTGTTTCGACTGTAACACTTACGACCGAAATGGTATAGGCCACATAGGCATGCGAAACTACCACATATGTACGGTTGAAACTATTCTAGCCAAAACTATTCCGACTGAAATTCCCTATGGTATCACCAAAGGTGACACAAGTTTGTGTTTTTATCCCAGGGCAATTAAATCCTCTAATAGGGTCACACCTAATAGTGTGTTTTGTAACCTTTAACAAGGTTGGCTCCTAATAGGGCTCACTTTAAACTAGTGCAAATCAGTAACTAGTTGCAATTGGTGGTTTTTCCCAAATTGAGTTTTCATGTTAAATATTGGTGTTACTTGTGTTTATGTTATTTCTTTCATGTGTATGCAACTAAGTTAAGTAAGGTTAATCATAGATAATATCTTAAGATTTACATGTTAAGCATTTTCTGAGTTACAGTTGCTATTTTAGTGCTTGACGTATTACAACATTTTCTAGTGTAAACCGAGTGATTGTGTGTTTACCGAGCATCAGTATTTTTAGTGGAATTTATGTTTTGTGCTAACATCTAAGGGATTTGGAATTTATTTTGTGGTAACTAATTCACCCCTCCCCTCTCAGTTACTCTTATATTTCCAACAACATGCTTCCCAAGGGAAGTACATTTTATTTCTATAGTGAAAGCTATGTTTCTCCAAATAATAACACAAAAATTTTGAATTTTGAAAAAGACAAATTAAGATATTTTTAATCATTTAATATCCAAGTTCTACCATTAATGAACCTTCACTTTTTCTTCAGTCTAAATGTATACAATTCCAAAATTATGATTACGCGCTCTTGTTCAAAATACCATGGCACTAGAAATACACATGTGACCATTTAAAGATTTTTTTCAAGGGTTTAGCTATTGATATTTGTTTATTAAAATTTTAATATTTCAAATTAAATTTATCTAACATGTAATAAATTAATTTCTCAACCAAAATTGAAGAAAAATCATTTACACAAATTACAGAAAGCATTTAATGATGATTTTAAAAAAGAAATTCAAACTCAAAACATATTCCTATAATTCCTTAAATCATTTGATATCATTTTGCAAATTGATTAATACCCTAAATAGACATCTAAGAAGTGATCACAAACAAGAAAATTGTTGCTCTTACATATACCAAGCAAGGTAAGCTATATTATCAATAAACTAAGAATTCAGATTCAAACAAATAATTTTCAATCCTTCCGACAAGTTAGGGGTTCAAAATGTGTCACTCTATTTGTTTCACTCTCTCCTTATTTCCCTAAAAATGAATCACATAAATGAAAAATATAACACTTTTATATATAATCAAAGGCTTAAAATAAAAACCTACACTTTTCAATTAGCAATTCAAACTTAAATATTTTTTAAAATTAATTTCATAACTTAAAATGTATATTACTTCAAATTCAATTTTCTCTTGTGTTGGCCCTCTATTGGTCTCCAAATTTAAAATTCTAAGTCAAATTCCCTTCATGTGTCTCCTCTCACACAAGACTAAAGAATCCAAAGAAGGTGAGATAAAGAGGTGGGATGTAGATACATAGGGACTTGGATGTTTCTACTTCTTGGCTTACAATTGAAGACTTTGAAGATTGCAATGCTCATACTATTGTTGTTGGTGTTGATCCCATTAGCCTTGGCTCTTTTGTTGAGTCAACTAATGTAGAAGGACTACAAGGAGGACAAGGAGAAGAAGAAGAAGATGGTGATGAATATTAAAATCTTATACATTATGATTATTTAAAACTTGAACTTAAAACAATGATACTTGAACTTGTTATTATGATTCATGGATCATGATTTAATTTTAATGTTTTGAATTTGAATCTTTGATGTTGAACTTGAAAATTGAAATATGTGATGGTATGATCTTAATTCATGATTCTATGATTACATGTTTAAATTTTATGCCTATGGTGTTTTTGTTGTTTAAATGGTTAAATCATATAATTTTATGATACTCTATGCTTCTAGGCTTCATAAATATGTACATATATAGTTTTTACATGTTTATGTATGAATGAACCCAAAACCCTTTCCAAAATTTTGTCATAGTAGTGAATTGGTTCTTCAAACTCGTATTTCAAATCAAACTCGAACCGGTAACTTAAATTATTAAAACACTCATTGAGAAATATAATTATTAATACACACACACACACACACACACATAATGTGTAAAACTAAATGACTGGATATTTTGAGAAAAAATAGATAATGGAACAATCTTTTTAAATCAAAAGTCTTCTTTCAATCTTACAGAGAATGTTTTCAAATAAAACTAGAAGTTAGTGAGTCAAAGAACCTTCACAAGTGGAAAGGATATATTGAATCCAAATTAATATATTTTATTTTGGATGTAAGTTTTATGCATTCCTATTATATATCATTATCAATATTTTCTATATTGAGATATATTCACAATGATAACATTTTTTTTCTTTTATTTAAACAATTTGAAAACTTCACACAATTAAGATGGCATGGTCATATTAGTTCAAAATGTTCCCATAATCCAAAAAACAAAAACATATGTTAATATTCTATAGGGTAGAGGATGAACAAAAGTTTGAAGAAGGAAGGCTATAATGAGTTAGACTTAACACAACTCATTTATAATTTCAAACATTTGCTGACATTAAATATATAAGAAATGTAAATCAAGGATTGTAGAAATGTATATCTCCATTTTCAATCGAGAGGAAATCCCTCCATTTTAAAAAAAAATTAAAATTTCTAAAAGAAAATCAAATCAAAATCAAATAGATATGCAAGACATTTAAGTAAAATCTATAGACAAAATAACAATGAAAAATATATAGGGTAAGAAACTATTTGAGTTTATAGTTTTCAAAATGGAGAAGGTTTTACTTTAGGTTATTTAATTTGTTTATTCTAATTAATGCATTCAAAAGAAAGCTATAAATATTCATTTTTATCACTTTTTAAGTTTGTAAAAATTTGTATCTATATATAAATAGGTTTAATCTCAAATATATTTTACTTTATGTTAGAGTCTATTTTAAAATAGTTATTTTCTAATAAATTGTATTTTAATAATGTTGAAAGGTGAATCTATAATAATAGTAATAAATGAAATGTAATAATGTAATATTTTATAAAAATATATAACCATTATTTATTTACTAAAAATTTGCAAAATAATCTCAATGAAACAAATTTAAAAGTTAAAAAGGAAGGTATGTGGACTATTTGATAAAATGTCACAAAAGCATGTGGTGTCCTGGAATATTTTGATTGCATGATATGCACAAGATGGATTTGGTTAGAAGGCTTAAGAGACTTTCATGAAACTAGTGGGTTTAAGCATGGACTTAACAACATTTATCAGTGTTCTCTCCTCATATGCCAAAGTGGGAGCTTTGCAACAAGGTATTGAAATTCATCAAATTATGAAGAAAAGGAATTTTGTCAAACATTATAGTTGTCAATACTTTGGTAGACATATACACAAAATGGGGAAGCAAATATAATACATTTGAATTGTTTACTTGAATTGTCAAAGAGATGTTAGTTCATGAACTCTAATGATTGTCGAATATTCACAAAATGGTTTTATTGGCAAGGCTTTAGAAACATTCAAGAAAATGAAATTGTGCATGAATCATATGACTAACCCTGATCACACCCCCTAAAATTGATCATTATAAGTGCATGTTCAACTTTCTTTCTTGTGCCAGCTATCTTGAGAATATGAAGATCAAACATGAATATAAACCTAGGAGTATTTACAACTTATTTTCTTCTCTCAAAAATCAATGCATATATGGATGATAGTGGAATTAAAATGATCTTTGGATGTAGTTGGATAGGAGGTCATAATGGATTGCAGGTCCAAATATGATTCATTCTTGTTTTGTTGAAGATAGATCATGTCCAAGAAGCAAGAGATCTATGGAAGGTTGGAGAACACACCCTCCAGAAAAATAATTAGAGTTGTTAAGAGCCTTTAGGTGTGAGATACAAACCCTTTCCATCAATGTTATTGTTGAGATTATTGTTGATGCTAAATGAAGCAACCTAAGAAATAGGATTTCACTAATATAGTGACATCATTTAACATTGATAACACTATTAATGTGGTCCTTGCACCCTTTAAAGGTGCAAGTTCTAGTATTAAGGGATCAAATTGGTAGCTTAATGATGATCTACATTGTCGAGAGGATTCTTGTAGGTGTTGAGACTGACCTATTAGCACATTGCATAATCTCAACATGAGAAGCCAATAAGAGATAGTGGCTTGATATTGCACATTTTATGTTTTGGTTACTGGCTCATAACAATTGACATGGATCATCATTTTGAACACCACTTGTCCCAATTTAGTTAGATTGTTTAGAACTTTAGACATCTATCAATGTATGTTATTTATTTCAAATGTTTATAAAGGGTGTGAATTATAATTGGAGGAATGTAATCTAATGTAATATTCCTCAAATAAAGAAACGTAATTTTAGATCATAATTGATATTAATAATTATAATTAAATCATAATTGATATTAATAATTATAATTAAAAGAATATATGTATAGAAGTTAATTATTAAATAAATAGACAAATATATATAAATTTATGATAATAAAATAAATAATTATCAATATGCATTATACTTTACAAATAAATATTTGATATCTATCAAATAAAAACAAATATTCAAATAGTTCAACATAACTTGTAGGTATTTATCAATATATAAGTTCTCAATAGTAAAAGGATATAAACATTTATAGCCCCTAAACAAAATAAACTATCATTATGAACTAGATCCTAGCCCACACTGACTAATGTGTCTAAGGATATGACCCCTTATATGAACACTATAAATATTCTATCAAACTATTAGGGAGAGATAAGGATAAAATATGGAGTGTGGAATGATAGGGAGGAAAAATGATAGAATATAAATTAAATCCATTGATGGGATAATAAGATAAGTCATAACATATTATGGGTCATATCCTATTAGTTCAATCCCCCCTTACACATTAGAGCCCCCACTAAATTGACATGTATGATATGTAACCTAATTTCATATAAATATGGACCCTAAAAAGATATGACTGCCCAAATAATTTTAAAAGGGTGGAACCATACACCGCTACATGGGTTGGATGGTAGGGCCCATAAATTATATACATATAATCAAGAAGTGACATCGGTTGATTATAAGGTATCATGAAAAAATACTTATAAATAATTATAGTGACAACATATTAAATTGAATGAGTCATTTTTTTAAAAAAATGGCAAAGGTGGACAAAGCCACTAAATAATATATAATATTATAAAAGCTAGTTTGAAAACTCCATAGGGAAATAACTAGCAAGAAAACCCTATTCCATCATTCAGATACAATATAAGAAAATAAACTCAAGGTCCATGCCTTAGAGTTACATAAAGATTAGAGTGTAAGCACTCTACATTCAAAGTGATAAAAAACTTGAAGTTGGGGCCACAAAAAATTGTAGAATTATCCATACAAGTATTTCCCAAAGCTGCCATGAGGTCTTAGCAGGGAAAACATCCACCGATTCTTTCAACTACTAACATTCAACTTACTAGCTATCATTTAGCTTCCAAAAGCTACCATGAGGTCCCAACTATGAAAATATCCACCAATACTTCCGACTGCAATCATTTAGCATGCTAGTTGAATCCATGTGGTAGTTGATAAAGAAAAATAAAAATCTCAAAATTGCATAAAACAACACAGTAACCTTTACATTCATTTGTGTTTTTCCATATTTTCCAAATCACTAGTGGCAAGATACAAATAATAGTCTAATTTTGGGTTGAAAGAGAAATTACTAACACTATCACACCACAAATTTGACAGATAATTAGCTAGTTTTTTACCTTCTCTATAGACTTTAGATATTTTACATTCACTAAAGGCATCAATAAGCTACCAAATACGGTCCATTATGTATGTAATCCTTCAATTAAGTAATTTTTTGGCAATGCAAGCATTAATAATAATAAGAGAATCACCCCAATATGCACTTTTGTGAAACCACCTAGTTTTTCCAAAGTTACTCATTCTACTAGTGCTTACACCTTAGCAACATTATTTGTACCTGGTGGTAGTGGAAAAGTTTTAATAGCCAGCATTCACCCATCATGATCCTTTATGCAAATCCCAATTCTATATTTCCACAGGTTACCACACAAAGAACAACCAAAGTTAATTTTTAAAAACCATGTTTAGGAGGACTCCATTTTATAGTTACTCTATCAACTAATCAATGACCATTAGGATTAGGAATCATATTCATTGGGATATCTAACCCTTTCCATGTTTTCAACATTTTTCCATCCCAAGGAGAAAAATAATGATTGCATCTACTATTTATCAAGTTTGCATTCACCATCTCTACAATATTTACCTCAAGTTAGCCTTCAACTTGGCTCAAAGAATAAGATTCGTGTTTGAATATGTGACAATTTTTGCTCCCACCATAAAGCCCATGCAACATCTGCAACAAGACATTTCTAGATGCTATGAAACAAGGAATCAAAAAACAAAGCTGGCCATGATTGTAATAGATTCCATAAGGTATTAGGTAGTGGCATATAGTATCTTAGTTTTGAAAGAACAAAATGCCAACATTGCATGACAAATGATAAATTCAACAAGAGGTGATCAACCAATTCAATTTCTTCATTACAAAGAACACAATTGAAAGGTTGTGATATTCAGGGCATGGTTAATTTAACACTCTTAAGAATACACTTTCTTAGCACTAACCAAGAAAAACACCCTTCTTTTGGTAGGACTACATTGTTCAAACACATGGTGAAATCTCTAAATGTAAGCCTCATATTATCAATATACTACATAGCTGCATATCCTTCCTTGATAATATATTGGCCATTCTTTGCTAGAGCCCATCTAAGGACATCCTGCTTCTCTAAGAATAATACTTCACAATCAACAAATTGCTTCAAATGTACCCTTTGTTTCTCATCTAGAGGTAGGTCTAAGGATCCTTCCAAATGACTTTCGCTGAGTATATATCAATAATACTGACATAATGGATCAATTTAGCCCCCCCCACCATGTAGACATGGAAATATTCATAATATCCTACAATGAAGGCATTTGTACTATACGAGATTTTCCATTCTAAAAATCCTTCCAAAATAGTACCTTAAATCTGTTATGTACTTCCCATGTAATATGCTTTGAAACTACATCTTGGGATGACATCATGAAGTTCCATGTGGAATCCTTGGGAGGTTCAAGGATTGTGAAAACATGAGTGGGGTCCCCATTATCTAAGTACTTTTGTTGCATGATTTGACACCATTTGTTGTTCAATTTTGAATATAATTGCCAAACTAATTTTCTACCAAATGCCTATTAGAAGATTGGTTGCAAGCATGAATGTTGACGATATTCCTATGGGGGAGTATTGTAGATATGTTACTATGATGATATGTTACATTCATGACTGATTTTTTCATTGATGTCAACATAGTAGTTTTTTGTGGTATTTAACAGAAGCACAATGGAAAGAACAAGTTGGTGCGGATGACTAGTTGAGTATTATAACTATCCAAGGTTATGGGAGATACTTATGAGTATTTAGTATATGAAGTTAATGTTGGAAGAAGAAAGGATAAGTCTAGAAGAATTTATGTAAGTTTTGGTGATGCATGTTGTGAGATAGAGTATATAGAGGCATGTTCTAGTAAAGTTGTTATATCTCTTAGCAGAGTTGTTATTCTAAGAATCAAGGTTAAGGACATGAAGAATACATGTTGGCGATCACATGGCTAACCTCACTCATCATAATATTGCATGTATAGAAAGTTATTCAAGTTGCAAGGAAAAAGATTAATGTTATCACTAAGTATAATGTGTTCTTAATGTGGTCCTTTAATAACTAATTGAGAAGTTCTAACAACCAACTCAAGGAATTTTTTTGAGGACTTCGTATAAAGGAATGAAATTTCCTTTATTATGGTATGGAATGATATTTTTTATGAGTGATTACAAGAAAAAGAGAGTGTGGGATGTGAAGTTTACCATAGTAGTGCGAAAGTGAAGGAAACTTTATTGTCGAGGCTTTGATGAGTGATTCAAGTTTTGATATTTGGATTCAAGGTTCATGACCTAGTCTACAAGGTTTGACAATTATTAGTTTGGTTGATAGAAAAAATTAAAGGAGTACATAATAGTAAATTACTTGTTTGAGCAATGAGCTCTTCCTGTAATTAAAATTGCATGTTTGGGAAGTGCACTCTTCTTGCACACATTGTACTATAACTCCTAATAGGGTTGGAATCTCCTAACAAGAATTTAAAGTCTCCTAATAGGGATTCATTATACTAAATGTTGTAATAGACTCTTAATAGGGTCCATCCTCTAACAAGGAATATTTATATTAGTACATCTATTGACTTGGTGGTCAACACCTCCTTCAAGGTTCATGACATGGCTTAAACTGCCTCTCATAGATCTAGGTAAGTCTGATGTTTGTGATGTTCATTGATAGCTTAGGCTTTTGGTGCAATAGAAAACATACCAAAAATTGGTATCAGAGCCTTGGGTCATGAGTCTAAATCTCAAGAGCTCTTCTTCATCCATTGGTGTGAAACCCTTAGTTGGTGTTGAGGGGTAGATTGTTGACTTGGTGGTCAGTACCTCTTTTGGGATTTGTGACATGGCTTAACTACCTCTCATGGATCTAGGTAAGTCTAGTGTTTGTGACATTCATTGATAGTTCAAGCTTTTGGTGCAATGACAAACATACCAACAACATCATCTTGTGAGCATCATTCCCACTAAGGTTTTCCCTTTGATCAAGGGTTTCCCTAGCCAACATATTTGGTGTACTTGTCTATGTGCATTTTATTATGGTTTCTATTTACTTTGGTTGAATGGTTAAGTTTGATTGAAAGAAGATAAATGTTTTAATTGTTGGATAACTAATTCACCCCCCACCCCCAAGTTATCTATGTGAATTATTGTTTCTAACAATTGGTATCAGAGCATCAGGTCCTTGAAAATAAAGTAAAGTTTTAAAATTTTGGGAGATCCATGGCAAATATGTTTAGGAAAGATAGTCTGAAGTTTGATGGAACAAATTACAATAGCTGCAAAGAAAAGATGAAGACACATCTATTGTGTATGGGTCTAGGATATTGGATCTTGACAAAATTAGAGAAGAAAATCGTTGTTGAAAAGGACTTGGAAACTTGTATTGAGGAAAAAAGAAATCTTTTCATGTGTGACATGAGAGCTAGAGAAGCACTATTGACTACACTTCTTGAATTTGAGCACAATCAAGTAAAATCACTTTCTACTTCACATTTGATTTGGAAAGCTTTGGAAAATAGTTTTGAAGGTGGTGCACATTCTAAGAAGTTAAGGCAACAAAGTTTAATTTGTGCATTTCAAGATGCTAAAATGATGGAAGATGAATCTGTAAGAACATATATAGGCAAGATATTAGAAATTACTGCAGGTATCAAAGCTCAAGAAGGAACCAAAGAAGATGATGAGGTTATATGGAAGATATTGAAGAATATAACACCACCATTTAAGTCAGTAGTTTAGATGATATAGTTGTTGATATCTTGTACCAAATATTTCACAAAGGAGACATTTCTTGCAAGACTTTAAGTAGTTGAGAATGAACTTAGACAGTTTGGATAATTAACTAGAATAGAGACAAATTTTAGTGCCATGAATATTTGACCTAATTTATCAAGGAGCATAAGTGCTAGAGGATATTTTTCTAGTAGTAGGAGATCTAAGTACGATAGAAATATTGAAGAAGGAGTAGCCCTTATGGTAGGAAGAGAGAAAGGAGGTAAGAAAAATTTTTAATGTTGGACTTGTGATGAATATGGTCACTATGCATCTAAGTTTCCTAAAAGAGAGAAAAAGTATAAGGGAAATCATAAACCTAGAAAGGATAGAGGGTATTTGTATGCAAATAAAGATAATGATTGTGATGAACAAGCATTAAGTGCTAGTGATGATGAATTTGGATTTGTGGCAATTAAAGAAGAAAGTCCAGAAAAGGTAGCTTTGGTGTCACAGGTTGAGAAGAAGTCTAATTAGATAATTGATAGTGGTTGTTGACATCATATGACTAGTGATATGAACAAGTTTTTTGACTTCAAAAGTTAAGATGGAGGAATTTTTAGAGCTGGAAATAATACAACATGCCAAGTTAAAGGTATTGGATCTATAACTCTTGATGGTAAGACTAACACTGAAGATGTATACTTTGTTGATGGTTTAAAGCACAATATTTTGAGTATTGGACAATTAGTAGACAAATGTTATTAGCTATAGTTCATAGAAAAGACATGCATGATTAAAGACAAAGATGGAGAGGTAATTGGAATAGGAACCAAATCTAGAGGTAATGTATTTTAGTTGAATCCTATTGAAATGACATGTTTGGTTTCCAAGGTAGATGATAGTTGGTTATGGAATAAGAGATTTTGTCATATAAACTTTGACAATATTGTGAAGACTAGCAGAATTTTTGTAGTTAGATATTTGTTGAAGATTGTAAAGCCTACTGACACAATTTGCAAGGAGTGTGTTTTGGCTAAACATAACATAATTTCTTTTCCTAGCAAGAAGTTTACCACTACAACTAAGTTAGAGATTGTACACATAGATCTTAGTGGCCCTACAAAGACTAAAGAATTCTATGGTGAAAGGTATTTTATGATTCTAGTTGATGATTATTCTAGAATGATGTGGGTTGCATTTATTAAAGAGAAATATGAGGCATTTGATAAGTTTAAGATATTCAAGAATAGAGTTGAAAATGAATCTGGTATGAAGATTAAATGCTTAAGATCAAATAGAGGAGGATAATTTACTTCAAATGAGTTTAACATTTTTTGTGAAAACAATGGAATCAAAAGGTAGTTATCAACTCTGAGAAACCCTAAATAGAATGACATTGCATAGAGAAGGAATAAGTTAGTTATAGAAGTTGTAAGAGCTATGTTAGTAGAGAATGATGTATCCAAGACATTTTGGAGAGAAGTTGTGAATACAAAAGTCTACACTATAAACATAGTGCAAGTCAAAAAGGACACAAACAAGACCTCTTATGAACTATAGTCTGGACACTCACCTATAGTTAAGTATTTCAAAAAATTTGGGAGTAAGTATTATATCAAAAGAGATGTGATATTGGAAAGTTTGATGCTAGAAGTAATGAAGGTATGTTTTTTGGTTATTCATTGAAAAGCAAGGCTTATAGATGTTATAATCAAAGAACTAAGACTATTATGGAAAGTGAAAATATGAGAATTGATGAGAAATTTAGGATACAAGAGACAATAGTTTATTACAATTCAGAAGAGAGAGAAAGTTGCAAAAAAGGAAATCAAACTAGAGTATGTGAGCACTAAAGAGTAGATTGTAGATATATTCACTAAGCCTCTTCCCAAAGAGACTTTTGAATATTTGTGAGGTGTGCTTGGGGTTATGCCCCTTCCTACATCAAAGTAGAAGATGCAAGAGTGCATCAGTCCAGGGTAATAGAGCACCATTGTTTTTCTGGACTAAATGATGATGCTTCTTGTATGTGGGAGTATCTATGATGGACAGAGTCATCTAGGACTCTTTTCAAATGTTGTCTTGAACAACTTCTTTTGACACTCAAGCTAGAAAGAATTAGTTGTTGTAGAGTTTGATGCAGAGATGTTGGTTGCTAAAAACCTTTGACATTGTTGTCAATGGGTGAATGCATGAAAAACATTATGTTGAGGGAGAAGTATTGCATGAGAAACAACATGGAATGATAGTTTGATAGAAAGCACATTGAAATATATCAATGGGGGAGAATGATTGATGAAGAGGATTTAAAAAAGAAGATTAGTAGTGTTTTGTTGGTATTCTTGGAACTAGATGTTTTTCATCTATGTTTCCATCAATGCCAAAGGGGGGGATTGTTAGAAGATTGGTTGGAAGCATAAATGTTGATGATATTCCTATGGAGGAGTATTTTAGATATGTTACTATGATATGTTACATTCATGACTAATTTGGTCATTTATGTCAACATAGAAATTTTCTTTGGTATCTAACAGAACAACAGTGAAAAGATCAAGTTGGTATGGATGGCTAGTTGAGTATTATAACTATCTGAGGTTATGGGAGATACTTCTGAGTATCGGGTATATGTAGTTAATATCAGGAGAAGAAAGGATAAGTCTAGAAGAATTTATGTAAGTTTTGGTGATGTATGTTCAGAGATAGAGTTTACAGAGGTGTGTTCTGGTAAACTTGTTATATCTCTTAGTAGAGTTTTTATTTTGAGAATTGAGGTTGAGGAAATGAAGAAGAAATGTTGATGATGACATGGCTAAGCTTGTTCATCATAATATTGTGTGTATGGAAAGTTATTCAAGTTGCAAGGTGGAAGATTAATGTTATCACTAAGTGTAACATGTTCTTAATGTTGTCCTATAATAATTAATTGAGAAGGTCTAACAACTAATTGAAGGAATTGTTTTGAGGACTTGGTATAAAGTAAAAAGGTATGGAATGATATGTTATATGATTGATTATAAGAAGTAGAGAGTGTTGAATGAAAATTTGAGTAGAGTAGTGTGGAAGTGAAGGAAACTTCATTGCCAAGTTTTGTTGAGTGATTTGAGGTTTGATATTTGGATCTGAGGTTTGTGACCTAGTTTACAAGGTCTAGCAGTGATTGGTTTAGTTGATAGAACAAATGAAAGGAGGAAATAATAGTAAGTTACTTGTTTGAGCAGTGAGATCTTCTTGTAATTGAAATTGCATATTTGGGTAGTGGGCTCTTTTTGCATACATTGTACTACAACTCCTAACATGGTTGGAATCTCCTAACAGGGATTCAAAGTCTCCTAATAGGGAATCATTGTACTAGATATTGTAATAGACTCCTAATAGGGTCCATCCTCTAACAAGGAATATTTTATTAGTACATCATCTTGTGGGCATCATTACCACCAAGGTTTTCCCTCTAATCAAGGGTTTCCCTAGTCAACATATCTAATGTAATTGGCTATATGGATTGTATTATAGTTGTTGTTTACTTTGGTTGAATGATTAAGTTTTTTTAAAGAAGATAATTTTTTTAATTGTTGGATAATTGATTCATCCCCCCCCCCCCACCCCCCACTCTCAATTATTTTGGTAGACTATTATTTCTAACAATGCCTTGTTCCTTTTACTCAAATCATGGAGAATTTTACCCCTCAAAGCCTTAGGTTTACACATGTCATGTAAGGAAATAAGGTGTATCTTTTTGTCCTTTGAGATATTACCTTACCATAAAAAATCTCTAATTAATTTTTCAATCTAATCTATCATTGTTACAAGAGCTTTAAGAATAGCTAGATAATAGTTAGGATTGCAACTTAGATTGATTGGATCAAAAATATCTTGCCAAATAAGGACAACCACCTACCTTTCCAAGTTGAAACTCTATTCTTAATTATGCCAATGATAGAAGACTAGTAAGTTGACTTATTCATGCCAATGAAAAATGGCATGCCCAAAAATGTTGAAGTTAAATGGTCAAATGTGAAGCCCAAGATGTTAACAATTTGAGTAACAAGGGCATCATTTACATTCAACAAGTAGATTTTAGATTTTTGAACATTTACCTCTTGTCCAAAAGCTGAAGTGTATAATTCCAATGTCCTCTTAATTTTCCTTTGGTAAGGAGGGAATCCTTACCAAAAAATAGTGTGTCATTAGCAAATAAAGAGTGTGTAACTAAAATATTCGTGCCAACCAAGCCCCTCTCCATAATTCTTGATCATGTTGTTTCATTATAGTGTAACTGAGAGCCTCAACCATGATAATAAATAGAATTGGAGATAATGGGTCCCCCTGCCTAACCCCCTATGATGAGGGGAAAAGGCTAACTAAAGCCCCATTGATGATAATTGAAAACCAAGGACCAGATATGCAAGCCCTTACCCATTTACACCAATTTTTTGAGAACCCAAACTTTTCAAAAACTTTGAATAGGAAGTTCCAATTCACTTTTTTGTATGCCTTCATCATATCAAATTTAATGAAAAAATGTGGTAATTTGCAACTCTTTGTAGAGTGCAACACCTCATGTACTACCAAAGTGTCTTCCTTTGTAGTGCAAAACCACCTTGCCCCAAAGATATGATGTTGGAAACTAATCACTAAAATCTCATGTATATAGCCTTAAAGAATATTTTGTAAATTTTATTACACAATGAGATTAGGAGAAAATCTGCAAAAGTTCTAGGGTTCTTGATTTTATGTATGAGAGCAATATTTCTAGTGTTAAAATTTCTCAACATTAGTTTTCATTTTCTAGAATCTTCCACTGATGAGACTAAATCCTTTCAAATAACATCCCAATATTTATAATAGAATAGGGTTGTAAATATATTAGGCCCTAGGGCCTTATCAAGTAGAAGGGAAAAGACCACATGCTTTATCTCATCCAAACTAAAAGGGGCCATGAGTGAAAAGTTGTCATGATTAGATATCAGCTTAGGAATGCTATCAAGAAGTTCATCAATTTGTCTTAGGTCTAGGGTTGGTAGTGGAGGATGATCAAATAAAAATTTGAAGAATTGAACACCCTCATACTATATATCGACTGTATCTTAAATAAATTATTGGACTCTACATCTTGAATAGAGAACATGGTGTTGGTTGCTTGTCTTTGTTTTGCAGAAGCATGGAAGAACTTTGTGTTTTTATCCCCTTCCTTGAGGCATAGTTCACAAGAATTTTGTCTCTAATTGACTTCCTCTCTTTTACATAGCTCTTCCTATTCTTTCTATAACTCTTTTTGGAATAGGAAAGTTGCATTATCTAGACCATGTAGAATAATCTGATCTTTTACGTCTTGCAACTTAGTTTTGACCTGATCCTTCTCTTGAAAGATGTTCTTGAATATTATATTATTCTATTCCTTGATCTAAATTTTATCTTTCTTTTAGTACCTTTTACTATCAGAGCAAAAGCCCACCATTGATGAAGAAGTGGCAAGAAGTGTGGATGATGAAACCACTTTCTTTCAAATTTGAATGAAGGCTTGGGGGTGCGATCCAAAATAAAAGATGGTGAAATATTTAATTCAATTGGAAAGTGATTCGAATCTCCAAAAGGTAAAATATCTAATTCAATTAAAGCCTTTCAATTTTTCCATTGCAATGAAAGAAAAAACCAGTCAAGGCTCTCTATAATCTGAAGGAGCCCCATTCTCTTATTAGTCCAAGTAAATAAACCTATTCTAGGATCAACATCCCATAAAACATCATCTTCCACAAATGTCAAGAATTCCTAAATGGTTTTGACCGAGAGGTATATTCACCTTTAGAATGGAATTATAATCTCCTCCCAAAATAAAGTTCAAATCTTGATGATTTTCAATTAATTGTGATAATGTGTCTCGCAACATTTTTTTGTCAATAGCTTGAGAAGGGCCATAAACATTGATGAGATAAAAACAAAGATCAAATGTAGGATCTTCAAGAATTTCCAATTAGTATTTATACTTAAAATTTGTGCCTATATCATTTTAGGATTCCACAAAACCCCCATTCCACTAGAGGCACCTTGCCCTAACATGTGAACAACCTTCCATGAGTTCCATTTGGCCACTTTTTTGTCATAGATATCATGAGATAATTTTGTCTCTTTCAATAATATAATATCTACCTTGGAAGAATCAAGTTGATGCCCGATCCAATGGGGCTTGTTAGAGGCATTGATGCCTCTGACATTCCATGAGACAATCTTCATGGCTGATAATAAGGGCACCTCACCCTTCTTGTCATGTGTTTGACCAATGAGAACTTCTCATCAAGAGTTGTTTGAATTCCTATGTCAACTTGTTCTTGAGTATTAGAACTTTTGGAGGGTATTCCTAATGGTTTGGAGGCCTTTTTCATTTTAGTTTCCACACAATGATACTTTGCTAGCAATAATGTATTATAATAGTCAAATAATCCCTTATTATTATCTTTAACAAGATCTAGATTATGATCAAATTCCATGAAATCAGCTACATCCTTTGTCTTGTGAGCTAGTTTATGGTGGTTAATCTCATTATCTTTCCCTATCTGGTCTAAAGCCATATGGTTGGCCTCATTTAACTTGAGTGAAAATTCATGAAGAAAATGTTGTGTTTCATGATCCTCCTCTATTGAGCATGTCAATTCATGAAGAAAAAATTGAGCGTCTTGATTCAACACATTCTCTTTCCCTATATGAACAAAATTTGTATGGCTAACAACATCATCTACTTTATGAGATAGATCATGGATAAATTGTGTTGTATCCTACTTCTCATTAAGCTGGATGAAAACAATGTTACAACTAGGAACTATCAGGAGATTATGTTCACCATCATTACCTTCCCAATCAAGAAAACTAGTCACCTCAGTTGAAATCAATGATTCCTTAGGATCGATCTATGGATCTAAAATTAAATCTCTAGTTACAATATTAGATGGGTGACTATCTATCTCTTCTATCATACAAAATCCCCCTTCCTTAGCTATTTCATATATCATGGTAGTTTCTAAGCCTGTTAATATTTCATTGGTCATCCAGTTCAATTCTATCTCTAAAACCTTTGCACATTTATGGCCAGACTATACTTCAAAGATTTGAATAGGAATATTGTAGTACATTAAGGTATGGATTAATGTAACCATTTCCTTACATGATTCATGTGATTGTTGAAGTGAAATATAATCTACTAGTTTCCCCATATTTTTTGATCAATAAATATAATCTTCTTAACATTTCATGCACATATAAGTGAAATACAACATCTTTAGGTAATATATTGTGCATACTTGAATCTTCTAATCTAGCTAGCTATAATTTTTTTAACACCTCCAAGTGTTTTGAAAATAATGGACATTTGGTCAAATTGGTAGTTAAATTTGTACACTCCAAAATGCTTGCATCTTGGGAAAGTCTTTGACACTGGTAATTAAAGTGACCCAAAAAAACTTCATATTGTTCGATAGTATTGTCTCCCTCAACAATATTCTCTTGCACTCATGAACCCAAGCTTGAATTTATCTCCATATGTGATGGTAGCTGCTTAACCTCACTTATGAGGAAGTATACTCTCACTCCTAATTCAAGTTCTCATATGGAACAAGATCATGCTTGACAAAAATGCCTAAATTGTTAGCTAGACTTTCTACTATTTCTAGATCTTTGTATTCAAGAGGAATGGAGGGGAATGAAACACATTGTGGTTTAAAAGGAAATAATAATGGATCCAATTTAAAATTGGACACCCATGGAATGGTCACTAGGCTTGATCCTTGGAAAGACCAACCTCTGAATATATTCACTACATCCTTATCCTATTTAGACTTGAATAATAGTATTAAAAAATTATTCTCTAAGTCTACAAGAAATATATCTTTGAAACCATTCCATTGGAACTTTTCCCAATCAGAGATCTCAACTATTTTCAAAGAGGGCTTATTGAAAATACCTATTAAAGTTGTTTTCTTTAGCAAAGCTACATGTGGAAGGATTAAATGATTTGGCAGATGCATGTGTCCTCCTTGCTATAAAATATCTCTACTAGATTGGTTGCCTTGATCCTACCTATATACTATTCTAGTTACCTTCACCCTCCAAGTTTTTTCTCTGAAGTCTTAAAAGAAGTGGGCTTTTTTCCTAGCATTTTTGGGGGTACTATTCTCTCCCTTTTCCACATTGTGGTTATTGACAAGATCATGCCAGATCTAAAATGAGATCCACTCCTATCCTTATTAAAGAAATGAAATTTGACTCAATCTTACCCTTTCCCCTTTAAGGCTCATATTGAGACTTTTCTCTAACTCTTAGAATTTGACTCTTGGAGACTAAAATGTAATGAGATCCACTCCTATCCTTGTTAAAGAAATAGAATTTGACTCAATCTTAGCCTTCCCCCTTTGAGCTTCATATTAAGACCTTTCCTTGACTCTTGGAGACTAAAACACCATGCTTATAAAACCTTGTTGAATCAAAATGTTGATTACATTCACACACAAATTCCAATAGATCTTTTGCCATTTACCCTAATTCAAAAGTTCTTCTACCTGAACCCAACTTGGGTAATCCAGAGTAAGTACCCACTTGGAAGGTTTTCTTAGGTTGAAGGCATTGATCAAAATGATTTGTGCATGCTTTATCCACATCCTGCATGTGTCATACAAATTTTTGAACTAGTGTTTTTCCTTCCTAATTCGATCGCAATAGATGGAACTTGGGGTTTACAAAAAATGGCTTGGATGATTGAATTATTTCTTTCCCAGTGAAGATCTTTTGAAAATCCTTCAAAGCATGTTGTGTAGTTTGTAGCCTTTGTGTCACAATTACCTTATTCTTCTTTGTAAACCTATAATTATGGAAGTCTCGTGCACACGACCTCATCCATAGAAGTCTCTAATGTATGTTGAATTTAATTATTGATAAGAATAAATTTATTATTATTATTATTTTGGAAAATATAGAACTTGTAAGAAATGATAAGATTGAGCAAGGAACGAAAAACAATCCAAGTAAGTTAAGTGTGAAACAATGTTACCATAAGATAAGCAAAATCCAAGAGCATACACCAAGATGGTTCAACAATGGAGACAAGGATTTATAAGGGGAAAGCAAAGAAAACCCCTTGTGAGTATGAATGAAGGAAAATGCCTAGAGAAGAGAGAGAGAGAGTGTTGGAGCAAAATAGCTCAATACAATAACATCAAGTGCTAAGAGTGAAGTAGAAAGAAGGAGGAGCATCTCTTATATAGAGATGAGAAAGGAGTTGCATTTGTAACTCCAATTTCTATGAATGCCACATTCATAATAGGTGTGTGCAAAGTGTCACAATCCTCTTAAGGAGGATACACTAAATAAAGGAATTAAAAAGAGTTGTCCTTACATGTGGAATAAAGGACAAACACTGACATGTCCTCCACATGTGTACAATAGGACAAACTACATTTAGGGATCCTTGGAATATCCCAATTAATAAATCCAAGGAAAGATTAACCTTTCTAACAGAACTAAATCATCATTGGGAATTAGAGAATTCTCTATTATCACTATGAATAGAAGAAAATATATTATTATTATGAACAAATATTACTATTGTTGAATTAGGACAAGAGACCTACAATATTCTCAAGGAGGGGCTTGCATAAATCCAATATATTGGAGCTTATCCCAATAGAGGTTAGGGGTCAACATTCCATAAATATTTGTAAAATAGACTTGGACCTATAAACTTTGAGGGTGTTCAGACATGGTTTCTAGGAAACTTGGATAACATCTATATCTTTTGATCCTAAATACAAATAATAATATCATTTAACAAGTAAAATGATCATTATGAATATTTTTATTGATTAAATAATCATCTTTAAGAATGAATGCTAAAAGGGGAAATTAAATCCGAGATAATGAAAAGATATAAAGCAATTTAAATAGGTAACATTTTCAAGAATCAATTATAGAATCAATAAGCTATCAAGAATGATATTTATTGTAATTACAAGAGTATAGACAAGGGTTCCTCTTTTTCAAAAACAAAAAGCCTTTGAGCTATAGAAAGAGGAGGATTTTTTATTTTCTGCTATAGAGGGGAAGGAAATGCACATGTTTTTCTAATACAATTTTCTTGGTGGATGGAAATAATAATCTTTTGTTTTTTCTTCTTTATCAAAGGAAAGATGTGATATAATTTGAATCTTTGAGTTTTGAATGTATTCACTTTGATTCTAATTGATCTTTGTGTCAAGGCAATTATTTCTAATAAAACTTTGTCCACTAAATTTATTTCTATGTGTGTGGAGAAATCTTTAGATTTTATGCATTACGTGTATCTAAACTAAATATTTTATCTTTTTCTTAGTTCATTGATTGTAAATGTGGAATAAAGAATCTTTCAATTCTTAATCTACAGTTAATTGTATGTAAATTTTCTCGTCTATTCCATGTTTATGGATAGATGGTTGTGCACCTTATTTTCCTTCTAGTTAAAATTTTAATTAGTCTTTCTTTCATTGTAAATCATAAGAGGAAGTTGTACCTCTCAATTCACATGAAGTTTACCAATCACATGGCAAGCTATCCAACTATTTGTCGCACTTTGTCTTTCATTATGGACATAAAGAGTCAATTTATGTGATTATTTTTGGAAAGACAAATGTATTTACCAACAACATGTTTAGTAACACTTTGGTCTTTTCAATAATCCAAAAGTGTAACATCACCATATAATTTACATAATCATGTTTCCAAATAACAAGTAAAATGTACAAAATCATCCAAAATAAACACATTTACAAGTCTAACAAAAGAAACTACAATCATGATCGATTCAAATATTGATTTTATCAAATATAAATAACATATTATTACTCTATTAATCATTTTATTAATCAAAACCTACATACAACCCATCTCACCAGGGGCACTAGTAGGAAAGAGTTGGATAGAGAACACCTCCAATCTTACCCCGAGAATAAAGAGTAATAATAGAAGATGCTTTGAAAATAGACTAATTTATAATATCAAGGAACAAGGAAGTCTTTTTTGGAATAAGGAATTCTACCTTTTTATAATTTAACATTGTTGGGTACATTCATAGTTGACAAACATATTTTTTACAATTAATTTTTGGTACCTCCTTGTAGCTTCTATACCAAAATCAATAGATGTGATATGATAACCACTCAATAGCTAACTCCAAGGCTATCTAGACCTCCACATACTAACACAACATAACCTTTCATACCACATAACATTAGCAACCAAAGCATAGAAGTCATTTTAATTCGAACATAGCCTTCCAAATAAAGAGTAGATAATCCACAACTAATACACCATATTATATGTTCCATAATCACATAAAACTAAGATATATTGTCTTACTAAAAGATATCTATTCTCCTTAAGAAAATTAACCAATGGTATTAACAAATACTAAATGTTAGATATGAGAAATTCATATTTAGAAAATGCTCTCTAAGAAATTCATATTTAGAAAATCCTTTCTAAGAATTCATCATAAATGACTTGTGAGTAAAATAATTTTGAGATTAACTTAAAGTTGGTTAATTAATTTATAAATTATTTGATTGAAAAAAAATTAATTATCATTGAAAAATAACTTATACATAGTACTTAATTTATCATTGGAAAATAATTTATAATTAGTACTTAATTTATCAATATGATTTGTGCCAACTCACAAAGATATAAATTAAGTTATTTATCATGATTGTGAAATAGCAGTGAGCACTATTTCACATCAATCATTATTTATGTGTCTTTGTGAAAGAGAAAAAGACTCACCCAATAAACAACACCGAACCCAGGCCCACCAAAGTTACAAAAAAGAGGGGCTAAGACAAGTAAATAATAAAAGATATGAAACCAAACCAAGTAGAATGAGATGAGTCTTCATTTGACACCTAAAAAATATCTTTTAAATATAATTTATAGGGTGATGAGTCCTTTGCAAAATATCAAAGGCTTGATTACATTCGTCGACAAACTTGCACCTGCCCAATTTGCAATAAAGAAGTGTAAGGTAAGGGCTCCATGATGGGGGCTTAAGCTCTATTTTTTAAGTTGAGGGTGGTTCCATGAGAAAAAGTAGTTTTGGTATGGGATTATTTAAAATCTTCTCCTAAAAAATAAGAGCCCCTATTTTTTAGCAAGCGATTGAAAAAGGGGTGGGGCTAGAAATTACCCCACCAGCTTAGGGTTGTGTTACTTGTCAATCATATTAATTTTAAATTATTTTTTTAGAAAATAGTTTTAGAAGGAAATTGATTTTTTTACTTATTTTTTATGCACAAAGTTTAAAAACCAAACTTATTGTTTGCATGAGACCACCCACTTCCTCAAAATTTAGAGCTAAAATTTTCATCTTAAACTAGACTACATAAGTCATGGGATTGGTAGCTTTGAAATATTCTCGTTGTAATTTATAGGAAACCCCCTTCCATGAGACCCTGTCCTTAGTCTTCCACATGTCCAGTGGGATCAAAAATACTCATAACTATGATCAACAAACATGACCCAACAAAAGTGGCACATGGGAGACTACCACATGCCAATCAAGTAAAAATTTGTTGATCTTAGATTGGTTTTGACAATTGAGTGTCAACACACTTAAGCTATTTACTTAGTTCATTCTGAGAAAGTAGTACATGTTGAGCACAACATGTATATATTAGACCATGTCAATTCCACAGTGAGTGTTGAGCCACTCATGTGCTGAGTCACTCAAGTGCCAAGTAGACAGTATATGCTGAGTGACACAAGAGCCAAGTAAATAGTCGATGTCGAGTAATATAGATGCCAAGTAATGGTAGAAAGATTAGTGTATGTTGAGCATCAAAGACTTCAAATGCAAAGTGAGACAATTTTGACATATTTTTTTGTAATGGCACAAACAACTATGTAAACCATTTTTTAGCTGACTTAAGGATGAATTATGATATTTTGGAGATAAGGAAAAATCTTAAGTTGGATTCCCAATGCAATTACATGCAGCCAATTAGAAAATGGGAAGGATTAAGTGGAAAAATGGATGAATCTCAGTCATAGATTCATACCTAACCCTAATTCTCCAAAGTCTTTTTAAAGAGGACAAACCCTAAACTTTCTATGAATGTTTAAGAATAGAGAAGTTTGCATGCACAAATAAAGCATCATGGTGACTAAGGAGTTATAAAGTGAGACTAAATTACAAAATTAGTTAGAAAAAAATAGAGGAAAGAAAAGAGTATACAACAAAGAGACATCTGATCAAGAAGGATCAAGAAGACATTATTTAGAGGTGATCTTTTATCAAGTAATCAAGTGCTAACTAAAGGATCAATGTTGCGACATTCTAATAGTGATTTTAGTCAAAATATCTTAACAGAGTAGTCCTAATAGGCTATATTGAAATCCTTTAATAGGGTGCTTACTTAGTTATGAGTTAAAGTCCTTTAGCAAGGCACACTTCTAATAGGGTGTTGATATCCTCAAACAAGGTGAGACCTAATAGTCTATGTAAGCCTTTAATAGGGTAGACCTTTCACAAGGTATATCATGTCTCATTATCAAAACATTGTAACCTTCATTGGATACACTTTATTATTGTAGTAGTGATGATTTGTGGTGTCATCCCCACCCCAGTTTTACCTTCTCACTTGGAGGGTTTCTGGGTAATCATATTTGGTGTTATATGTGTATGAATGTTTACTTGCTTATGTAATCATCTAAAAATGGTCATCTAGACTATTAGCCCCCTTTTCAACATTTTGGCTAAATTAATTTAATCACTTACCTAAGCCAAATTGCTAATAATCAATTTATTTGATTATAACCTATAGTTTGACTATGCTATCCTAAGTTCATTATTTGATTAAAAGAACATGTCCCCTTTTAATTAAATAAAACACCCCATTCTTCTAACCCACTTAAAGTGCATTTTGCAATTAAAAGAAAAGGCTTTGTGACTTTTGTCTTATATGACAAGTCAACTTATATTCTATTGGTTGACTTGTGTGTGCACATGGATCACTCCTCTTTTTGAATTCCACCGTTGATCATCCGCCATCTTCATCTTGATCTCTACCATCCGTACGACTTTAAAAGGGAGAGAGATTTCTCCTTCAAATGATCCATCCTCATTTTGAATATTGTTATGCTGCAGGTTTTCTAACAGGTTTTTTTGGAACTTTATGGAGAGCTTCTATTTCTTGTCTACATTCTCTCATCCATGGCATCATGGCATTCTATCTTAGCTTAGCTTTCATTTTTACATGTAGCTTAATCTCACATAGCTTAATAATGGTATTGTAACACTCTCATACATGTTTTAGCATAGCTCCACTTTGCATCTCATTCTAGCTTAATCTTCATTTGCATTGCATTCTTGAGGAACTCCTTGGTACATTTGCATTCTTGCATCTTGTCTTTGGAACCTCCCATTGCATGGTTTACTAGCAAGAAGAGTATCTCTAAGGCTCATTTGAGAGCTTTCTTATTCTTGAAATACACTCTCTTGCACTCCGTGAATAGGGAGCTCTAAGCCAACATCCAAGCATTCCAAACTCATGGAATTGTTGGGATAGAAGGGTTTAGAGTGGGACACTTTCGAGTGTAGACTAAAAATGGTCATCTAGACTATTAGCCCCCTTTTCAACATTTTGGATAAATTAATTTAATCACTTACCTAAGCCAAATTGTTAATAATCAATTTATTTGATTATAACCTATAGTTTGACTATGCTATCCTAAGTTCATTATTTGGTTAAAAGAACATGTCCCCTTTTAATTAAATAAAACACCCTAGTCTTCTAACCCACTTAAAGTGCACACATAAAGTCCTTTTTCTATTTTACAATTAAAAGAAAAGCTTTGTGATTTTTGTCTTATATGACATGTCAACTTATATTCTATTGGTTGACTTGTGTGTGCACATGGATCACTCCTCTTTTCAAATTCCACCGTTGATCATCCACCGTCTTCATTTTGATCTCTACCATCCGTGTGACTTTAAAAGGGAGAGAGCTTTCCCCCTCAAAGGATCCATCCATCTTTTGAATATTGTTATGTTGCAGGTTTTCTAACAGGTTTCTTTGGAGCTTTGTGGAGAACTTCTCATTTCTTGTCTCAATCTCTCATTCCATCATATTAGCATAAGATCATATGGCATTCTTAGCATAGTTGCATGTTAGTTTAGCTTTGATTCTTGCAATAATCTCACATAGTTTAAATAATGGTATTGTAACACTCTTATTTACATTCTAGCATAGCTGCATTTTGCATTATCATCTTAGCTTAGTTTCCATACTTGCATTGCATTCTTGAGGGATTCCTTGAAGATATTTGCACTCTTGCTCTTGTCTCAAAGAATCTCCCATTGCATGGTTTACTAGCAAGAAGTATATTTCTAAGGCTTGGCTAAGAGCCTTCATGCTTGAAAACTAACTTCTTGCACTCTGTGGATAGGGAGCTCTAAGCCGGCATCCAAGCATTCCAACTCATGAAATCGTTTGGATAGAAAGGTTTAGAGTGTGACACAAATTGAGTGTACAGATTACATGATTTAGATGTATGTACTTTACATGTTATTTCAATTTATACATTGAATGCATTAAATGGATGTGTGGTGAAATTTTTATGGGTCCAAGTTTAGACTATTGATTCACACCCCCCCCCCCCCCCCCCCCCCAATTCCAACAATTGGTTTTAGAGCCTTGTTTTCTAAAAGAGAAGTTTTGCATCTTTG